>CAUYUJ010016990.1:0-74689 GCA_963575745.1 Prorocentrum cordatum
AGAAGGAATGCGGTGGCAGAGTTCAATGCCCTAGCCAACTAGGTGAGGTCGAAGATTCAGGCAGCTCGTATGCAGTTTGAGCAAGAAGGGGGGAAAGACTTTGAGGTGGCCATCTTGACAGATGCGAATGTTGAGTTGCCTGCACATGTACGGGGTGAAGGAGGAAAAGAGGTCACTGGAGGAGGTGTACGTACGGACTTGCAGGTGGGACAGGCGGTGGGAGGCTTCGAGACGGAGAGGACGAGGAGGAAAAGGAGGATGCGTGAAGCCCTAGTCGACCTTATTGTTGAGCTGGACCTTGTGGCGTCGAACACGTTTCGGGAAAGGCTTCCAACGCATTTTACTCGTGCACAAAAGGTACCGCAGGTGCTCGATTATATTCTTGCTCCGGCGTGGTGGGGGGAAGCTCGAGTACAGTGGCAGGACGTCAGGGACACAGGTAATGAGACTTCGGACCATGCAGCTGTGTTGCTGGAGTTGCCCGTATCGATCCGCCCGGCCCCGAGAGTAAAAATGAGACGACCCGTACATCCCAAATGGGAGCCAGAGACCGAGCCAGGCCGCAGATTGTTCTCAGCCCAGAACTACGACAGGTTAGTGACGGAGCGGGGGGAGGGAGACTACGTGCCACCAGGTAAGTTGTCCGAGGTGATGCTAGGCGCGGCGGAGGGGATCCCGACGAAGCAGATGATTCGAGAGGTTCCTCAGAAGTCAGAGAAACACAAAGCCCTGGAAAGAGCCAAAAGGTTGAAACAATGGGAGGACGAGGAGGAGAGGAAAGAAATAAACCGACAGTTGCGAAAGGAAAAGAATGTCCTAAAGTGTGCCATGCTTAAGTATGCCAGCAGATCAAAGAAGAAATCCAGGACCGAGATGATCACTAAGTTAAACATCAATGGGAGGATGGAGGAGGATCAAACAAAATGGAGTTCGGCACTGTATGAGCATACCAAGGGGAAGTTTACGAATGAGCACATCAGGAGGGAGACGGAGGAGGTGATGGAGGAGCTCAGGGACCAGGCCCACACGGACACCGTCAGGTTGACTTTCGACTTTAGTGCGATGATGAATGCCAGATCCAGACTGTCGGTGGGCAAGCAGACGGGGGAGGACGGGATCACGGTTAGCATGCTGAAGACTCTAGGCTTCGGGAACCTTCAGGAGATATTTAAGACGTTTTCGGCCATATATGAGGGACGGGAGCCGACGCCAGAGGACTGGCGCAAGATAATACTCACGCTCATTCCCAAGAGTGAGAAGATTACGAGTTTGGAGGATACCAGAGCGATTGCAGTTTCTTCATGCTTAACTAAGTGGTATTCGCTTTCCCTGGTTGTGGTCCTGGAGAGGTTCCTGGCCAAAAACTTGGATCCCGAGATGAATGTATATGGGTTTATGTCTGGGAGGAAAACGACGGAGGTCACTTCGATGATTAAACATATCGGTAAACATGCCTCGATTTGGGGGAAGGGACAGAGCTTTTGGCTCTGCAGTTGTGAAATTCTGAAAGCGTACGATCACCTTCGACTTACGACATGTGTGAGAGCAATGAGAGTGCTGGGGGTTCCTTCTTCTTTTCAGTATGCTATCTTGGAGCCGATGCTGAGAAACACGGCGTCGGCAAATTTCCAGAGTACCCAGTGCGAGACAGTGCCGTGGGACACCTGTGTGAGGACGGGAGGAGTTGAAATCCCCATCTTATTTGTGCTTGTCACGATTGCGATGATTGCCCCGACGATACACTCGTGGAAAGAGAGAGGCCTCGGATACAACATCGAGAGACCGAGGGCGTATGCAGATTCGATCGAGGCTAAAGTTGGAGCCAGTTCTCGCACGATCGAAGGCTCCCAGGAGATGGAGGTCCATCAGAGTCTCAGTCATGCGATATGGGCGGATAACTTTTTCATCTTTGCCCAAGGTGATCGACAGGAGGGTGAGAAGATGATTTCCACGATGATGCAGGAACTTACGATATCGATACGAGAATGGGGCTTCGAGTGGAAGCCCAGTTCGATTGAGTTAGCGACGTTTGGAGTTGACTTTGAGGCAGAGGCGTTGGAGATCCCAATCCCGACCAAATCTTTTGAGCAAGGACCGAAAAGACAGAGATCAGAGATCACATCTTTGGATTCAGCTGCGAGAGTAACCCCGTTGACAGGACATACACCGCTTCCTCATCCTTCTATGCCAGTGTCACAATCACTTCTTCATTCACAGTTGGCAGAGCCGCAATCACATCTTCATTCGACATATCAGACAGCTACGCTGAGCAACATATCCGACAGCTACGCTGAACAGACATATCAGACAGCTACGCTGAATAGAAATATACCCGGCCAAAAGGCTTCAAGCGCAGACTCCGTGACAGCCATCACGGTGCCCGATCTCTGCACTGAGACAGCACCAACGACGTTTTCTTATGCACATTTGCCAATGTCAGTGCCAGATGTTCACTCTCATGTGCCTTCGTCGTCGTTAATAAGAGTGCCTGTTGTTCTTTCGCAGTTGCCTGCAAAAACGGATTCTCTTCATTCTCGTGTGTCTTCGTCGTCGTGGATAAGAGTGCCTGTTGCCTCAGCTTGTAGTGTGCAGCCTGTTGCCTCAGCTTGCAGTGTGCACGAATTGTCTGAGCATGCGGGTGCTGGCGCGTCCACCGGCTTGGTGGAGACACTCTTCGTTCCGCGAGTGCAGGAGATTACTTTTCTGGGTGTGCGGCTGCACACTCGAATGAGGACGCACTTGGATGTGCAGTATCGGATCCAGAAAGCTCAGCATGCGTTCTTTCAAGACATGAGCTTGTATCGATGTCGGTCGGTCCCGTGGACGGTGAAATGGGAGAAGTATGTGAGCAAAGTACAGAGCACTTTCTTGTATAGCGTTGAAGGATCGAGTATCGACAAATCGGCATTGCAGGGTATTCATAAGTTTGAGGGGCGTTGCTTGATAAAATAGTTGGTGTACGAACAAGGATTGATGAATCATGGTTCAGCTTCAATGTCAGAGCCTATAACTTTGCCAGGGAGAAATTTCGTGAAAAACATCCCAGCCTGGTAGAGTTGTACTTGCAAAAACAATGGGAGTGGAATAAGGATTGTTGCTCGTTCTTGAAGACGGCGGACATCGCGACAGATGCGGTTGGCAGTCAACAGAGTTGTGGAGCTTGGCGAGAATCATCAAGTGTGTGCCACAGTTTCATGACTGCGAGGTTGGCGATGTTCCATGGTATGAAACGTTGGACAGAGAGACGTGATTTGTACAATGAAGCGATCAGGGTGCTGAGTAAAAATTGGAAGAACCCAGAGGTGTCAGAAAAACGACGGAGGATTGATTGCCAGGCAATAGGCCATTCATCATGGCACGCTACATTTGAAAGTTTTCGGGGAGATGAGTATTGGAAACGCTTGACACATGATGAGGAGACGCGGAAAGCATGGATTGAACATATCAAACAGAGGACGGGACTTGCATGCGATCGACATTTTAAGCAGGAGAAAGAAAAACGGGTGGGACCTAACACTTGGGAGGAGGAGGAGGCACCAACACGGGCGGAAAATACAAAGCAGGCCAAGAGACTCGCACATGTTTTCGCGACGATGACGGACTGGTGGGAGTACGAGCAGGGGATTGCACGAGGGCTGCCAGTGGAGATCCAGGGAGATAACATGGCCACGATTAAGTGGTTAAACGGGGAGTGGAAGATCCACAACCGAACATATGCCAGACAGATTGCCGAAATACAAAATGAGTTTCACGAGTTGCATGAGGAGTTTAACGTTGTCGGAGCCACGGTCGGAGGAGACATAGGGAAGCATGTCTATCGGGAGGGAAATCTGAGGGCTGATGAAGTAACTCACATTGCACGCATCAGAGATATAGAGTATGATAGGACTCACGAGCTACAGGAGTATGACCTCTACGCCCTGCGGGGCGCTTTCGACGGTGGAGTCGATAAGGATAAAGCAGGAGCAGGTTGGTGGCTGGAGGGATTGATCAAAGCATCGGCATCTCATTCAATATATGAGAGCTTCGCCTTTCTGGATAGACCACAGTGGGTGCTGATCAAATCGAAGGCGTTTGGCCATCCCCCTCAATATTCTGCCATGAACACTGAATTCGAAGCTTTATCGAGCCTCTGCGAGGCCATCTTTAGTGTAACCCGTAACTTCGCCCGTAGGGTTAGGCTGAAGAAACGAACTGTGGCTGCTTTTGGCAGCCGTTAGACAGATCGCAAAAGGCCAAAAAAACAAGGTTGACGGTTTACCGCCGGCGCCCAGTTTCCAGCGTCCCGCGCATCGTTTCAGGCGGCCTGGCAGAGGTCCCCGTGCGGCGTTCCGCGCTTGGCTTCGCTATCCGGGTTTTGGACGCTTACAATGCAAAAATTTGAAAGATATTTGACCATGTATTTTGAAAAAGCAAATTTTTACGCCGAGCATTGGCATATGAACTCCTTTCTGACAGCAGCTCAGCTCTCTCGATGCATTTTTGCATGAGTTGACTTCCGGGAACTGAGCGACTATAAACATGGAGAAAAATCAAATTTGAAGATTTTCGAAAAATCTCGATTTTTTTCATTCTGTGTTAATTCTCTGCACTCTTACTAGTGAGAGGAGCTCTACGAGGTTCCCGGCGATGACCAGGTTGACGGTTCACCGCCGGCGCCAGTTATTGCTGGAAGCTCTAGAGTAACTCGTAGAGCTTCCCTTAGCAAGTTATTGTTGGAAGCTTTAGAGTAAGTGCGGAGCGCTGGAGAGCTAGTTGGCAAGGAAAATCTCGACGGAACTTTTGGTGACTTTTGGTCGGTTGAAAATTTGGTTCTCGAAATTTGACCATTCGTTAGAGCTCTAGTATTTTTCCCGTGATATTCGATCTTATTCCCGCTCGCCATCTCAATCTCAGCTCGATCGGGTGAATATTACTATCGAAAAGCACTCTGGCGGGATCGGCCGTTTTGAGTTATCTTGATATGCGCTGTCGGTTTTCTGAACATAACTCGAGCTGTCGGTTTGGCTCAAGCTGTCAGGGTTCAAGACGTCAGGGTTCGAGACGTCAGGGTTCGACGTCGAACAGGGCCCACGTCAGGGCGCACACACAGGCTTGCCTCAAGCCCCCCTCTCGTGCGGTGCGTGTTTGACGTATCGCGGGGGCTGTGTTCACATTGATTCCTCGCTCTCGTCCTTGATATCAAGATATCGTGGGGATCGCAGGAAGATCAGGATTTGTCTGGGTTTTACAAAAGACCACTGTGGGCGGTTGGATTGAAAACGGACTCGCAGGGAGCATATATTATACCGTCAGAAGAAGATCAGAGTGAATATTTCACGCCAGCTGACTTTGGTGTGGATAGTGACCCACATCCGTGTGACTGGTTGAAAGACACATCAGCTACTGTGCCGCGAATAACGACGCAGGAGAAGAGGGAAGATCAGATAGCACTTGAGTTGGAAATTTCTCCACCAGAGGCATTTGTTCAGCAGGAAGCGTACGATTTCAAGAAGATTGGGCAATCAGATAGATATCAGGCTGCACTTCACACATTGCGTACAGTCAAAGAGAGGAATAAACGACGTTCGCCAGCAATCGTGGCGGATGACAAAGCAGAAGATAGCAAAATGGGAGGGAATGCGAGTAGTGAATGGTTGAGAGAGGTGAGGGCGAAAGGGGAGGGCAAAGGTTCCAGTGCTTCGAGTGGTCTGGCCGCGGCTTCCAGTGCTGCTGTCCAGGCGCCTCATTTAGCTACAGCCCGAGTCCCCAATGCTACGAGTGGTCTGGCCGTGGCCCAAAGTGCTGCTGTCCAGGCGCCTCAACCAGCTACAATGACGCCCGAGGAAATGTTCAGACAGATTTTGAAAGGCCAGAGTGAAGTAACTGCGACGGTTAGTGAGTTCAAAACATCGGTTGCAGCTGATTTACATGTTATGGAGGAGAAGATTGACAGAACAACGTCAGATGTCAAAACGTTATCGGAGCAAATGAAACAGGCCCAAGCTGACATTTAGAATCTGAAAAATGGAGACGCTCAATCTTGCGCAAGCGGGTCGACTAGATACGGATCAGGTGACGCGGGCAGTGGTGCAGGGCATAATTCGAACTGGGTACCATCATATATTGAGTTCAAAGGATGGATATCACGTGAGGGTTGGAAGAATAGAGAGATAAAACAAAGGGAGGCCATGAAACAACAGGTGCTGACCGACAACATAACGAAATTATTGGGATTGGCATCGCTGGACGCAACACATAATGCTGCTTTTGATCATGCGAGAACTGCGGCGGAGAATACTGGCAGGTACTGGCCATACACACGAGGGCGGATCTATTTCAAAAAGGGGACGGCACTGGATATCATATGGCAGGTTCGGAATTGTTTCGACAGCGAATACAAGAAGGGAAACACTGACCTCCCACCGAATGTAAAGTTTCATGTAGAATGCGCGCCATGGAGAACACCCCATGTCCAACAGGTGGGTAAGTTCCAGAGTTGCTTTGCGGAAGTGAAGAAGACGACGGGGACAATGTGCAAGGGGGAGCCAGGGCCGCCAAAATCATACATATGGTTTACACAAAACCCACAGGCAGATCCAGACACAAGAGTACTGATTGCTGAGTGGGGTGTGCACAGCGGGTGGGCGCTACACATTAATAATCTGAGGAGGGTGGAGCCTGAGGTGGATCAAGAGGGGGTACTCACGAAGCTCAGACAGATGAACAATTGACGGTGCCAGTCTGCCACTCAGCTCGCGGTGGCAACTTGGAATGTCAACATGAGGAATAGCGAGCTTTTGCCAGCAATGCTGGAGTTTTGTCATTATGATGTGCTATGCTTGCAGGAGTGTCAGTACATGTCATCTGCAGCATTTGAAGCATGTGGGTGGCAGGTGCGTTTTAGTGTGTGCCGACGAGCTGCTGTGGCCTTCAGGGGCCCATGGGCGGCGACTATTTCGGACAGTAAATGCGGTGAGAGGTTTGCTGTTGTACAATTTGCATCTGTGGTTGTGTCCTCAGTGTACCTACCCACAGTGCAGCGGGGAGATGATAGGCTCGATGAATATTGTGACGTTCTAGCTAAGCTGTGTGCATGCATGCAACTATGTAGCGAGCAATACCAGGGGTCCAAAGTATTGCAGTTTGTGGGGACAGATGCGCAGACGGAGCTGGAACCAAATCTCTTGGGGTTCACGGGAGAAGGATTGGAGGAGGTGTGGATGAGGTCGGAGGCGAAACATCATGAGGAGAGGAGGGACATGCTCGTGCGCTTTCTGAATCACTGGGGTCTTTGTGCAGCCAACACCTACGGCGTGCGACAAGTGACGCACAGGCCGTGGAGTACCAGCAGCTACTCCAGGGTGTTGGACTACGTATTTGTGCCGACACAATTTGCAGGTACCGAGGTGGCTCGGACCAACTGCTCATTTGAATGCACGGTGGAATTTGTGGATCCTACACAGGATCGAGCGTCACGCTACAGTGACCATGCGAAGGTAGGTGTGAGGATAAAACATGTGTCGGTGCGCAAGCCTTTCGTGCGACCCAGGCCCCCGAGCCTCATCAATTGGGCCCCGGAGGATTATGAGTCAGCGAATGTGTTCAGTACACTGGCCGATGTGCAGGTACAACAACATATGAACCAACAGGGTGACATAAATATACAAACAGTTGGACAGATGCTTGTGAGTGCTGCGACGATGTGTAGGCATACAAAGGGCAGGGCGGATACTAAACCAATCAAAAAACCTGACCAACTCGTGGACGTTGAAGCGGAGTTAAGGAGGGGTGTCTTCGGTGAGCGTAGGAAACAATTACTGAGACGTCAAAAAACACTCCGAAGAAAGTTCAGGCGGGAACAGCTCCTCAAGGACTCCAATGGCCTCAAACATGGACCCCGTAGGTGCATCAAGGAAATGCTGTGTGACGGGATACTGACAGAAAATAAACAAAGATGGGTGGAGGAGCTCAACAAACACGTACAACGGTCATATACATGTGATGGGGAGGGAGGAGCTGCAAAGAGAGAATTGCATCGACTACGGAGACAGTGGGAGGCAGAGGGCAGAACTACGAACAGGGTCATATCTATGGGTGTGTTGCTGGGGGCTCGAGCCCGATTGAAGGGCGGCACCGCAGCGGGCTCTGATGGCCTGGTGGCGGAGATTCTCAAAGCAATACCTTGGAATGCATTGAGATTGATACGACACTCATTTCAAGAAATACATGATCAGAAAAAGTCGTCACCTGATTCGTGGAGAAAGTTGTGCGTGCAGTTGATTCCAAAAATGAGCATGATCCAAACATTTGGGGAGACTCGTGCAATATCGCTGTTAAGTGTTATGAGCAAGTGGTACATGGCGTGCCTTCTTATTCTTGTGGAGGAACATGGACATATCAAAAAATTGGCGACATATGGATTCCAGAAGAGTCACAAAGTTCATCACATGACGGCCCCTTTGCTGCACATGACACGTCATGCCACCCTCTGGGGAAAAGGCGAGTCGATACATATGGGAATAATGGATATAAAGAAAGCGTTTGATCATGTCACTGTCTCGATGGTGATCCGCGCGATGGAACATCTGAGATACCCAACAGATCTGATTATTGCAATTGTGGAGCCTATGATTGGAAACACAGCAGTTTTTGATTTCCAGGATGTGTGCAGCGAAGAGATCCTGTATAACAAGTCGGTGCGAACTGGAGGGAAAGAAGGCCCAGTACTCTTCAATATTGTGTTGGAGGCAATTTGGGCCTCTATTGCTGAATCATGGGAAGCATGTCATTATGGAGTACGATTGGAAGGCGAGGGGACACAACAGGCGCTGGTCAACCATTACATATGGGCTGACAATGTGGTGCTGCTGGCATCTTCGGCGAATCAGCTGAGGAATATGGTGAGTATGTTGACCGTGGCCCTCAGACGGGCTGGTATGGACTGGAAGATTGAGAGCCTGGAGTACCTTGTTTTTGGGCTGAGACAAAACCAGGGACCACAATCATTAGTTTGCGAACTGGGAGATGATATTTGTGCACGGGCTGGAGACCCCAGCCTACCCTATCAATTACGTGAGGCAGTGGTTTTGCCGAGGAAAAGCGAGTGCGAGATACTGGGAGTTAAATTTGTGACGAACCCGAAGGATTTCCATGCAGTGCGGCACCGTATTGATGCAGGCAGGCGGTGTTTCTATGCTGATATTAAATTCTATCGATCACGCGCGGTGAGCATGAGGGAAAAATTCAGACGGTATCAGAGCAGAGTTCAACAGATCATATGCCATGGATGTGTGGGGTGGAGCTGTAATGAACATGTGCTGAACATATTGAGGAGCTTTGAAGGAAGATGTTTGAACACAATGCGGGGATTACATAGAAAAGAGACGGAAACGTGGGAGGAGTTCAGGGATCGCAGTACCAACAGATCCAGGGAGATGTTCAAGGAGGGGGGGTTCAAAACGTTGGTGGAGAAAGTTGTGAGGTACAATTTTGAATTCGCCGTGGAGGTGTCCCAATATAAGTGCCACACGCCGTCCACTGTGTATAGCAAGTCGTGGCAGCAGACGCTGCGCTCCATGTTGCACGTATCGGGGGAGTGGACGGTGCAGAGGGATGAAATGCTGGCGGCAGTAAGTCGGACGATGTCGAGAGAGGGAACGAGACGGCTCAGAGGCAGACCACGAGTCGTGGCGAGCAGCTGGCATGCACCCTTTGAAAAGTGGAGGTCGCTTCTGTGGCACGACACGTGCGTTGTACTGACGGATTGGGAGGAGTTTGTGGAACACATATCACAGATACCCAAAGTGGAGGATATGTTTGTGAGGAGGAGTAAGGAGAGGAGGATGGGAGGGTTTGCGAAGACACCGACAGATGACGAGTTGGCCCGACGTCTTGCAGTTATTAATGAACAGACTACGATATGGGACCCTGGGATGGAAGGTATCGCTGTTGAAATGTGCGGAGACAGTAAAACGGTCGTACAATGGTTGAGGGGAGTCTGGGCCTGTGACAACAGTGGGTATGCCAAACGGATCGCCAGAATACAAAATATCATGTATGACGTGAGTGAACAACACAACATACGATGCCCGACGTACGGTAGGGATTTCTGGAAACATATCTATAGGGAAGCCAATGCCTATGCTGATGAGCTGACACACCACGCGAGAGAAGGAAACTGTTACAGAATTTACAAGCATGACTATATCAAACAGAACAGGACAAACATCAAATACATCAGAGGATGTTGGGATGGTGGAGTGAGCAGTGAGGGTGCTGCAGGAGGTCACTGGATTGAAGTTGCTCCAGAGAATGGCCCGTGGGCACTCGTGAGCTCAGAAGCCTACATGTTTGATGTAGGTGCCACCGTGACGGAGGCAGAATTATCTGCTGCCGAGCGCCTGTGCACAGGTGTGGAGCACATTGTTAAAGAAATTTCCTCTGCAAAGCGGAGGAGGCGGATTTAACTGGCTCTAGCCCTTAGGCTTGGGCGCACGCGCCCTGTGTAGCCTGACCAAACACCAAACTCGAGCTTTAGGACAGCTACAGAGCTGGTGAGCACAGCTAATGCATTCAGAATGGTCGGGCGCGTTCGCCTGTTGGACCCAGAGGCCTGAACTCGGTCTGCTAGCCGAGCTAGGTCCACAAACCTATTCGTATTATTCAAGTCACCTTGACAGACGCTCTCGGTATTTTGTGCTTAACTCGAGCTGTAGGGCAGCTACAGAGCTCATAGTCACAGAAATCGATTGGAAATCATCAGGCCCGTTCGTCTGTTGAATCGAGAGCTCTGAACTCGGCCTGTTGCCCGAGCTAAGATCGCGAAACTATTCGTATTGTTCGAGTCACCTTGAGAGCTACTGTCGCTTTCTTCACTCAGCTCGGGCTGTAGCGGGGGGGCTTGAGTGCTGGTGCCGACAGCAATCGATTTGGAGACATCAGGCGCGTCCGCCTGTGGAATCCAGAGCTCGAAACTCGGTCTGCTGCCTGAACTCGGCCCGCAAACTTGATGGTATTGTTCGAGTCATCCTGAAAGACGCTGTCGGTTTTCTGCACTTAACTCGGGCTGTAGGGGGCTGCAGGGCTGGTAATCACAGGGATCGATTCGGAGACATCAGACGCGTCCGTCTGTCGCATTCAGAGGCCTGAACTCGGTCCGATTCTCAAGCTGAGTTCACGAAACTATTCGTGTTGTTTGAGTCATCTTGAGAGGTCTATCGTAACTCGGGCAGTAGCAGAGCTACAGAGCTCGTACATAAGACAATCCAGAAACATCAGGGGGCGTTCGGCTGTTGCATCGAGAGGCTGAAATCGCTTGGGCTAAACAACTACTCGTTCTCTGATGTATTCTCCACTACATTGTCAGGGAGCTCTACGAGTCCCCCGGCGGTAACAAAGGTTGACGGTTTACCGCCGGCGCCCAGTAATTCCGGAGCGCTGGAGAGCTAGTTGGCAAGAAAAATCTCGACGGAACTTTTGGTGACTTTTGGTCGGTTGAAAATTTGGTTCTCGAAATAACTCGTAGAGCTTCCCTTAGCAAGTTATTGCTGGAAGCTTTAGAGTAATTCCGGAGCGCTGGAGAGCTAGTTGGCAAGAAAAATCTCGACGGAACTTTTGGTGACTTTTGGTCGGTTGAAAATTTGGTTCTCGAAATTTGACCATTCGTTAGAGCTCTAGTATTTTTTCCCGTGATATTCGATCTTATTCCCGCTCGCCATCTTGATCTCAGCTCGATCGGGTGAATATTTCTATCGAAAAGCACTCTGGCGGGATCGGCCGTTTTGAGTTATCTTGATATGCGCTGTCGGTTTTCTGAACATAACTCGAGCTTTAGGACAGCTACAGAGCTGGTGAGCACAGCTAATGCATTCAGAATGATCGGGCGCGTTCGCCTGTTGGACCCAGAGGCCTGAACTCGGTCTGCTAGCCGAGCTAGGTCCACAAACCTATTCGTATTATTCAAGTCACCTTGACAGACGCTCTCGGTATTTTGTGCTTAACTCGAGCTGTAGGGCAGCTACAGAGCTCATAGTCACAGAAATCGATTGGGAATCATCAGGCCCGTTCGTCTGTTGAATCGAGAGCTCTGAACTCGGCCTGTTGCCCGAGCTAAGATCGCGAAACTATTCGTATTGTTCGAGTCACCTTGAGAGCTACTGTCGCTTTCTTCACTCAACTCGGGCTGTAGCGGGGGGGCTTGAGTGCTGGTGCCGACAGCAATCGATTTGGAGACATCAGGCGCGTCCGCCTGTGGAATCCAGAGCTCGAAACTCGGTCTGCTGCCTGAACTCGGCCCGCAAACTTGATGGTATTGTTCGAGTCATCCTGAAAGACGCTGTCGGTTTTCTGCACTTAACTCGGGCTGTAGGGGGCTGCAGGGCTGGTAATCACAGGGATCGATTCGGAGACATCAGACGCGTCCGTCTGTCGCATTCAGAGGCCTGAACTCGGTCCGATTCTCAAGCTGAGTTTACGAAACTATTCGTGTTGTTTGAGTCATCTTGAGAGGTCTATTGAATAGCGCACGTAACTCGGGCAGTAGCAGAGCTACAGAGCTCGTACATAAGACAATCCAGAAACATCAGGGGGCGTTCGGCTGTTGCATCGAGAGGTCTGAAATCGCTTGGGCTAAACAACTATTCGTTCTCTGATGTATTCTCCACATTATACATTGTCAGGAAGCTCTACGAGTCCCCCGGCGGTAACAAAGGTTGACGGTTTACCGCCGGCGCCCAGTTTGACCATTCGTTAGAGCTCTAGTGTTTTTTCCTGTGATATTCGATCTTATTCCCGCTCGCCATCTTGATCTCAGCTCGATCGGGTGAATATTACTATCGAAAAGCACTCTGGCGGGATCGGCCGTTTTGAGTTATCTTGATATGCGCTGTCGGTTTTCTGAACATAACTCGGGCTTTAGGACAGCTACAGAGCTGGTGAGCACAGCTAATGCATTCAGAATGATCGGGCGCGTTCGCCTGTTGGACCCAGAGGCCTGAACTCGGTCTGCTAGCCGAGCTAGGCCCACAAACCTATTCGTATTATTCAAGTCACCTTGACAGACGCTCTCGGTATTTTGTGCTTAACTCGAGCTGTAGGGCAGCTACAGAGCTCATAGTCACAGAAATCGATTGGAAATCATCAGGCCCGTTCGTCTGTTGAATCGAGAGCTCTGAACTCGGCCTGTTGCCCGAGCTAAGATCGCGAAACTATTCGTATTGTTCGAGTCACCTTGAGAGCTACTGTCGATTTCTTCACTCCACTCGGGCTGTAGCGGGGGGGCTTGAGTGCTGGTGCCGACAGCAATCGATTTGGAGACATCAGGCGCGTCCGCCTGTGGAATCCAGAGCTCGAAACTCGGTCTGCTGCCTGAACTCGGCCCGCAAACTTGATGGTATTGTTCGAGTCATCCTGAAAGACGCTGTCGGTTTTCTGCACTTAACTCGGGGTGTAGGGGGCTGCAGGGCTGGTAATCACAGGGATCGATTCGGAGACATCAGACGCGTCCGTCTGTCGCATTCAGAGGCCTGAACTCGGTCCGATTCTCAAGCTGAGTTTACGAAACTATTCGTGTTGTTTGAGTCATCTTCAGAGGTCTATTGAGTAGCGCACGTAACTCGGGCAGTAGCAGAGCTACAGAGCTCGTACATAAGACAATCCAGAAACATCAGGGGGCGTTCGGCTGTTGCATCGAGAGGTCTGAAATCGCTTGGGCTAAACAACTATTCGTTCTCTGATGTATTCTCCACATTATACATTGTCAGGAAGCTCTACGAGTCCCCCGGCGGTAACAAAGGTTGACGGTTTACCGCCGGCGCCCAGTTTTGGACGCTTACAAGTCTGGTGTGTCTTCTCTTAACTCGTAGAGCTTCCCTTAGCAAGTTATTGCTGGAAGCTTTAGAGTAATTCCGGAGCGCTGGAGAGCTAGTTGGCAAGAAAAATCTCGACGGAACTTTTGACAACTTTTGCTCGGTTGAAAATTTTGTTCTCGAAATTTGACAATTCGTTTGAGCTCTAGTATTTTTTCCCGTGATATTCGATCTTATTCCCGCTCGCCATCTTGGTCTCAGCTCGATCGGGTGAATATTACTGTCAAAAAGCACTGTGGCGGGATCGCCCGTTTGGAGTCATCTTGATTCGCGCTGACGGTTTTCTGAACATAACTCGAGCTTCAGGGCAGCTACAGAGCTGGTAAGCACACCTATCGCACTCAGAATCATCAGGCGCGTTCGGCTGTTGAATCCAGAGGTCTGAACTCGGTCTGCTAGTCGAGCTAGGTCTGCAAACCTATTCGTATTATTCAAGTCGTCTTGACAGGACCTCTCGGTTTTTTGTACTTAACTCGAGCTGTAGGACAGCTACAGAGCTGATATTTACAGAAACCGATTCAGAAATATCAGTTCCGTTTGTCTGTCGAATTCAGAGCTCTCAACTCGGTCTGCTGCCCGATCTAGAATCGCAAAACTATTCGTATTGGTCGAACCATCTTGAGAAGTGCTCTCGGTTTCCTCCATTCAACTCGCGCTGGGGGGAGCTACAGTGCTGGTGGTCACAGGAATCGATTTGAAGACATCAGACGCGTCCGCCTGTCGAATTCAGAGCTCGGAACTCGGTCTGCTGCCCGAATTAGGTCTGCGAAACTACTGTATTGTTGGAGTCACCCTGAGAGGTGCTGTCAGTTTTCTGCACTCAACTCGGGCTGTGGGGGGGCTGCAGGGCTGGTAATGACAGGAGTCGACTCGCAGACATCAGACGCGTCCGCCTGTCGCATTGAGAGGTCACAGAATATTCACTATGAGTCGGAATTTTGGTAGGTGCTCGGTGTTCTCAACTTCAGTCGAGCTGGAAGCTCTACGAGTTCTCCGGCGGTAACCAAGGTTGACGGTTTACCGCCGGCGTCCAGTTGCTCTTCGGGTTTTGGACGCTACCAAGTTCGGCGCGGGGTGGAGCTAGTTGGCCCACCCGGCCAGAAAGGACAAAGTGTTAACTTTTGGTCGGTTCTGCCATTATTTGAAAGATATTTGACAATTCATTTTGAGAAAGCAGATTTTATGCACCTGGAGACGAATGTGAGGGCCTCTCCGTCTTAATATGAGCTCCGTGGGCGCAAGATAAGCCGTAGAGCTTCCCTTAGCACGTTATTGCTGGAAGCTTAAGAGTAATTCCGGGGAGCTGGAGAGCTAGTTGGCAAGAAAAATCTCGACGGACCTGTTGCTGACTTTTTCCCGGAGAGCTCGCTGAGAGCTAAGGGGTTTAAGATTAGAAGCCGGACGGTGGTGCCCGCCAGGAGCCCCTCGGCGGCGCTCCAGGTTCCCCGCAGAAAGTCCGGCGAGCCGGAAACGTGTCCGGGAGAGCTTCCGGCAAGCTTCCACGCGTGCCTGCACGCGTGCAGGCACGCGTGGAAGGCTTTCTGTTGCCCTGTGCTCTCCGGGCTTTGGACGCTACCAAGTGGTCGGTTGAAAATTTTCTACTCGAAATTTGAACATTCGTTAGAGCTCTAGTATTTTTTCCCGTGATATTCGATCTCATCTCCGCTCGCCATCTTGATCTCAGCTCGATCGGGTAACTTTGAAGGCCAAAAAGCAGGCGGGCGGGAACGGCCGTTTCGAGTCATCTTGATACGCGCTGTCGGTCTTCTCCAGATAAGTCGAGCTTCGGGCAACTACAGAGCTGGTCAGCACAGCAAATGCATTCAGAATGATCAGACGCGTTCGCCTGTTGAATCCAGAGGTCTGAACTCGGTCTGCTAGCCGAGCTAGGGTCGCAAACCTATTCGTATTATTCGAGTCATTGTAGCAGACGCTCTCGGTTTTTCGTACTTAATCCGATCTGTAGGGAAGCCACAGAGCTGATAATCACAGAAATCGATTGAGAATTATGAGGCGCGTTCGTCTGTTGAATCAAGAGCTCTAAACTCGGCCTGCTTCCCGAGCTAGGTTCGCGAACCTATTGGTATTGTTCGAGTCATCTTCAGAAGTGCTCTCGGTTTTCTGTACTTAAATCGTGCTGGGGGAGGGCTATTGTGCTGCTGGTCACAGGAATCGATTTCGAGACATCAGGCGCGTCCTTTCGTCGAACCGAGAGCTCGGAACTCGGTCTGCTGCTCGAACGAGATCCGCAAAACTAGTGTATTATTCGAGTGATCCTGAGAGGTACTCTCGGTTTTCTGCACTTAACTCAGACTGTATGGGTGGCTGCAGAGCTGGTAATCACAGGAATCGATCCGCAGACATCAGACGCGTCCGCCTGTCGCATTTAGATGTCTGAACTCGGTTTCATACTCGAGCTCGATTGGAAAACTGTTCGTTTGTTTTGTTAGACATCTTGAGAGGTCTATAATCGCTTGCGCTGAACAACTAGTCGTTCTCTGAAATCCTTTTCCACATTATATATTATCAGGAAGCTCTACGAGTCCCCCGGCGGTAAGAAAGGTTGACGGTTTACCCCCGGCGCCCAGTTATTATCAAAACACTTGGCGGAACCAACTTCATGTCGACATTAAAAAATCAATTTTGCCTTTTTTTCGAAACATGCCCCCAGAAGCTCTCACTTTCGACTCTTAGCACTCTCACGCGGGAAAGGAGCTCTACGAGGTTCCCGGCGGTGACCAGGTTGACGGTTTACCGCCGGCGCCAGTGAGAGCTTCCGTGCGCTTGCCAGGAAGGCTTAACTCGTAGAGCTGCCTCTAGAGTAATGACTCGTAGAGCTTCCCTGAGAGCGCAGCGGCGAAGCTCAAGCGTAATTCGAAAACGCTGGCAGGCTAGTTGGCTCGAACAATCTCGACTGAACTTTTCATAACTTTGGTTCGGTTGAAAATTTTGTTCTCGAAATTCAACAATTCGTTTGAGCTCTATTTTCTCCGTGATATTCGATCTCATTTCCGCTCACCATTTTGATCTCAGCTCGATCGGGTGGGTATTACTATCGAAAAGCGTCATGGCGGGATCAGCCGTTTCGGGTCATCTTGTGACGCGGTGTCGGTTTTCTCAAGATAACTCGAACTTCAGAACAGCTAAGGAGCTGGTGAGCACAGCTAATCGATTCAGAATGATCAGGCGCGTTCGCCTCTCGAAGCCAGAGGTCTGAATTCGGTTTGCTAGCCGAGCTAGGTGCGCAAACCTATTCGTATTATTCGAGTCATCTTGACAGGCGCTCTCGATTTCCTGTGTTTAACTCGAGCTACAGGACAGCTAACGCTGATACGTACAGAATCTGATTCAGAATCATCAGTGGCCGTTGTCTGTTGAACCCAGAGCTCTCAACTCGGTCTGCTGCCCGATCTAGAATCGCGAAACTGTTTGTATTGTTCGAGTCGCTTGCGAGATGCTGTCGGTCCTCTGCACTTAACTTGGGCTGTAGGGGGGCTGCATGGCTGGTAATCACTGGAATCGATTTGGAGACATCAGGCGTGTTCGTCTGCGGAATCCAGAGCTCCGAATTCGGTCTGTTGCCCGAACTAGGTTCGCGAAGCTATTCGTATCGTTCGAGTTATTCTGAGAGGTGCTGTCGGTTTCCTGCACTTAACCCGGCTGCAGGGGGGGCTGCAGGGCTGGTAATCACAGGGATCGATTCAGAGACATCAGACGCGTCCGTCTGTCGCATGCAGAGGTCTGAACTCGGTCTGATACTCGAACTAGCTTTGCCAAACTATTCGTATTGCTCGAGTCATCCTAAGAGGTGCTATCGATTTACGCACGTAGCTCGGGCTGTAGGAGAGCTACAGAGCTCGTACAGAAGACAATATAAAAGCATCGGGGCGTTCGGCTGTTGCATCCGAGAGGTCTCAAATTGCCTGGGCTGAAAAACTATTTTTTCTATGTAATTTCTTTCGACATTATATGTTGTCAGGAAGCTCTACGAGTCCCCCGGCTCAAGAACGTCTCGGCTCAAGAACGTCTCTGCCTGGGTAACCTCCAGACGTTCTAGCGAGCCTTCGCCTCGGGGTGTGAGCCTGGCCAGCCTGGGTTCCCTCGAGGTTTTTGTCTGCTTACACTACATCTCGTGTGTTGTACGCTGAATTCTTCTTCGTGGTATTGAGATACTTTCTGGTGTGCTGCACTGCTGTCTATTGTCTGTCTGCATATATTATCTCTTATTGAACGAGTGGAAGTTCCTTGTGTGCTGGATCGTTGTTGACATAACGTCGTACGACAGTCCTGAGGCTCAGCTGGCCTTGAGGAGAGAGATCGGACTCGAGCATTGGGGTGAAAGTACTGAGGAGTGGTTTCGTCGTCAAAGGAATCTGGACATACCCACAGAAGATTACCAGGACGATAGGGTCAACTTCGATTACCTTGAGGAATACCAGCCGTGGGATCAGAAAGACTTGCAGGCACTGGAGGCAGCACCAAACAAACGTCAACGTGAGGACGATAAGAGCTGGTTAGACACATACGGATTGAGCGGTCATATTCTTGAGAATATGACTCATGTCGCTGCAGCGGCGGATGCCGCGATGACGGGGGATGGTTAGATTCGATCTACACGTGCACGTGGCCCAGAGATTGAGGAGGAGAGGAAAGTGATGTTAGCGCAGGAGAAGGATCCATTCAAACAGATGATGATGAAGCATGTTTGGAAAACGGAGGATGCCCATGAGGATCTCATCCATGTTGTTCAATCGACGAAGACTGACATCAAAAGAATTGATGACACACCCAAGTTGCATACGGAGCGAATGGACAAATCAGATGCACGGACAGATACTCTGGAGAAACAGGTTAAGCAAATTTTGGCTGGATCTCCTGCAGCTTCGGTTTCGACTAGTGTGGGCCCTGGTGGCTCCTCTGGTGGAGGTGTAGGTTCGATCCCTCACGTGCAACAAGGGCGATCGGGCCAGTTCACACCAACTTATCTCGATCGGGGAAATCAAAGGATACCCTGGGCGGATGCGTCGCAGCTAATATCGAATATGATTGGAACACTTCAGGGGGAGGAAAGGAATGCTTACGACAAAGATAAAACTGAACGGTTGAACGGAGGAAGATATATGTACGGAAGTGTGAAGGTCGGTTTCAAAGAAGGGACACCACGGGACACTCTTTGGAGAATAAAAAAAATGGATGGATATGGTCTGTAAGGAACCAGCCGATCGTATTGCCCCGCCCCCAGGGTATACATAGCCAAATGCCGATGTTCTCATTCAAGATATGGACACGCCAATCGATCCCAGAATGATTCGTACGTTAGTGGAGTGTGCACCCTGGAAGCGTGATCATGTGAAAGCGGTTGCTCGTTTCTTTGGGACTTGGCGAAGTATGACCTCGGCTCATGTTCAAATCGAGATCCGTGGGGAGGTGGGGCCACCGAGGAGTCAGATTTGGACTCAAGCTGTTCCGAATCTCCGACCCGTCTGTTTTGCGACGTATACGAACACCACAGGGGCCTGGGTTCTTCATGCTGATGCATGGGCTCGTATTGTTTCTATTTATCCTGCGCTGACGGTCCCCATGAATGATATACTGCAGGAAGTGAATCGTAGGCAGTGACGTTTGCGGCGCCTTGTCCGAGGCATACGTTTGGCGAGCTGGAACCTGAACAAAGCAGGTGAGGCTCCATCATATGAGGGCATGTGGTGGGCTCTTTGCATGTCAGGAAACTCAATACCTTGTGCATGGTGAATTTGAACGCTTGGGGTGGCGCATCAAAACTAGTTCGTGTAGCAAGGCAGCTCTCATCTTCGACAGATCTTGGGCGGCTGCCGTCCGCATGTTCTTTACTTGTTTCACGAGGCTCGTTATCGGCGTCTTTGGGTCAGAGAAGTCACCACTTATTATTGTGTCAGCGTGTTTGCCAGACCCTCATGTGGAGGATTGTGTAGAGATAGCTGCGCAGGTCTATGAGCAGATCAGTCGTGCTCGTAATGTTCTCCGCACTAAGTTTCCTCAGGCCAGCTTTTGTGTTCTGCTCGATGCAAATGTGGAGATTCCGCCTGGATGCAAGTTTACGTTTAATGGGGAGGAGTATGAGGCTACTGGAGAGGAGGGTACTCGTACGGACAGAAGGTGGGAGAGAGGAGGAGACGGTACACAGCAGATTGAGAGGAGGGGTCGGAGGAGGAGGCTGAAGGAGCTGCTCTTAGAGTTCATGGAATCACATGGACTGAAGGCCGCCAACACTTTCAGTACTAGGAGGCATACCTGGGAGTCGTGGGGGGAGAACAAGTTTCTGACTTCGAAGAGGGTCCTGGATTACCTACTGGTCCCTCACCGTTGGGAGTTCTCGGATCTGGAGGTGAAGTGGTGTTTCAAGAGGGGTTGGAAGAAGCAGTTCAGTAGATTATCCGATCACGTAATCATCACGGCGAGTTTCACTGACCCTGGGAATGTGATTGTTCGTCGCCCTGACCTCCAGCCTGGTCAGAAGTCTAGGCCGTCTCTGGTCGGATACAAGTGTTCGACTTGGGCTGATGAGCATCAGGCTCGACAGCATGTGGATTCGAATCTAGGCGGTGCTGCCTTCGCTCGTTCAAGGTGTCCGTCTGTGACCTGTCCACAGTGTCTGCAGAGTACTATGCTGGAGGCGTACTTATCACCGACGGTGGACTACTCCACCACGGGTGCGAGAAGACCGAGAGAGCCGTCCAGGCCGGTGCAGCTCACAAGAGCCGAGGAGGAGGTTAAGATGTGTCCGAAGGAGGATGTGGAGAGGTTGAGGAGGTTAAAGAATGAGGCTAATCGTCTACGCAGAGGTTATCGACGTGATATGATTATGTGCAGATGCCCCCCAACAAAGCGTAAGGTCAGATATACTATCAAACATTTAGTGGTGGATGGGAGGGAGACGGAGGACCGTGAGGAGTGGAAGGAGGAGCTCGACAAGTTCGTTCGTTTCAAGGTGTCGTCCGAAGAGATACGCAATTCCACCAACAGTATGATGGGGGAGATCAGGATGAGGGCTGTACATGAAGTACGATCCACATCAGTTGTGGGAATTAGTATGGCGCTGCTTCTCAGAGCACGTGCTCGGCTGAAGACCCAGAGGGCTACTGGGCCAGACGGGATACCGTGCGAGATTCTAAGGAGCTTGCCCTGGTGTGCTCTCAGAGCGATCCAGAAGTTGTTCGATAAAATCATCAAGCTCACGATTCCGTATCCTCAGTCGTGGCGTGAGATTCTCGTCTCTTTCATGCCAAAAACTCCAGGGATTACTAAGTTAAAAGACGGTCGTTTGCTGTGTATGCAGAATGCTGTTTCGAGATGGTTCAGTTCCTGTATTGTTCTCCTGGTTGAGGGCCATATTGAAAGAAACGGAGTGTTTCGTCATATAGGGTTGTATGGTTTCCAGGAACATCGTCGTACACACGAAATCACGGCTAGCATCAAACACATAGGTCAACATGCTGCACAATGGGGAAAAGGGGAAACGGCACACTTGGCGAACGCTGATGTCCTCCAGGCGTTCGATCACTGCACGGTGGCCAATGTCAGGCGCGGGTTGGATCATGCGAGTGTACCCCTATACCTACAGTATGCTCTACTTAACCCCTTGTGCGAATGTGTAGGCACTGTCTATTATGATGGGATTGAGGTGGTGGAGGTAAGGTGGGACAAATGTATTCGGACGGGAGGGCCTGAGGGCCCGTTGGCTTTCAACCTTCTTGTTGCTGATATGTGGGGCTCCACGATTCGAGAATGGGACGTACTAGGACTAGGTTATCGTATTGAGTTTGCGACTGGCTCGACTAGCTGTGTTTCGATTATTAATCACTTCCTTTGGGCGGACAACTGTTATGTACTGGCTCGGAGTCGGGAGGATCTCACGCGCATGTTATACGATCTAACTACACAGTTACATGACTATGGCATGAAATGGAAAGAGTCCAGCCTATTGTACATGGTGTTCGGGGTTGATCCTCCGCGAGATGCGGAAGGGGAAATACTACGCACTGCTGATCTTGTTCTCGCGATGGGGTCGGAGGAGTCGGGAGTGTATCGATTTAGAAGGGCGACGGAGATGGAGGTGCTTGGGGCTCATATTTGTTCTGAACTACATGTGAATGAACATCCAGATTTGGACGCTAGTATTGACTCTGCTCGCAGGGCTTTCTGGGGGCAGGCGACCTTCTTCCGCTCCACGGCCATCCCGTTGAAAGATAAATCTGAGAGGTATGCACAGAGGGTTCAGAGTATTGTGCTCTACGCGGCGGAAGGATGTACGGTCGATTCTAGTTCATTGAGTGCCCTTCATATCTTTGAGGGTAAGTGCCTGGCTGTAATGTCCCGTTGTATACGGAGGGAAGGGGAAAGTTATCAGGAATGGAATACGAGGAGGTATGAACGTGCGAGACAAAAATTTCATGATGCACACTATGCGGGTATTGTACAGAAGTTTCTCAGAGTGCACTGGATGTGGGCAATCGACATTCATGATTTTGCCCATAGGTTGATCACAGATCGGGAGGCGCTGGAGGCAAACTCGACGAGAGCTCGGAGAGATTCTCGTTTCTCGTGCCTGGCGTTTGGCCGACTGTGGGATAGAATGAGGACAGATTCAAGCGAGGCTCTCAGATGTTGGGGGAGTTGGAAGGAGGCCAGCTCAATGAAACGACATCGGGGGGGGACAGGAGAGTGTAGGACTTCGTCCGTGGTACTGTTCTTTGGAATCGTTTTATGGTTTATCCTGGTGGGAGTTCTTTGCTGGAAGTTTTGAACATTTCATGGATTTCGCTGCAAATGTTTGTTCTAGTACTATGTTGAAGTATTTCCAAAAGAAGTGCAAAGGTTTGGCGTCCTCAGGGGTGCCTGTGTTCTTGAACTTGGATGAGGATGGAGGGTTCATATTGGTCAGGATCGGGAGGATGCACCAGCATATAGGGATCGTCTCAGCAAACGTATTGCGTTGCATAACATGCGTTGTACACAGTGGGACCTCGATACGGACGGGATGCCACTGGATATCCAGGGGGACTCACTGCTTGTAATTAACTGGCTCTGCGGGAAATGGAAAGTATTAGCTCAGGTATATCAGAAAAGGGTGGATACTCTGATTAATAAGTTGGACGATATGCAGGAAACATACTCGGTGAGGCCTCCAGAGGCTGGCCGTGACTTCTTCTCTCATTCTTTTCGGGAATGGAACCAGAGAGCTGACTTACTGACCCATCAGGCCCGTCAGGGCCACGTGTACGCCGATTTCGTTTACCTCAGCGATTTTGAATCTCAGTGTTATACTCCTTGCCTTATCAAAGCCGGCTTTGATGGGGGCGTTTGTAGCCGCGGAAGTGCCTGTGGTGTGTGGATACATATTGGTCTGCGAAACAAATATATCTTCTCGCGGACCGACATCATTTTCAAGGATGTGTATCTCGCGGCTTGGTGTCTGCCACCAAGCGCCACTGTTACAGATACGGAACTATCAGCGGCGGAGCGCATATGCGATGTGCTCCCACAGGTTGTGCAGACCTTCTTTGATCATTCGCAGTGATATGCCACACATTGTTTCTTCTTTATCTGTGTTCTTGTTTATTCCAACAGCTTCGCTGTTTACTGACTCATTCGTTTGTCTTTGTGTGCTTTGCGTTTGATTGTGTCATTGCGGCGCGTGATTCTCTTTATTCCTCCAGCTTCGCTGTGTGGTATAAGAGCTGACTGCTTGCGTGATAAATAAGAGGCTCTGTTTCGCCTGATACTTTGTTGGACCTGGCCTTAGTGGCCAAGACGGTCCCAGCAAAGACGCAAAAAAACAAAGGTTGACGGTTTACCGCCGGCGCCCAGTTCCGGGGCGCTGGAGAGCTAGTTTGCAAGAAAAATCTCGACGGACCTTTTGGTGACTTTTGGTCGGTTGAATTTTTTCTCGAAATTCAACAATTCGTTATAGCTCTAGTATTTTTTCCCGTGATATTCGATCTTATTCCAGCTCGCCATCTTGATCTCAGCTCGATCGGGTAGCTTTTACTGCCAAAAAGCACTCCGGCGGGATTGGCCGTTTCGAGTCATCTTGATACGCGGTAACGGTTTTCTTAAGATAACTCGAGCTTCAGGGCAGCTACAGAGATGGTCAGCACAGCTTATGGATTCAGAATGATCAGGCGCGTTCGCCTGTTGATTCCAGAGGTCTGAAGTCGGTCTGCTAGCCGAGCTATGTCCGCAAATCTATTCGTATTATTCGAGTCATCTTGACAGACGCTCTCGGTTTTCTGTACTTAACTAGAGCTGCAGCACAGCTACAGAGCTGATGCGTACAGAATCTGATTCAGAATCATCAGTTGCGTTTGTCTGTCGAATCCAGAGCTCTGAACTCGGTCTGCTGCCCAATCTAGAATCGCAAAACTATTCGTATCGTTCGAGTCATCTTGAGAGATGCTGTCGGTTCTCTGCACTTAACTCGGGCTGTAGGGTGGCTGCATGGCTGGTAATCACTGGAATCGATTCGGAACATCAGGGTCCGCCTGTGGCATGCAGAGGTCTGATCTCGGTGTGATATTCGAGCTAGGTTTGCCAAACTATTCGTATTGTTCGAGTCATCTTGAGAGGTGCTGTCGATTTACGCACGAAACTCGGGCTGTAGTTCGGCTGTTGCATCCGAGAGGTTTGAAATTGCTTGGGCTGAAAAAAATATTTTTTCAGTGTATTTACATTAGATGTTGTCAGGAAGCTCTACGAGTCCCCCGGCGGTAAGAAAGGTTGACGGTTTACCGCCGGCGCCCAGTACCTCGTAGAGCTCTTCGGCATCAATGAGCTAGAGGAATTCCGGCGCGGGGTGGAGCTAGTTCGCCGACCCGACCAGAACGGACAATGTGATAACTAACTCGTAGAGCTTCCCTTAGCAAGTTATTGCTGGAAGCTAAGAGTAATTCCGGCGCGCTGGAGAGCTAGTTGGCTCGAAAAATCTCGACGGAACTTTTGCTGACTTTTGGTCGGTTGAAAATTTTGTTCTCGAAATTCAACCATTCGTTAGAGCTCTAGTATTTTTTCCCGTGATATTCGATCTTATTCCCGCTCGCCATCTTGATCTCAGCTCGACCGGGTGAATATTACTATCGAAAAGCACTCTGGCGGGATCGGCTGTTTCGAGTCATCTTGATACGCGCTGACGGTTTCCTGAACACAACTCGAGCTTTAGGACAGCTACAGAGCTGTTAAGCACAGCTAATCGATGTAGAATGATTAGGCGCGTTCGCCTGTCCAATCCAGAGGTCTGAACTCGGTCTGTTAGCCGAGCTAGGTCCGCAAAACTATTGATATTATTCGAGTCATCTTGACAGAAACTCTCAGTTTTCTGTACTTAACTCGAGCTGTAGGACAGCTACAGAGCTCATACTTACAGAAACCAATTCAGAATCGTCAGTTGCGTTTGTCTGTCGAATCCAGAGCTCTGAACTCGGTCTTCTGCCCGACCTAGAATCGCAAAACTGTCCCTATTGGTCGAGTCATCTTGAGAAGTGCTCTCGTTTTTCTTCATTCAACTCGCGCTAAAGGGGGCTACGGTGCTGGTGGTCACAGGAATCGATTTGAAGACATCAGGCGCGTCGGCCTGTCGAATCCAGAGCTCGGAACTCGGTCTGCTGCCCGAATTAGGTCTGCGAAACTGCTGTATTGTTCGAGTCATCCTGAGAGGTGCTGTCGGTTTTCTGCACTTAACTCGGGCTGTAGGGGGCTGCAGGGCTGGTAATGACAGGAGTCGATTCGCAGACATCAGACGCGTCCTCCTGTCGCAATCAGAGATCAAAAAATATTCACTATGAGTCAGAATGTCGGTAGGTGCTGTTGGTTTTCTCAACTTAAGTCGAGCTAGGAAGCTCTACGAGTCTCCCGGCGGTAACCAAGGTTGACGGTTTACCGCCGGCGCCCAGTTCCGGTGTGTGTCTTCTTTGCTCTCCGGGTTTTGGACGCTACCAAGTGGACGCTAGCAAGTAACTCGTAGAGGTTCCCTTAGCGAGTTATTGCTGGAAGCTAAGAGTAATTCCGGGGCGCCGGAGAGCTAGTTGGCAAGAAAAATCTCGACAGACCTTTTGGTGATGGTCGGTTGAAAATTTTGTTCTCGCAATTAAACATTCGTTAGAGCTCTAGAATTTTCCATGATGTTCGATCTTATTCCCGCTTGCCATCCTAATCTCAGCTCGATCGGGTACCTTTAACTGCCAAAAAGCAGGCAGGCGGGATCGGCCGTTTCGAGTCATCTTGATATGCGCTGTCGGTTTGCTCAAAATAACTCGAGCTTCAGGACAGCTATAGAGCTGGTTAGCACAGCTAATCAGTTCAGAATGATGAGGCGCGTTCGCCTGTTGAACGCATAGGTCTGAACTCGGTCTGCTAGCCGAGCTCTCAGAGCACCCGAAGAGCTTTCCGAACTCGTCGCCGGCGGTAACACTCACAGCCCGAGTGACTCGTAGAGCTTCCCTAAGCTAGTTGCTGGAAGCTTAAGAGTAATTCCGGCGCGCTGGAGATCTAGTTGGCAAGACAAATCTCGACGGAACTTTTGCTGATTTTTGGTCGGTTGAACATTTTGCTCTCAAAATTCAACAATTCGTTTGAGCTCTAGTATTTTTTCCCGTGATATTCGGTCTTATTCCCGCTCGCCATCTTGATCTCAGTTCGATCGGGTGAACATTAGAATCAAGAGGCACTGTGGCGGGACGTTTCGAGTCATCTTGATGCGCACTGACGGTTTTCTGGTGATAACTCGAGCTGTAGAACAGCTACAGAGCTGGTAAGCACAGCGAATCGATGTAGAATGATTAGCCGCGTTCGCCTCTTGAATCCAGAGGTCTGAACTCGGTCTGTTAGCCGAGCTAGGTCCGCACACCTATTCGTATTATTTGAGCCATCTTGACAGAAACTCTCGGTTTTCTGCACTTAACTCGAGCTGTAGAACAGCTACAGAGCTGATATTCACACAAACCGATTTAGAATCATCAGTTGCGTTTGTTTGTCGAATCCAGAGCTCTGAAGTCGGTCTGCTGCCCGATCTAGAATCGCGAAATTATTCGTATTGGTCGAATCATCTTGAGAAGTGTTCTCCGTTTTCTTCACTCAACTCGCGGGAGCTACAGTGCTTGTTGTCACAGGAATCGATTTGAAGACATCAGGCGCGTCTGCCTGTTGAATCCAGAGCTCGGAACTCGGTCTGCTGCCCGAATCAGGTCTGCAAAACTACTGTTTTGTTCGAGTTATCCTGAGAGGTGCTGTCGGTTTTCTGCACTTAACTCGGGCTGTAGGGGGGCTGCAGGGCTGGTAATGACAGGAGTCGATTCGCAGACATCAGACGCGTTCGCCTGTCGCATTGAGAGGTAAACAAATATTCATTATAAGTCGGAATGTTGGTAGGTGCTGGGGAGCTCTGCGAGTTAAGCCTTTGAGCGCTCGCCAGGAAAGCTTTCTGTTGTGTGCGCCCTTTGCTCTCCGGGTTTTGGACGCTATCAATATTGTCTTGGAGGCCATCTGGGGATCTGTGATTCAGACTTGGGATACCTTAGGATATGGTGTCCGACTGGAAGGGGAGGGGACGGACGGTGCTCTTGTACACCACTTCTTGTGGGCGGACAATGTTGCGCTCTGTGCTGCATCGCAGCTCCAGCTACAACAGATGATCGGTATGATGACGGTAACACTCAGACGGGCAGGGATGGACTGGAAGGAGGACTCTTTGGCGTATGTACTTTTTGGCCAGACCTACACAGGTGGCGATCCGCCGCTGCTCTGCCCGCTCTCGCCAGCCATCTGTGCGATTTCTGGAGATGAGGATCTCCCAGAGCACTTGCGCTCTACTGTCGTTATGCCGAGGAAGGAGGAGGTGGAGGTACTAGGAGTGAAGCTCAGCTCGGAAATCAAGGGATATCACGGCTTGTATCATCGACTGGAGAAAGGGAGGAAGGCCTATTTTGCCGACATCCAGTTTTATCGCTCCAGATCGGTCTCACTCAAAGAGAAGTTTCGCAGGTATGCCGCTCGTGTGCAGTCTGTGGTGTACCACGGATGTATAGGCTGGCCGTGCAATCTACGACTGCTGGAGAGGATTAAGGTCTGGGAGGGGAGGTGTCTCAACGGTATGCGAGGATTACACAAGAGGGAGGAGGAGACGTGGGAGGAGTTCAGGGACAGGACCACACCGAAGTCATACGAGCTATTCTTGCAGGCTGGCCACTGCAGTCTCCTAGAGAAGGTGGTCCGAGCCAATTTCGAGTTTGCGTTGGAGCTGGCCCAGTTTCATGATCGGGCCTTCGCCTCCACGGACTTGCGTGGGGCACGAGCCTGGCGTCAGACGCTGCAGGCCATGTTACACTGTGCGGGGGAATGGTCACTACGGAGGGACACACTTGTATCCATGTTCACGGGAGCCAGGAGGAGGGAAGGTACGAGGAGAGTGGGAGGGAGAGCGCATGCAAGCACTGACAGCTGGCATTGTCTTATGCTGGCGGCGAGTGGTAATTTACGCTGGTTCAGCATCAAGTGGAATGCGACGGACTGGTGGAATGTAGTTGCGTGCATGACAAAAATACAGCCTCGATGGGAGCCCATCTTCAGGAAACCGCCCTGTGCTCCTTGCCCTGTGGATACGTGGGACTCCCCTGAGGACTCCGACAGGCTCGCTCGTAGGATTGCCCACGGATATAACAACGAAACTGTCTGGCAGGAGGGCTCGGAGAGCTCATTGTTGGTTGAAATGACTGGTGATAGTATGTGTGTGGTGAACTGGGCCCGAGGGATCTGGGAATGCCGTGATCGTTCGTACCGCAGGAGAGTGCACGGTCTACAAAACGATATGAATCAACTGGCGGAGGATTACGACATCAGGTGTGCCACTGTAGGGACGGATCCGTGGAAGCATATCTACAGAGAGTTCAATTGTGTTGCGGATGAGTTGACTTGGGAGGCGAGGAGGGGAAGGACGGGAAGATGGATTGACTTCAGATATTTACGACAACAGAGACATTGTATCAAACGTATCCGTGGAGGATGGGACGGTGGCGTGAGTGTTGAAGGCTCTGCTCTAGGTTGCTATGTGGAGGTCTCATTTGGGGACAACCACTGGCGACGAGTTTTCCAGGAGGCTTCTTTACTCCCTCTGGGGGCCACTGTTACTGATAGCGAGCTCACAGCTTGTGAACGCCTGCTCCAAGGTGTCCGGCAGATTATCTCTGAGATCCTCGGGCCTCCAACCCCAAAGAGGTTGAGAGGGCGTGAGGGACCCTAGGGACTCTGCACGGCTAGGGCGCACGCGCCCTGTGTAGCCGACCCCAACACCCAACACCAAGTTCCGGCGCGCTGGAGAGCTAGTACCTCGTAGAGCTTCCCTGAGCAAGTTATTGCTGGAAGCGTACAAGTAGCTCGTAGAGCTTCCCTCAGCAAGTTATTGCTGGAAGCTTAAGAGTAATTCCGGGGCGCTGGAGAGCTAGTTGGCAAGGAAAATCTCGACGGACCTTTTGCTGACTTTTGGTCGGTTGAAAATACCTCGTAGAGCTCTTCGGCATCGATGGGCTAGAGGAATTCCGGCGCGGGGTGAGCTAGTGACTCGTAGTGCTTCCCTAAGCTAGCAGCTGGAAGCTTAAGAGTAATACCTCGTAGAGCTCTTCGTCTTCGGTGAGCTAGAGGAATTCCGGCGCGGGGTGGAGCTAGTTGGTCGAACCAGCGAGAAAGGACAAAGTGGTAACTTTTGGGTGTTTTTGCGAATATTTGAAAGATATTTGACAATTCATTCTGAGAAAGCAGATTTTTCGCACCTGTTGTGGGTTTTGCCGCGTCTGCCAGTAAAATTTTCAGGTCTGTAGGTGCAGTATTACTATCAAAAGACTTGGGGGAACCGACGCTGAGTAAACGCAGAAAAACGTGATTTTTTGAGTTTTTTTTTTTTCTCGCTCCAGAAGCTTTCTCTCCGTGTTGCGACGGTCGCCGTGCAAGAAAAGAGCTCTGCGAGATTCCCGGCGGTGGCTAGGTTGACGGTTTACCGCCGGTTCGAGTTCGGACGCACTGGCGAGCTAGTTGGCTCGAAAAATCTCGACGGAACTTTTGGTGACTTTTGGTCGGTTGAAAATTTTGTTCTCGAAATTTGAACATTCGTTAGAGCTCTAGTTTTTTTCCCGTGATATTCGATCTCATTCCCGCTCGCCATCTTGATCTCAGCTTGATCGGGTGAATATTACTATCGAAAAGCACTGTGGCGGGATCGGCCGTTTTGAGTCATCTTGATACGCGCAGACGGTTTTCTGAACATAACTCGAGCTTTAGGACAGCTACAGAGCTGGTTAGCACAGCTGATCGATGTAGAATGATTAGGCACGTTCGGCTGTTGATTCCAGAGGTCCGCAAACCTATTCGTATTATTCGAGTCATCTTGACAGAAACTCTTGGTTTTCTGTACTTAACTCGAGCTGTAGGACAGCTACAGAGCTGATATTTACAGAAACCGATTCAGAATCATCAGTTGCGTTTGTCTGTCGAATCCAGAGCTCTGAACTCGGTCTGCTGCCTGATCTAGAATCGCGAAACTATTCGTACTAGTCGAATCATCTTGAGAGGTGCTCTCGGTTTTCTTCACTCAACTCGCGCTGAGGGGGGCTACAGTGCTGGTGGTCACAGGAGTCGATTTGAAGACATCAGGCGCGTCCGCCTGTCGCATCCAGAGCTCGGAACTCGTTCTGCTGCCCAAATTAGGTTTGCGAAACTACTGTATTGTTCGAGTCATCCTGAGGTGCTGTCGGTTTTCTGCACTTAACTCGGGCTGTAGGGGGGTTGCAGGGCTGGTAATGACAGGAGTCGCAGACATCAGACGCGTCTGCCTGTCGCATTCAGAGGTCAAAAATATTCACTATGAGTTGGAATGTTGGTAAGTGCTGTCGGTTTTCTCAACTTAAGTCGAGCTAGGAAGCTCTACGAGTCTCCCGGCGGTAACCAAGGTTGACGGTTTACCGCCGGCGCCCATTACCTCGTAGAGCTCTTTGGCATCGATGAGCTAGAGGAATTCCGGCGCGGGGTGGGGCTAGTTGGCCACGCCGGCCGAGGCAGACAATGTGGCAACTTTTGGGTGGTTTTGCGAATGTTTGAAAGATATTTGACAATTTATTTTGAGAAAGCAGATTTTTGCGCGTCGCATTGGCATATAAACTCCTCTCTGACAGCAGCTCAGCTCTCTCGATGGATTTTTGCATGAGTTGACTTCCAGGAACTGAGCGAATATGAACATCGAAAAAATCGAATTCGAAGATTTTCGAAAAATCTATATTTTTCACTCTGTGTCGATTCTCTGCACTCTTACCAGTGAGAGGAGCTCTACGAGGTTCCCGGCGGTGACCAGGTTGACGGTTCACCGCCGGCGCCAGTTGGTCGACCCGGCCAGAAAGGACAAAGTGATAACTTTTGTGTTGTTTTGCATTGTTTTTTTGTAAAATATTTGACAATTAATTTTGAGAAAACGGATTTTTCGCACCTGTAAACGACTATGAGGGCCTCTCTGTCTTAGTATGAGCTCTGTAGGTTTACCGCCGGCGCCAGTTTTGTTCTCGAAATTCAACAACTCGTTTGAGCTCTAGTATTTTTTCCCGTGATATTCGATCTTTTTCCCGCTCGCCATCTTGATCTCAGCTCGATTCGGTACCTTTTACTGCCAAAAGCAGGCAGGCGGGATCGACCGTTTCGGGTCATCTTGACACGCGATGACGGTTTTCGGGAGATAACTCGAGCTTTAGGACAGCTACAGAGCTGGTAAGCACAGCTAATCGATTCAGAATGATCAGGCGCGTTCGGCTGTTGAAGCCAGAGGTCTGAATTCGGTCTGCTAGCCGAGCTAGGTTCGCAAACCTATTCGTATTATTCGAGTTATCTTGACAGGCGCTCTCGGTTTTCTGTACTTAACTCGAGCTACAGGACAGCTAAAGAGCTGATGCGTACAGAATCTGATTCAGAATCATCAGTGGCCGTTGTCTGTTGGATCTAGAATCGCGAAACTATTCGTATTGTCCGAGTCGCTTGCGAGATGCTGTCGGTTCTCTGCACTTAACTCGGGCTGTAGGGGGGCTGCATGGCTGGTAATCACTGGAATCGATTCGAAGACATCAGGCGCGTTCGCCTGCGGAATCCAGGGCTCCGAACTCGGTCTGTTGCCCGAACTAGGTCCGCGAAATTAATCGTATTCTTCGATTTACTCTGAGAGGTGCTGTCGGTTTCCTGCACTTAACTCGGCTGCAGGGGGGCTGCAGGGCTGGTAATCACAGGAAGCGATTCAGAGACATCAGACGTCCCTGTCGCATGCAGAGGTCTGAATTCGGTCTGATACTCGAACTAGGTTTGCCAAACTATTCGTATTGTTCGAGTCATCTTGAGAGGTGCTGTCGATTTACGCACGTAACTCGGGCTGTAGGAGAGCTACAGAGCTCGTACAGAAGACAATGAAGCATGGGGGGCGTTCGGCTGTTGCATCCGAGAGGTCTCAAATTGCCTGGGCTGAAAAACTATTTTTTCGGTGTAATTTCTTTCGACGTTATATGTTGTCAGGAAGTTCTACGAGTCCCCCGGCGGTAGCAAAGGTTGACGGTTTACCGCTGGCGCCCAGTTGGGAAGAAAAATCGCGACGGACCTTACTGACTTTTGGTCAGTTGAAAATTTTGTGTTCGAAATTCAACAATTTGTTAGAGCTCTAGTTTCTTTCTGACCATATTTGTGCTGCCCGCGCTAGGTTCGCAAAACTATTTGTATTCTTCAAGTTATCTTGAGAGTTGCTGTCAGTTTGCACTTAACTCAAGCTGTTAGGGGGCTGCAGGGACTGCGGTTCGGAGACATCAGGCGCGTCCGCCTGTCGCATTTAGAGCTCTAAATGTTGTTTGCTGCCTGAGCTAGGTCCGCAAACTGTTCGTATTGCTTGCGTCATGTTACTGTCGGTTTTCTGCACTTAACTAGTGATGTAAGGGAGCTGCAGGGCTGGTAATCACCTGAGTCGATTTGGAGACATGAGTCGCGTCCGTCTGCCTCATTCAGAGCTCTGAACTCGTCTGCTGCCCAAGCTGGGTCCGTGAAACTATTCGTATTGTTCGACTCATTTTTAGAGGTGCTGTCAGTTTTCTGCAGTTAACTCGGCTGTAAGGGGGCTGCAGGGCTGGTAATCAGAAATGGATTTAGATAAATCAGGCGCGTCCGCCTGTTGCATTTAGAGGTCTGAACTCGGTCTCATACTCGAGCTAGATTCGCGAAACTATTTGTATTCTTCGAGTGATCTTGAGAGGTGCTGTCGATTTTCGCACGTCACGCGGGCTGTAGGAGAGCTACAGAGCTCGTGCGCACAGAAAACGATCCAGAAGCATGAGGGGCGTTCGTCCGAAATCGCTCAGGCTGAAAAACTGTTCGTTCCCTGCAATTTTTCTCGACATTATATATGGTCAGGAAGCTCTACGAGTCCCCGGCGGTAAGAAAGGTTGACGGTTTACCGCTGGCGCCCAGTTTTGTACTTGAAATTCCTCAATTCGTTTCAGCTCTAGTATTTTTCGCGTGATATTCGATCTTATTCCCGCTCGCCATCTTCATCTCAGCTCGATCGGGTACGTACTACTGCCAAAAAGCACACTGGCGGGATCGGCCGTTTCGAGTCATCTTGTCACGCGGTGACGGTTTTCTCTAGATAACCTACAGAGCTGGTAAGCCCAGCTCATTCATTCAGAATGATCAGGCGCGTTTGCCTGTTGAACCCAGAGGTCTGAACTCGGTCTGCTAGCCGAGCTAGGTCCGCAAACCTATTCGTATTATTCGAGTCATCTTGACAGGCGCTCTTGGTTTTCTGTACTTAACTCGAGCTGCAGGACATCTACCGAGCTGATACGTACAGAATCTGATTCAGAATCATCAGTGGCCGTTGTCTGTTGAATCCAGAGCTCTGAACTCGGTCTGCTGCCCGATCTAGAAGCGCGAAACTATTCGTATTGTTCGAGTCATCTTGAGAGATGCTGTCGGTTCACTCGGGCTGTATGGGGGCTGCATGGCTGGTAATCACTGGAATCGATTCGGAGAATCAGGCGCACCCGCCTTTCGAATCCAGAGCTCCGAACTCTGTCTGCTGCCCGAACTAGGTCCGCGAAACTATTGTATTGTTCGAATAATCCTGAGAGGTGCTGTCGCTTTCCTGCACTTAACTCGGGCTGTAGGGGGGCTGCAGGGCTGGTAATCACAGGAAGCGATTCAGAGACATCAGGCGCGTCCGTCTGTCGCATGCAGAGGTCTGAACTCGGCCTGATACTCGAGCTAGGTTTGCCAAGCTATTCGTATTGTTCGAGTCATCTTGAGAGGTGCTGTCGATTTACGCACGTAACTCGGGCTGTAGGAGAGCTACAGAGCTCGTACAGAAGACAATCCAGAAGCATCGGGGGCGTTCGGCTGTTGCATCCGAGAGGTTTGAAATTGCTTGGGCTGAAAAACTATTTTTCCTGTGCACTTTTTTCAACATTATATATTGTCAGGAAGCTCTACGAGTCCCCCGGCGGTAACAACGGTTGACGGTTTACCGCCGGCGCCCAGTTGGTCGACCCGGCCAGAAAAGAAGATGTGATAACTCTGGGTCGGTTTTGGTAAGATTTGAAAAATAGTTGACAATTCATGTTAAGAAAGCAGATTTTTACTCCGAGCATTAGTATCTCAACTTTATTCTGCGAGCAGCTCAGCTCTTTCGAGACGGTTTTACTATCCAAACATTTGGAGGAACCGACGTCACGTTGACACCGAGAAATGCAAATATGATGTTTTTCTAGAAAATGCTCTGAGAAGCGGTCTGCTTTGAATCTGAGCATTCTTACGCGCGCAAGGAGCTCTACGAGGTTCCCGGCGGTGACCAGGTTGACGGTTCACCGCCGGCGCCAGTTCCGGGTCGCTGGAGAGCTAGTTGGCAAGAAAAATCTCGACGGACCTTTTGGTGACTTTTGCTCGGTTGAAAATTTTGTTCTCGAAATTCAACTATTCGTCAGAGCTCTAGTATTTTTTCCCATGATATTCGATCTTATTCCCGCTCGCCATCTCGATCTCAGCTCGATGGGGTACCTTTTACTGCCAGAAAGCGTCCAGGCGGGATCGGCCGTTTCGAGTCATCTTGATATGCGCTGTCGGTATGTTGGACTTAACTCGAGATACAGGACAGCTACAGAGCTGGTAAGCACAACTTATCGATTCAGAATCATCAGGCACGTTCGTTTATTCCATCCAGAGGTCTGAACTTGGTCTGCTAGCCGAGCTAGGTCCGCAAACATATTCTTATTCGAGTCATCCTGACAGGCGCTCTCGGTTTTCTGTACTGAACTATGACAGCTACAGAGCTGATACTTACAGAAACCGATTCAGAGTCATCAGTCGCGATTGTCCGTTGAATCCAGAGCTCTGAACTCGGTCTGTTGCTCGCTCTAGAATCGCGAAACTATTCGTATTCTTCGAGTCATCTTGAGAGGTGCTGTCGGTTTTCTGTACTTAACTCGGGTTCTGGGGGGCTACAGTGCTGGTAGTCACAGGAATCGATTTTAAGAAATCAGGCGCGTCCGCCTGTCGAATCCAGAGCTCGGAACTCGGTCTGCTGCCCGAGCTAGGTCCGCGAAACTATTCGCATTGTTCGAGTCATCCTGAGATGCTGTCGGTTTTCTGCACTTAACTCGGGCTGTAGGGGGGCTGCAGGGCTGGTAATCACAGGAATCGATTCGAAGACATCAGACGCGTCTGCCTGTCGCATTCAGAGGCCTGAACTTGGTCTGATACTCGAGCTAGGTTTGCCAAACTATTCGTATTGTTCGAGTCTTCTTCGGGGTTGCTCTCGATTTACGCACGTAACTGGGGCTGTAGGAGAGCTACAGAGCTCGTACAGAAGACAATCCAGAAGCATCGGGGGCGTTCGGCTGTTGCATCGAGAGGTCTGAAATCGCTTGGGCTCGTTCTCTGCAACTTGTTTTCGACATTATATATTGTGAGGAAGCTCTACGAGTCCGGCGGTAAGAAAGGTTGACGGTTTAACGCCAGCGCCCAGTATTTTCTCTTGTGATATTCGATCTTATCCCACTCGTCATCTTAATCTCAGCTCGATCGGGTACCTTTTACTGCCCAAAAGCGTCCAGGCGGGATCGGCTATTTCGAGTCATCTTGATACGCGTGGTCGGTATATTGGACTTACCTCGAGATATAGGACAGCTATGGAGCTGGTAAGCACTCCTCAGGGATTCAGAATCATCAGGCGCGTTCGTCTGTTGCATTCAGAGGTCTGATCTCGGTCTGCTAGCCGAGCTAGGTCCGCAAACCTATTCGTATTATTCGAGTCATCTTGACAGATGCTCTTGGTTTTCTGTACTTAATTCGGGCAATACGACAACTACAGAGACGATACTTTTCGAAACCGATTCAGAATCATCAGTTGCGTTTGTCTGTTGGATCCAGAGCTCTGAACTGGGTCTACTGCCCGATCTAGAATCGCGAAACTATTCGTATTGTTTGAGTCATCTTGAGAGATACTGCCGGTTTTCTGCACTCAACTCGGGCTGTAGGGAGGCTATAGTGCTGGTGTCACAGAAATCGATTTCAACACATCAGTCGCGTCCGCCCTTGTCGAATCCAGAGCTCGCAGCTCGGTCTGCTGCCCGAACTAGGTCTGCAAAACTTTCGTATTGTTCGAGTCATCCCGAGAGGTGCTCTCGGTTTTCTGCACTTAACTCGGGCTGTAGGGCCTGCAGGGTTGGTAATCACAGGAATCGATTCGGAGACATCAGACGCGTCCGCCTGTCGCATTCAGAGGTCTGGACTCGGTGATACTTGAGCTGGGTTTGCCAAACTATTCGTTTTGTTCGAGTGATCTTGAGATGTGCTGTCGATTTACGCGCGTAACTCGGGCTGTAGCAGAGCTGCAGTGCTCGTGCAGAAGACAATCCAGAAGCATCGGGGGCGTTCGGCTGTTGCATCGAGAAGTCTGAAATCGCTTGTACTGAAAAACTATTCGTTCTCTGCAATTTTCTTCGACATTATATATTGTCAGGAAGCTCTACGAGTCCCCCAGGCGTCCAGTTTTCAATCAATCTGAAGTCTGCAAACTGGCGCCGGCGGTGAACCGTCAACCTGGTCACCGCCGGGGCGCTGGAGAGCTAGATGGCAAGAAAAATCTCGGCGGACCTTTTGGTGACTTTTGGTCGGTTGAAAATTTTATTTTCGAAATTTCACCATTCGTTAGCGCTCTAATATTTTTCCCCGTGATATTCGATATTATTTCCGCTCGCCATCTCGATCTCAGCTCGATCGGGTACCTTTTACTGCCAAAAAGCGTCCAGGCGGGATTGGCCGTTTCGAGTCATCTTAATACGCGCTGTCGGTATATTGGACTGTATTCGATACAGGACAGCTACAGAGCTGTTAAGCACACCTTATCGATTCAGAATGATCATGCACGTTCGTCACTTGCATCCAGAGGTCTGAACTTGGTCTGCTAGCCGGGCTAGGTCCGCAAACCTATTCGTATTATTCGAGTCATCTTGACATGCTCTCTCGGTTTTCTGTTCTCAACTCGAGGTATAGGACAAATACAGAGCGAATACGTACAGAAAACGATTCAGAATCATCGGTCGCGTTTGTCTGTTGAATCCAGAGCTCTTGGTTCGCGAAACTATTCGTATTGTTCGAGTCATCTTGAGAGGTGCTGTCGGTTTTCTGTACTTAACTCGTGTTGTGGGGTGGCTACAGTGCTGGTAGTCACAGGAATCGATTTTAAGAAATCAGGCGCGTCCGCCTGTCGAATCCAGAGCTCGGACTCGGTCTGCTGCCCGAACTAGGTCCGCGCGAAACCATTTGTATTGTTCGAGTCATCCTGAGATGCTGTCGGTTTTCTGCATTTAACTCGGGCTGTAGGGGGGCTGCAGGGCAGGTAATCACAGGAATCGATTCGGAGACATCAGACGCGTCTGCCTGTCGCATTCAGAGGCCTGAATTTGGTCTGGTTCTCGAGCTAGGTTTGCTGTCGATTTACGCACGTAACTCGGGGTGTAGGAGAGCTACAGAGCTCGTGCAGAAGACAATCCAGAAGCATCGGGGGCGTTCGGCTGTTGCATGCAGAGGTTTGAAATCGCTTGGGCTGAAAAACTATTCGTTCTCTGCAATTTTTTCGACATTATTGTCAGGAAGCTCTACGAGTCCCTCGGCGGTATAAAAGGTTGACGGTTTACCGCCGACGACCAGTTGGCCAACCCGGCCAGAAAGGACAATGTGGCAATTTTTGGGTGGTGTCGCGAATATTTGAAAGATATTTGACCATTTATTTTGAGAAAGCAGATTTTTCGCACCTGTGGTGGGTTATTGCGAGTTTGCCAGTCAAATTCTCAGGTCCGTAGATGCAGTATTACTATCAAAACACTTGGCGGAACCGTCTTTGGATAAAACAGAAAAGCGTGTTTTTTCGAGTTTTTTGTTCCTCGCTGCAGAAGCTTTCTTCATGTGTTCCGACGATCGCCGTGCAAGAAGACAGCTCTATGAGTTTCCCGGCGGTAGCCTGGTTGAGGCTTTGATGGGGAGAGGCTTTGATGGCGGGGTTGACCAGCAAGGATCAGGATGTGGTTTCTGGCTTCAGATCGGCTTAATCAATACTCAGTGCAATCCCAGTGAGATAGGCATCGCTTCCGCGAGAACCGTGGGCCCCTTCCCTGCTGGGCATGAGTTTGCTGTTTCTAGTGCCGTGCCCCTCGTTTGGAGGGATGTGGCCGAGGCCGCGTGGCTCCTTGAAGGAGCTACAGTCACAGAATGTGAATTGTCGGCAGCCGAAGCGCTGCTCAGCGCTGCCCGTGTGCTTCTGCGGGGCCGGTCCTCGCCCAGCTGCACTCAGCTGGGAACGCGAGTCCAAACAAACAAACAAACCTGGTTGACGGTTTACCGCCAGTTCCAGTTGGCCCACCCGGCTGGGGCGGACAAATTGGTGACTTTTGGTCGGTTTTGCGAAAATTTGAAAGATATTTAACAATTTTTTTTGAGAAAGCAGATTTTTGCGCGTCGCAGTGGCATGTAAACTCCTCTCTGACAGCAGCTCAGCTCTCCCGCTGTATTTTCTTATGAGTTGATTTCCGGGAACTCAGCGAATGTGAACATCGAAAAAATCAAAAATAAAGATTTCCCCCCAAAAAATATTTTTACTCTACTTCGATTCTCAGCACTCTTTGCAGTGTGAGGAGCTCTACGAGGTTCCCGGCGGTGACTAGGTTGACGGTTCACCGCCGGCGCCAGCGTTTTACCTCGTAGAGCTCCTCGTCATCGATGAGCTAGAGGAATTCCGGCGCGGGGTGGAGCTAGTTGGCCCACCCGGCCGGGGCGGACAAATTGGTGACTTGTGGTCGGTTTTGCGAAAATTTGAAAGATATTTGACAATTCATTTTGAGAAAGCAGATTTTTGCGCGTCGCATTGGCATATAAAATTCTCTCTGACAGCCGCTCAGCTCTCCCGCTGCATTTTTCTATGAGTTGACTTCCGGGAACCGAGCGAATATGAACATCGAAAAAAATCCAAAATTAAGATTTTGTAAAAATCTTCGTTTTATGAGTCTACTTCGATCCTGAGCACTCTTCACAGTACAAGGAGCTCTACGAGCTTCCCGACAGATCCTCACCGCCAGCTGACTCTGCTGGACGAACGGTGCGAAAACCAAAAAACTAGGTTGACGGTTCACCGCCGGCGCCAGTAAAGATACCTCGTAGAGCTCTTCGGCATCGATGAGCTAGAGGAATTCCGGCGCGGGGTGGAGCTAGTTGCCGACCCGACCAGAAGAGACAATGTGACAACTTTTGGGTCGGTTTTGCCAAGATTTGAAAGATATTTGACAATTCATTTCAAGAAAGCAGATTTTTCGCACCTGTAAAAGGTTATGAGAGCCTCTGCGTCTTAATATGAGCTCTCTAGGCGCACTTTTACTACCCAAACACTTGGAGCAACCAACTTCATTTCGACATGAAAAAAATCAATGTTCAATGTTCGAGGTTTCCGGCGGTGACCAGTTTGACGGTTCACCGCCGGCGCCAGTTTCTTGTGCAGCGCTTCTCGGAACATATGAAGGAAGCTTTTAAAGCGAGAGCCGAACAAAAATCAAAAGAATAAGATTTGTCGGTCATCCAAATTTTGTTCCTCCAAGGGTTTGAATAGTAATACTGCACCTACGAATATGAGAAGTTACCTGGCAGACGCGGCCTCACCCACTTCTCTTGCTCTCCCCTGGTCATCGAAAATTATCAGATAACTAAGATAAGCATATTTTGTTGTGTCGATAGAATCTCGGTTCCTCTAAGTGTTTTGATAGTAATGCAGCCCTAGAGCCATCAAAGATTTACGAGCAGCTGCGCGATTGCTCATTACAGCGAATGAAAATCTCACTTCTGAAAATAAACCTTAAATTCTGCATAAAGTGAAAAAAACTGATTCCAGGTTACAACTTCGTCTCTTTTCGTTAGACCTGCCAACTAGCTCCACCCTGCCCGACTTCCTCCATAGTAATACTGCACCTATAGACCTGAAACTTTTACTAGCAGACGCGGCATAATCCACTCCCTTCCCTCCTCCGCTGCCTGCTTACCGAAAAAAGTCAAACATAACGCATGTTTTGGTGTTGATACAAAGTTGGTTCCTTCGAGTGTTTGGATAATACTGCCCATAGAGCCCTAAAAAAATAGCAGCAGGTGAGCCATACCTTACTACAGGAAATGAAAATCTCATTTCTCAAAAGGAGCTTCAAAACTGGGCGTCGGCGGCAAACCGTCAACCTGTCTTACCGCCGGGAGAACTCGTAGAGCTTCCTGACAACATATAATGTCGAAAAAAATGCAGAGAACGATTCGTTTTTCAGTCCAAGCGATTTCAGACCTCTCGATACAACAGCCAAGCGCCTCCGATGCTTCTGGATTCTCTTCTGCACGAGCTCTGCAGCTCTCCTGCAGCCCGAGTTACGTGCGTAAACCGACAGCACCTCTCAAGATAACTCGAACAAAACGAATAGTTTGGCAAACCCAAATCGAGTGTCAGACCGAGTTCAGACTTGTGAATGCGACAGACGGACGCGTCTGATGTCTCGGAATTGATTCCTGTGATTACCAGCCCTGCAGCCCCCCTCGAGCCCGAGTTAAGTGCAGAAAACCGACAGCACCTCTCAGGATGACTCGATCAATGCGGACCTAGTTCGGGCAGCAGACTGAGTTCCGAGCTCTGGACTGGCGCCGCGGTGAACCGTCAACCTGGTCACCGCCGGGAACCTCGTAGAGCTCCTTGCAGGCACGAAAGTGCTCAGAATCGAAGCAAGCAGCTTCTCGCGGCCTTTCTCGAAAAACATCAACTTTCCATTTTTCGATGTCACTCCGATGTCAGTTCCCGCTCATTTTCGGACAGTGAAACTCTCTCCAGAGAGCTAAGCTGCTTTGACAATGAAGTTTAGGTACAAATGCTACGCGTAAACATCCGCTTTCTGAGAATAAATGGTCAAATATCTTTCAAATTTTCGCAAAACCACCCCAAAGTTGTCAGTTTGTCCGTTCGGGTCGGGTCGACCAACTAGCTCCACCCCGCGCCAGAATTCCTCTAGCTCATCTTTGCCGAAGAGCTCTACGAGGTATTCGACAGGCGGACGCGCCTGATGTCTTCAAATCGATTCTTGCGACCACCAGCACTGAAGCCACCCTGCAGCCCGAGTTAAGTACAGCAAACCGACAGCACCTCTCAAGATGACTCAAACAATACGAATAGTTTCGCGATTCTAGATCGGGCAACAGACCGAGTTCAGAGCTCTGGATGCAACAGACAAGCGCGATTGATGATTCTGAATCGGTTTCTGTAAGTATCAGCTCTGTAGCTGTCCTATAGCTCGAGTTAAGAACAGAAAACCGAGAGCGCCTCTCACTGCGGGGATTCTGGAGCGCCGTGAAGGAGCTGCTGGCAGGCACCACCACCGTCCGGCTTCTAACTGGGATCCAGCGGTAAACCGTCAACCAAGTAACTGCCGGAAGCCTCGCAGAGCTCTCTTCTCGCTCGGCGCTGATCGGAACGCATGAATGAAGCTTTCTGAAGGATGAGCCAAGAAAGTCGAACATCATTTTTTTCTGTTTCTTCCCAAAGTCGGTTCCTGCAAGTCTTTTGATAGTAATATTGCAGCTACGGACCTGAGAATTGCACTGGCAGGCGCGGCATAACCCACTACACGTGAGAAAATCTGGTTTCTCAAAACAAATTGCTAGATATCTTCCAAATCATAGCAAAACCGAGCCCGAGTCGTCACATTGTCTCTTAAGGAAGGTCGGGTCTTGCCAACTAACTCCACTCTGCGCCCGAATTCCTCTTAGCTCACCTTGCCGGAGAGCTCTACGAGGTATCTAAAACCCCATAGCCCTCAGGGAGCTCTCCGGGAATGTGTACCGCAAGGAGACTCTAGTGTTTCTTCCTGCTCCCTCTCTTTCTTTTCATCCCAGTGCTCCGATGGTCCAGGAGCTGGTCAGATGGCTTCGCCATCAGTTTCGTAGGGTAGATGGCAGCGACTCTGCGGTAGCCTCGTGCCCGAGGTCCCCAGACTGCCTCGCACACGCAAAAACCAAGGTTGACGGCTTACCGCCGACTCCCAGTGTACCTCGTAGAGCTCTTCGGTAATATGAGCTAAGAGGAATTCGGGCGCAGGGTGGTGCTAGCTGGCAGACCCGTCGTTAAGAGACAATGTAATTCGTAGAGCTTGCTGGAAGCTTAAGAGTAATTCCGGGGCGCTGGAGAGCTAGTTGGCAAGAGAAATATCGACGGACCTTTTGATGACTTTTGCTCGGTTGAAAATTATGTTCTCGAAATTCAACAACTCGTTAGAGGTCTAGTATTTTGTCTTGTGATATCCGATCTTATTCACTCCCGCTTGCCGTCCTAAGCTTTGCTCGATCGGGTACCTATTACTGCCTAAAAGCGTCCGGGCGGGATCGGCCGTTTCGAGTCATCTTCACACGCGTTGACGGTTTTCTGTTCCTAACTCGAGCTTTAGGAGAGCTACAGAGCTGGTGCGCGCAGAAACCGATCCAGAATCATCATGCGCGTTCGTCTGTCGCATTGAGAAATCTGAACTCGCTCTGCTACTCGAGCTCGGTCCGCGAAACTGTTCGTATTCTTCGAGTCATCTTGACAGGTGCTGCCGGTTTTCTGTACTTAACTCGGGCTGTAGGAGAGGTAAAAAGCTGATACGCTCACGCATCGACTCAGAATGATCAGGCGCGTCCGTCTGTTGCATCGAGAGGTCTCAATTTGGTCTGGTACTGTAGCTGGTTCCGAGAAACTATTCGTATTCTTCGAGTTCTCTTAACTGACGCTGTCGGTGTTCTGTGCTTAACTCGAGCTGTAACATAGCTACAGAGCTGGTTCGCACACGTAATCGATTCAGTCCCATCAGGCGTGTTCGGCTGAAGCATCCAGAGCTCTGGAATCAGTCTGCTACTCGAGGTAGGTCCGAAAAACGATTCGTATTCAACCATTTTTTTAAATGATGGTGAATTTCTTCACTTAACTCGAGCTACAGATGAGCTCGAGAGCTCGTTCGCAGAGGAATCAGAAGGAAACCATGAGGCGCGCTAGTCTGGAGTATCCAAACGCTTGGCTTGGGTCTGTTATGAGCGCAGACGCCAAACAACTAGTCATACTCTGCTATTGATCTGGTGATGGAATTCGTTTTCTGGACTGAACTCGAGGTGCAGATGAGCTTGAGAGCTCTTACGCAATGCAATGGGAAGCGAGTCATCATGCGCTATTTAAACGTATCTAGACACCCGTGCCCAGGCTGCTATTAGCGCTAGGGCTGAACACCGATTCGAACTCTGCTACTGTCTTGGAAATACAATTGTTTATCTTGGTTTTACTCGTGCTGAAGATGAGCTACAGAGCTGTTCAGCACAGCAATGGGAAGGGAATCATCAGGGGCAGTAGTGACATGTATCTAGACGCCTGAGATCAGTCTGCTATCAGCGCTCGGGCTGAAAAACTATTAGTTTGCTAATTCTTTGGACATAATATGTGGCCAGGAAGCTCTACGAGTCTCCCGGCGGTAAGAAAGGTTGACGGTTTACCGCCGGCGCCCAGTGATGACTTCGGGTCGGTTTTTCTATCTTTGTTCAAAATTTGAAAGTTCGTTTTGAGAACCGGTATTAGTTCTCACGTGTAGTGGGTTATGCCGCGTCTGCCAGTCCAATTCTCAGGTCCGTAGCTGCAGTATTATTATCAAAACACTTGCTGGAACCGACTTTGGGAAACAACTAAAATCGTAATTTTCCGAGTTTCTCAGATCACCTTGAGAATGCTTTTTCCATTTGTTCCAAGCAGCGGTAACCTGGTTGACGGTTCACCGCCGGCTCCCAGTTGTGATCGAGCTGGCATCCAGATGGCAAGTAGTAGTAAGTTCTTCAAACAGACCCCACCCACAATTCATTGGCAATCATCTTAAATTTCCTTTCCAATGAATATGTCCTTCGTCCCTGGAGATTTCTGATTCATCTTGCCCAGACCTGATCCAGTGTTATTCTTAGCTTCCGCTGCATCGCTACATGTGAGAAGCTCTTCGAGTCAAGCATGCTGGAGTTCGCGAGCTTCCAAAATCCGGCTTCGAAGGAGCTTCGGTGGAGCTGCGGTCTGCGGGAGTTCTGCTAGAACGCCCTGAGTGTCCCGTGCCTGGGCTGCTGTGGGCGCCCTCGCGCGCAGCGGGAGCGGCCGCGCGGCCCCGTGGGCCGGGGCAGTCTCGTCGGCCCCGCTTGGGGCCGCAGCGCCAGGCGACCCCGCGAGGGTGAGGGCGCAGGTTCGACCGGAGACAATCATGATGCGCGCTATAACTCGTAGAGCTTCCCTTAGCTAGTTGCTAGAAGCTTAAGAGTAACTCGTAGAGCTTCCCTTAGCTAGTTGCTGGAAGCTTAAGAGTAATACCTCGTAGAGCTCTTCGGCAAGATGAGCTACGAGGAATTCGGGCGCAGGGTGGAGCTAGTTGACAGACCCGACGTGAAGAGACAATGTGATGACTTCGGGTCGGTTTTTGTATCTTTGTGTAAAATTTGAAAGTTCGTTTTATGAACGGGTATTTTTCTCACTTGTAGTGGATTATTCCGCGCGCGGCTGTGACATTCTCAGGTCCGTAGCTGCAGTATTACTATCAAAACGCTTGAGGAGGGAACCGACTTGGGGGAAAAACTGAAAACTCGTAATTTTCCGAGTTTCTCAGATCACCTTGAGAAAGCTTCTTCCATCTGTTCCGAGCAACGTCGCGCGATTAAAGAGCTCTCCGAGGCTGCCGGCGTTAACCTGGTTGACGGTTTACCGCCGACCCCCTTCCGGTGCGCTGGAGAGCTAGTTGGCAAGAAAAATCTCGACGGACCTTTTGCTGACTTTGGCTCGGTTGAAAATTATGTTCTCGAATTTCAACAATTCGTTTGAGCTCTAGTATTTTTTCCCGTGATATTCGATCTTATTCCCGCTCGCCGTTTCAATCTCAGCTCGATCGGGTGCCTTTTACTGCCAAAAAGCATGGCGGCCGGATCGGCCGTTTTGAGTCATCTTGACACGCATTGACGGTTGTCTGTACTTAACTCAAGATCTAGGAGAGCTACAGAGCTGTTGCGCAGAGAAGCTGATTCAGAATGGTCAGGCGCGTTCATCTGAGGCATCTAGATGTCTGAACTCAGTCTGCCATTCGAACTATGTCCGCGAAGCTATCCGTATTGTATCAATTTTCTTGACAGATGCTTTCGATTTCCGGTACTTAACTTGAGCGGTAGGAGAGCTAGAGAGCTGGTGCGCTCACGTAATTGATTCAGAATCATCAGACGCGTTCGTCTTAAGCATCTAGAGGTCTGAACTCGGTCCAGTACTCGAGCTAGATCCGCAAAACTATTCGTATTCTACGAAATTTGTTGACAGATGCTTTCGTTTTTCTGCGCTGAACTGGGATGTAGGAGATCTACGTAGCTTGTGCGCTCACGGTATCGATACATAACCATCATGCGCGTTTGTCTGAAACATGTAGAGGTTTAAACTCGGTCTACTACTCGAGCTGGGTCCGTACAACTGTTCGTACTGTACGAATTTTCTTGACAGCTGTTGTCTGTTTATGTTCTTTACTCGAGCTGAAGGAGAGCTACAGAGCTGATGCGCACACGTACTCGATTCAGAATCTTCAGACGCGCTTGTCTGAAGCATCAAGAGGTCCGAACTCTGTCTGATACTCGAGCTGTGTCCGCGAAACTATTCGTATCCTATTGTTTTTTTCGAGATGATGGTGAGTTTCTTGATTGAAGTCGAGCTGCATTTAAGCTTCACAGCTCTTTGGAACAGAAATCGGGAGGGAATTGTCAGACGCGCTAGTCTGAAGCATCTAGACGCTTGGATTCGGTCTGTTCTCAGCACAGAAGCCGAACAAGTATTCATTTTTATTGTATTATTATATTCATATATATATATATATATATCTCTGGTGATGGATTTTTTCTAACTAAACTCGAGCTGCAGAAGAGCTCCTGAGCTCTTAGGCACAGCAATCGGAATACAATCATGAGTCGCGCTTTTTGATGCTATGGAACCAGTCTTCTATCAGCGCTCGGGCTGTGCAACTATTCGTACTCTGCTAATTTCTTGGAGACGGTATTGGTTTCTTGCTCAACTTGCGCTGCAGATGAGCTACAGGGCTGTTCTGCACAGCAATCGGAAGGAAATCATCAGAGGCGCTAGTTGAATGTATCCAGACGGCTGCAATCAGTCTGCAATTATCGCTTGGGCTGAACAACTATTCGTACTCTGCTTATTCTTTAGAGATGGTATATGGCAAGGAAGCTCTACGAGTCCCCTGGCGGCAACCAAGGTTGACGGCTTATCGCCGGCGCCCAGCTGGCAGACCCGACCTAAAGAGACAATGTGTTAACTTCGGGTCGGTTTTTGCATCTTTGTGCAAAATTTGAAAATTCGTTCTAAGAGCCGTTTTTTTTCTCACGTGTATTGGGTTATGCCGCGCCTGCCAGTTGAATTCTCAGGTCCCTAGCTGCAGTATTACTATGAAAACACTTGAGGGAACCGACTTGGGAAAAAAAACTACAAATCGCAATTTTCCGAGTTTCTCAGATCACCTGCAGAAAACTTCCTCCATGTGTTCCGAGCAACGTCGCGCGATTAAAGAGCTCTACGAGGCTGCCGGCGGTGACCTGGTTGACGGTTTACCGCTGGCTCGCAGTTCGGGCGCAGGGCGGAGCGTGTTGACAGACCCGACCTAAAGAGACAATGTGTGTCTTCGGGTCGGTGTTTGTACCTTTGTGCCAAATACCTCGTAGAGCTCTTCGGCAAGATGAGCTGAGAGGAATTCGGGCGCAGGCTGGAGCTAGTTGGCAGACCCGACCTAAAGAGACAATGTGTCAACCTGAGGCCGGTTTTTCGAAGATTCCGAGAAATTCTGAAATTCGTTTTGAGAACCGGTATTTTTCTCACCTGTAGTGGGTTATGCCCCGTCCGCCAGTGCAATTCTCAGGTCCGTAGCTGCAATATTGCGAAAAATCTCGACGGACCTTTTGTTGACTTCTGGTCAGTTGAAAATTATGTTCTCGAAATTGAACAATTCGTTTGAGCTCTAGTATTTTTCCCGTGATATTCGATCCTATTCCCGCTCGACGTTTGAATCTCAGCTCGATCGGGTACCTATTACTGCCAGAAAGCATGTCGGTGGGATCGGCCTTTTTGAATCATCTTGACACACGTTGACGGTTTTCTGTACTGAACTCGAGATTTAGGAGAGCTACAGAGCTGATGCGCACAGAAACCGATCCAGAATCATCATGCGCGTTCGTCTGTTGCATCGAGAGGTCTGAACTCGGTCTGCTACTCGGGCTAGATCCGCGAAACTATTCGTATTATTCGAGTCATCTTGACATGCGCTGTCGGTTTTCTGTACTTAACGCGGGCTGTAGGAGAGGTACAGAACTGGTACGCCCAGAAATCGATTCAGAATCATCATGCGGGTGCGTCTGTTGCACCCAGAGGGCTCAACTCGGTGTGCTACTCGAGCTAGGTCCACGAAGCTATTCGTTTTCTTCGAGTCATCTTGACAGGTGCTGTCGGTTTTCTGTACTTAACTGGGGCTGTAGGAGAGCTACAGAGCTGGTGCGCACACGAATCGATTCAGAATTATCAGGCGCGTTCGTCTGTTGCATCGAGAGGCCTGAACTCGGTCTGCCGAGCTAGGTCTGCGAAACTAATTGTATTCTTCGAGTTCTCTTAAGAGGCGCTGTCGGTGTTCTGTACTTAACTCGAGCTCTAGCATAGCTAAAGAGCTGGTGCGCACACATAATCGATCCAGAATCATCAGGCGCGTTCGGCTGAAGCATCTAGAGCTCTGAACTCAGTCTGCTACTCGAGCTAGGTCTGCAAAGCTGTTCGTATTCGACCGATTTTTTTGAAATAATGGTGAATTTTCTCACTTAACTCGAGCTGCAGATGAGCTTGCGAGCTCTTCCGCGCAGAAATCAGAAACACATAATGAGGCGCGCTAGTCTGAAGCATGCAGACGCTTGGCTTGGGTCTGTTATGAGCGTAGACGCCACAGAACTAGTCATACTCTGCTGTTTCTCTGGTGATGGAATTCGTTTTCTGGACTGAACTGGAGGTGCAGATGAGCTTGAGAGCTCTTGCGCATTGCAATGGGGAGAGAATCGCCATGCGTGCTATTTGAGAGTATCTAGACACCCGCTCTCAGTCTGCTATTAGCGCTATGGCTGAATTCCGATTCGTACTCTGCTACATTCGTGGAAATGGTATTGTTTTTCTTGTTTCTACTCGTGCTGCAGATGAGCTATAGAACTGTTCAGCACAGCAATGGGCAGGGAACTATCAGGGGCAATAGTGAAATGTATCTAGACGCCTGAGATCAGTCTGCTATTAGCGCTCGGGCTGAAAAAATATTCGTTCTCTGCTAATTCTTTGGACATGATATATGGCAAGGAAGCTCTACGAGTCTCCCGGCGGTAAGAAAGGTTGACGGTTTACCGCCGGCGCCCAGTTTGATAGTGTCTAGACCCTTGAAATCAGTCTTCTATGCGCGCTCGGGCTGAACAACTATTCGTACTCTGCTAGTTTCTTGGAGACGGTATTGGTTTTCTTGGTCTAACTCGCGCTGCAGATGATCCACAGGGCTGTTCTCTACAGCAACCAGAAGGAAATTATCAGAGGCGCTAATTTAATGTATCTAGATGGCTGCAATGAGTCTGCTAGCAGCGCTTGGGCTGAACAACTATTCGTACTCTGCTTATTCTTTAGAGATGGTATATGGCAAGGAAGCTCTACGAGTCCCCCGGTGGTAACCAAGGTTGACGGTTTACCGCTGGCGCCCAGTGCAGAGACGGGTTCGACTACACGTAAGAGTGACCCTTCGCCGGAGCAAACTTTGGCGCGGGCTCGTCGATGCCCCCCCCGATCGCTGAGCGCGATGAGATATGAGCGGCCCATGCCCTAGGGTTTGGCGCTTTCGAAGCTGCACACTAAAGATGACTCATGCCCAGGTTCACTCTTACGTCTTGCTGACGGGTGGGTGAGAACCAGAAGACCTGCCGCGGGTGGCAGACGCTGGCGATCGGTTCCTGTCCCGGTGGAGCTGGTGGCGCGCGGAGGAGCGCAGGCTTGGGAGCGGTGGCGGGTGCGACCGCTCCCTGCTGAAGGGGGCCTAGATGCTTTTTTGGTGCTTGAGGTCGGGCGCGAGGGCTCGCTTCGCTTCGTTCATGTGTCGCCAGCCTTGCAATTTGCTTTAGGTGCCCCTCCGAGGCCTGTTCGACGACGTCGCCTTGTGTCCGGGCGCAGTGACGCCCGCCATTTTTTGCGGCGGCCTCCTGTAGTCCAAATTGGAACGCCGCAAAGAACATGCAAATCGGTTTCGTCCTGCCGAGGGCGCGCTGGTGCACTCGCTGGGCTGACGTGCCCAGCGCGTGCGCTCGGTGCCTGGGGCCCGTTCATTTATTCGGGCCGATCGCGCGCGTGATTGGGGGGGGGTCCGTCGCGCCGATCACGTCGCGGCGGGTGTGCGCTTGCGGTGCTGCAATGTGCACGCAAGCACCGCAGTGCACCCGCGAAAAGCAATCGCCTGCGGCCCAACCATCCCGACGTGCCCGTGACCAGGGCCGCACAAGCGTGCGATCCGATCAACGCGACGTGCCCGTGAAAACTACAACTCTGTTGAAGACCGCAGCGTCCGTCAACGCCGCGGCGACTGTGCACGTCAAAGCGCCCGTGAACGGAGCGCCTGCGAACGCCGCCGCACCTGTAAATGCGCGCCGCCTGTGCGCACAACGCAGCTGGAAAACGCCGCAGCGCTGGTGAACACCGCGATGCCTGTGAACGCAGCGCGCGCGAGCACCGCAGTGCCTGGGGTCCGGCGTCAGTGCGCAAGCACTAGCAGTAGCAGTAGCAGTAGCAGTAGCAGTCGTAGTCGTAGTAGCAGTAGTAGTAGTAGTAGTAGTAGTAGTAGCAGTAGCAGCAGCAGCAGCAGTACTAGTCGCAGTAGTAGTAGTAGTAGTAGTAGTAATAGTAGTAGTAGTAGTAGTAGTAGTAGTAGTCGTAGTAGTAGTAGTAGTAGTAGTAGTAGTAGTAGTAGTAGTAGTAGTGGCAGTTGCAGGGAGAATAGTCGTAGTGGTAGTAGTAGTAGTAGTAGTAGTAGTAGTAGTGGTAGATTAGTGGTAGTATTCAAAGCAGTAGTAGAAGTAGTAGTAGTGGTAGTAGTAGTAGTAGTAGCAGTAGTCGTAGTAGAAGCAGTAGTATTTGTAGTAGTGGTAGTAGTAGTAGTAGTAGTAGTAATAGTAGTTCTAGAAGTGGCAGTATTAGTAGTATCAGTCGTAGTAGTCGTAGTAGTAGTTGAAGTAATCGTGATAGCAGTCGTAGTAGTAGTAGTAGTAGTAGTAGTAGTAGTAGTAGTGATAGTAGTTGTATCAGCAGTAGTAGTAGTAGTAGTAGTAGTAGTAGTAATAGTAGTAGTAGGAGTAGTAGTTGTTTTTTTTGTAGTAGTAACAGTAGTAGTAGTAGTAGTAGTAGTAGTAGTAGTAGTAGAAGTAGTAGTAGTAGTAGTAGTAGTAGTAGGAGTAGTAGTTGTCGTAGTAGTAGAAGTAGTGGCAGTAGTGCAGTGTTAGTGGCGGTGGTAGTAGTAGTGGTAGTAGTAGTAGTAGCAGTAGTAGTAGTAGTAGTAGTAGTCGTCGTCTGAGTAGTAGTAGAAGTAGTGGTACTACTACTAGTAATCGTTGTAATCGTTGTATTTGTAATCGTATTAGTCGTAGTAGTAGTTGTAGTAGTAGTGGTAGTAGTAGTAGTAGTAGTGGTGATAGTGGTACTAGCTGTGGTAGTCGTAATAGTAAATGTCGTAGTAGTAGTAGTAGTAGTAGTAGTAGTAGTCAGTAGTAGTCCTAGTAGTAGTAGTAGTAGTAGTAGTAGTAGTAGTAACAGTACTGGTAATTCTAGGCGTCGTAGTCGTATCAGTAGTAGTAGTAGTAGTAGTAGTCGTAGTAGTCGTAGTAGTAGTAGTAGTAGTAGTAGTAGTAGCAGTAGTCCTTGTAAGATTAGTAGTAGGAGTAGTAGTAGTAGCAGTAGTAGTAGTAGTAGTATTCGTAGTAGTAGTAGTAGTAGTAGTAGTAGTAGTAGTAGTAGTAGTAGTAGTAGTAGGTAGTGGTGTTAGTGGTCGTAGTAGTAGTAGTAGTAGTAGTAGTAGTAGTAGTAGTAGTAGTAGTAGTAGGTAGTAGTAGTAGTAGTAGTAGTAGTAGTAGTACTAGAAGCAGTCTTGATTGGGTAGGAGTAGCAGTCCGAGTACTCCGAGTCATTGTAGTAGTAATAGTAGTAGTAGTAGTAGTAGTAGTAGTAGTAGTAGTAGTAGTAGTAGTGGTAGTAGTAGTAGTAGTAGTAGTAGTAGTAGTAGTAGTACTAGAAGCAGTCATGATTGGGTAGTACTAGCAGTCCGAGTACTCCGAGTCAATGTAGTTGTAGTAGTAGTAGTAGTAGTAGTAGTAGTCGTGGCCGTAGTAGTCGGAGTAGTAGTTGTAGTAGTAGTAGTAGTAGTTAGTAGTAGTAGTAGTAGTATTAGGAGTAGTCCTCGTAGTAGTAGTAGGAGTAGTCCTCGTGGTAGTAGTAGTAGTAGTATTAGTAGTAGTAGTCGTAGTAGTAGTAGTAGTAGTAGTAGTAGTAGTAGTAGTCGTCGTAGTAGTAGTAGTAGTAGTGGCAGTAGTAGTAGTAGTAGTAGTAGTCGTCGTAGTGTTAGTAGTAGTCCGAGTGATCCAAGTAATCGCAGTAGTAGTAGTAGTAGTAGTAGTAGTAGTAGTAGTAGCAGTAGTCGTCGTAGTAGTAGTAGTAGTAGTAGTAGTAGTAGTAGTAGTAGTAGTAGTAGTAGTAATAGTAGTAGTAGTAGTAGTCGTAGTAGTAGTAGTAGTAGTAGTAGTAGTAGTCGTAGTAGTTTTAATAGTAGTAGGAGTAGTAGTAGTAGTCGTAGCCGTTGTAGTAGTAGTAGTTAGTAGTAGTATTATTATTATTATTATTAGTAGTAGTAGTAGTAGTTGTAGTCGTAGTAGTAGTAGTAGTAGTAGTAGTAGTAGTAGTAGTAGTAGTAGAACTCGTAGTAGTAGTAGTAGTAGTAGTAGTAGTAGTAGTAGTAGTAGTAGTAGTAGTGGTAGTAGTAGGTAGTAGGTGGTAGTGGTAGTCGTAGTTGTAGTAGTAGTAGTAGTAGTAGTAGTAGTAGTAGTAGTAGTAGTAGTAGTAGTAGTAGTAGTAGTAGTAGTAGTAGTAGTAGTAGTAGTAGTAGTAGTAGTCGTAGTAGTAGTAGTAGTAGTGGTAGTAGTAGTAGTAGTAGTAGTAGTGGTAGTAGTAGTAGTAGCAGTAGTAGTAGTCGTAGTAGTAGTAGTAGTAGTAGTAGTAGTAGTAGTAGTAGTAGTAGTAGTAGTAGTAGGAGGTGGCGGTGGTAGTATTCGTAGTATGAGTATTTTTTGATCATCGGGCGATTGAGAACGGGAGAAGGTCCTCCTCCTCCCTCTCGTCTTCCTCGCCTTCGTCATCGTTGTCCTTCTCCCCCCCCGCCTCCTCTTCCTCCCCCCCGCCCCCCTCGCTTTCATTTTTCGTTGCCGTGGGCGCGGCGCCCTGTGTCTGAGCCCGCAGTGCCTGCGCGTGCCACAGCGACTATGAAAGCCGCAGCGCTCGTATGCCACGCATCGCCCGCGTGCGCATTCAGTGCCCGTATGCACCGCTCAGCGCCTGCAGCTGCAAGCGCCGCGCTCCGAGCGCCGCGCCAGTGCCTCTCAGCAGCGGGGCAAAACAGCGTCCCTGAGAGGGCGGCGCGGCACGCGCGCAAGCGCAACTCTACCTCGCGAGTGCCGCAGCGTCCCTGCGAGCACACGACGTGCCTCTGAATGCCGCAGTTGCCTGCGAGTGCCACAGGGCGTCCGCGGTCGCCGCCGGACGACCGCCGTGGCGTGACTACAGGGGGGGGAGCGGTGCCGATCACGCGCGTGATCGCTTGGTTTTTATCCGATCGGCCTCCTGCTTCGCGACTCTGGCCGTGGGCGCCAGGCCGTTCGAGCGCATTTCCGCGGCGAGCGCTCCGAGCGCGCTGCGTCTCTGCCTCGGCCAGCGCGGCGTCGCGGACGCGGCGCTCTATCGCGCGCATGTCCCGCGGAGCGGTCGCGCGTTGGACATCCAGCCGGGGGGGGGGCGTCTGCGCGAGATCCTTCGAGCAGGCGAGTTTTCCTCGTCCGCCTTCGTGTCGTATCTTGACATGGCGCAATTCAAACTTGTCGCCGTTGTCGAGGCGCACCTGGCCGAGTCTGAGGGCGACCTGGGCGGGGCGCTGGCGGCCTGGGCGTCGCGGGCTGCCCTCGTTCGTTTTCGGTGGTCATTGAGCGTGGCGTCATCGCGGCGCCGCCGCGCGCGCGGCCCGTTTTCGCAAGTGGCGCGCGCGCCGTGCGCGTCGCCGCCGCGCGGCGCGCCGGCGTGCGTCGGTGGGGGGTGCTTGCGTCCTTTGCGCCCCGCGCGTCGGCTCAGTCTGGCGCCTGCAGGCCGGGCGGCGCGGTGCCACCTGGCGCCGGGGGTGCAGGCGCCTGCGAGCGCGGGAGGTCGCCGACGCAGTTGAGATTTGTGGCGGGCGAACAGCGCCAGCAAAAGCGCGCTCGCACACTTGAGATGCATTGTGCGCGGGCGACACTCCGCGCCCGCGCTTGCCCCGCGCGCGAGCGGGCGAGCCGCGAGCCGCGCGCGCGGCCCCCCGCCCGCTTTCATGAGCCTCGCGGCGCGCGGCCGCGCGTGAAGCGCTCGCGCGCGCGGCGCCCTGCCATTGCGTGGCGGCGCGCGGCCCCGCGAGAGGGGTCGAGAGCGCGTGGCGCGGCGGCGCGTGGCGCACGCGGCGCGCGCGCGCGTCTGCCGCTTCCTCATCTTCTCGCACCGCTGTGCGCGCTGCGCGCAAGCGAGCTGGGAGGTTCCGTCGGGGTGGATCGCGGCGCGCCTCGCAGGCGTTGGAGCCTGCGTCCTGCCGACCCAGTCTCGCAGGGTGCGTTGCTGTGTGCCGCCTTGGCAGGCGCGTCGCTCTCCCCCTTCCCTCCTGCTCCTGGGGTACTTGCATCCCCAGAGCTCCGTGCGTCGGCTCAGTTTGGCACCGCCGGGCTGAGCGGCGCGGGGCGTGCCGCGCCGATGGTCAACAATACCTACTATATGAGTATACACATATGTATGTATGTATGTATGTATGTACGTATGTATGTATGTATGTATGTATGTATGTATGTATGTATGTATCTATGTTTGGATAGGTATGTATGTATGTATGTATGTATGTATGTATGTATGTATGTATGTGTGTGTATATGTGTGTGCATGCATATATATATACATATATATATATATCGATGTATATATGTATGTATGTATATATATACATATTCATATATCAAATACATATACATATGTGTAGTACGTTGAATTTTACAGTTACGTATATCAACACCCTGGCGGACGGAACCAAATGTTCTGAAGTTGCGGGCGCCGTCGTTCTATGTGCCGCATTCGGTGGAGCTCCCTGTGGTGCCATTAAACGTGTGAAGAGGCGTGCCAAAATGGGTGCGGCGGGTGCACGCGGGCGCTCATGAGAGGCGGATCTGGAGCCAGCTGGCGCGACCAGCGCGATCGGTGCGACCGACAAGACCTGCGAAACTGGTACCAGCGCGACCGGCGCGACCGCCGCTGGCGCAACGGGCGCGACCGGCACCGGCGCGACCAGCGCGACCAGCGCGACAGGTGACCGGTGCGACCAGCGCGACCAGCGCGCCCGCCGCGACCGGCGTGGCCAGCGCGACCGGCACCTGTAAGGTCAGCACCAGCGCAACCAGCGCCAGTGGCGCGACCGGCGAGACCACAGCGACTGGCACTGGTGCGACCGGCGCGACTAGCACGACAAGCGCGACCGGCGCGACCGGCACTGGCGCGACCGGCATGACCGGCAGCAGCGCACCAGCACCAGGACTACGAGCAACACCAACAACAGCAGTACGAGCAGCAGCACCAGCACCAGCAGCACCAGCACCAGCAGCAACGCCAGCAGGATAACCAGCAGCAGCACCACAAGCAGCAGCAGCAGCAGCAGCGCCAACAGCAGCCCGAACACTACCATCATCACCATAATCAGCAACACCATGCGCAACAGCTGCAGCACCTGCAGCGGCGCGAGCAGCAGCATCATCAGCATCTCCAGCAGCACCACCAGCAGCAGCACCAGCAACAACACCAGCAGCAGCAGCAGCAGCACCGGCAACAGCAGCACCAGCAACGCCAGCCCTACGTAGCACCGGCAGCAGCAGCAGCAGCACCGCCACCACCAGCAACACCAGCCTCCTTGTCTTCATCCTCCTCCTCAGCCTCCTTCTTCCCGTTTTCGTCGTCGTCCTCGTTCTCGCCCTTTCCCTCGTCGCCGTCTTCATCATCTTCCTCTCCCTTCTCTTCCTCATCGTCGCCGTCCTCCTCCTGCTCGCCCGCGAAGCCGCCTTCCGAAGGGGGCAGCGTCGGGTGGCGCTGTACTTCTCCCTAGCAACCAGCCAGCCCTTCGCAGAGCATCGCGTCATTGCCAGGAGGGGCCCACGCAGAGCTACCTTGACGCAACGAGCAACGCGACCCCAGGGTCGTTCCTAGGAACAACGCAGCCCCGCGCGAACCCACGCGGACCCCGAGGAATAACTCTCCGCGAAGCCGCACTCCAGGGGGAACATTGTCGGGGGGCGCCCTGGCCCCTCCTGGAAATCAGCCGGCCTATCGCAAAACTTCACGTCAGTGCAAGGGGGGGCCCGCGCAGAGCTTCCTGTGCGCGGCGAGCAACGGGGCCCAGGGCTGTTCGTAGAAGCAGCCCAGCCCTTCGGAAAACCGCGCGGACTCCGACGAAAAACTCTCAGCGAAATCGCCCTCCAGAAGGCAGCGCCGTCGGGGTGCGCCGTGGGTCTTCTTGGAAACCAGCCAGCCCTTCGGAAAACATCGCGTCGTTGCAGAGAGGGACCCGCGCAAAAACCAAGTGTGCACAGCGAGCAGCGTGGGCCCAGGGTAGAAACAGCCCAGCCCTTCGCGAACGCGGCAAGGGGCTCCGACGAAGGTCTCCGCGAAGCCGCCCTCCACGGGGGGCGACGTCGGGGGGCGCCCTTGTTGTTTCTAGATGCAAATCGGCCCGTCGCGAAAGCGCGTGCAAGGGGGCGGGGGCGTCCGCGCGCAAACCGTTTCCCGCAGGGGGCATCGTAAACCCAGGGTTGTTCCTGGGAGCAGCCCGCCCCTCCGCGAAAACGCGCACAATGCGAGGAAGAACCCCGCGCGAATCCGAGCAACACATTCGAAACCGCCCTTCGAGAGGGCCGTTTGGCCGCCTGTTTCGGTTTCGGGCGGCGGCTGGGGCCGCTGCGGGCGCGCCTGCGGACTCTGTGGGCCGTCTGGGGCCTCTGTGGGCGGCGTGCCGTGGTCTGTGGGCGCGTGCTGGGGCGTTGTGTGCGCTCTTGGGGCCTCTGCGGGCTGTCGTGGGCCTGTGGGCAGCGTGCTGGGGCCTGTGCTGCGCGTGCTGGGGCCTCTCTGGGCGCGCTGCTTGGGACCTATGTGGGCTGCCTGGGGCCTCCGTGGGCAGCGTGCTGGGGCCTGTGCTGCAGCGTGGCGGGGCGACCGGGTCGACTGCGTGGCGTGACCAACGCGCGAAGCTCGACAAGCGCGACCAGCGCGTGGGCCTTCGGTGGGGCTCCCTATGGGGCCGCGAACCGTGGGAGGGGCCCGGTAAGCGCGTTGGAACGCTGGCTTTTGGGCCTTCGGTGAGGCCCTTGTCGGGCCGCGAAACGTGTGGAGGGTGTGCCAAAATATGCGCGGTGGGCGTATGCGAACGCTGGCACTTGGGCCTTCGGTGGGGCTCCCTGTGGGGCCCCGAAGCGTGTGAGGGGTGTGCCACAATTTGGGCGATGGGTGCTTGCGAACGCTGGCAGTTGGATTTTCGGTGGGGCTCCGTATGGGGGCACGAAACGTGTGAGGGGCGTGCCAAAATGGGTGCGGTGGGCGCATGCGAACGCTGGCATTTGGGCCTTCGGTTGGGTTCCTTGTTGGACCCCGGAACGTGTGAGGGGCATGCCAGACTCGGTGCGGTGGGCGCATGCGAACGCTGGCATGTGGCCTTTCGGTAAGTCTCCATGTGGGGCTACGAAACTTGTAAAGGGTGTGCCAAAATGGGTGCGGTGGGCGCGTGCGAACGCTGGTATTACGGCCTTCGGTGGGATTCCCTATGGGGCCAACGAGGAGTGTGCCAGAATTGGTGAGGTGGGCGCATGCGAACGCTGGCATTTGGGCCTTCGGTGGGGCTCCCTATGGGGCCACGAAACGTGTGAGGGGTGTGCCAACAAGGGTGCGGTTGTCTCATGTTAATGCTGGTATTTGGGCCTTCGGTCGGGTCCCCTATGGGGCCACAAAAGGTGTGAATGGTTTGAATCTGGGTGCGGTGTGCGCATGCCAACGCTGGTACCTCGGGCTCCTAAGGAGAGGCCACGAAACATTCGCAAGTTGTGCTAACGGGCGCGGTGGGCGCATGCGAACGCTGGCATTTGTGCCTTTGGTGGGGCTCCCCGTGGAGCCATGAAACGTGTGAGGGGTGTGCCAAAATGGGTGCGGTGGGCGCATGCGAACGCGGGCATTTGGGTGTTCGGTGGGGCTCCCCATGGGGCCCCGAAGCGTGTGAGGGGTGTGCCAACATGGGTGCGGTGGGCGCATGCGAACGCTGGCATTTGGGCCTTCGGTGGGGCTCCCTATGGGGCCACGCAAGGTGTGAGGGGTTTGAATATGGGTGCGGTGGGCGCATGCGAACGCTGGTACTTGGGGCTCCTTAAGGGGCCACGAAACATTCGAACATTGTGCCAACATGGGCGCGGTGGGCGCATGCGAACGCTGGCATTTGGGCCTTCGGTGGGGTTCCTTGTGAGGCCAGGAGGCGCGTGAGGGTTGTGCCAAAATGGGTGTGGTGGGCGCGTGCGAACGTTGGCATTTTGGCCTTCGGTGGGGCTCCCTATGGGGCCACGAAGCGTGTGAGGGGTGTGCCAACATGGTCCGTCGACTGGTTCGGAAGGCAGAGGCAGGGATCGGAGGAGGAATGGGAGCGAGGAGGGGGCAGCGGGAAGAGGAGAAACGGGGGGCGCTGTCTCTTCAAAGCGAGGATCCAACACCACAGAACGGTTGGGACAAAAAAGCGCCTTGCAGTCTTCTCGCATAAACATCACTTCCAGACTGACAGTGCGTTTTTGTGTTACAGTAAGTTTAGTCATGTGGTTGGTCTTTACTAGGTGTCACGTGCTACACTGCTGTAGCTACGTAGTTGTATTACTGTTGGGTCGATGCTTTAATTTTAAACTACAGGCAAGTTGCATAGTTGAGTGTTCAAGCGCCGACTCTATAATCACAAAGTGGACCCTTTTTCGCAGACTAGAGACCAGGCTTTCTTTCTGTTCATTACAACGGGTTAGCTAATTTATGCAACATTGCAACTGTTGAATTCAATACTGGATGGTTAGCTGTCATCTTGCTTTCGGCCTACAACATGGGCCACCATCCGAAGTTGGCTGAAATGTACTTGGGGAGGTCAGATGTGAGAGTATCGAGCCTTAAAGGTACAGAGCTGATTTCTTCTTCGCAGTTTCATAGTCAATCGCCACATCTTGTAGAACAACAAAAGACCCGAGCTAGGTCTGCAGTGATTTCTAAGGGTCGGTCTATTCCAATGCTTGAACCTCGTTTGCATTGGCGTGTTTCTCTCTGATCTCGAACTCACTTTGATGTGCTTTGATCTTCGTTGTGGTGCTTGTATCGCGAATTCACCTTGATCTCGAGCTGCACAATCCCGCGAGCTAGAGGAACCACTGCGACGGGCCCCACAAAAACAGTCGGGTCCTGGGAGGGGACTTTCAGCAGCTCAAGTCCGAGGTGCCATGGAGCGAGAGCGTGCGAGTGTCGCACGCCGCGCTGGTGCTCCCCGCGGCGGACATGGAACGTGTCGCAGTGGCACGGCCCGTCGCCCCCTGGACTGCCCCGCCGTGTCGGCGGATCTTCGAGAAGCGGGCCCCTTGGACCTGTCCTGTGGCGCTTGCTGGCCAGACGCTCGAGACCGGCCCAACCGTGTGCGCGGGGGAGGCACAGGAGAGGTTCCATGACAAAGGACGGCAAGAAAAACCTCGAGCCGCGAGCTTCGTGGCCGCAGAGTACCTCTGTCCCCCTCCCCGTCGTCGTCGTCGTCGTCCTCCTCCTCCCTCTCTTGGCGTTGCATCTCCCCACAGAGTCAGGGCAGCCTTCGTGTTTCCATTGTGTGCCCAAGCGCCGTGCCACGGGCTGGCACATGGCGGCTGTATCGTACTGTACCTCGAGCCTTTGCCCCTCCCCCCGCCCGAAACATGCACGAGTGGGAGGCGGCCTTCCTGTGAGCACCAGCCAGCTCATGATGTTCGGCTCCGTTGTTGGAGCTCCTGGGTGGATCTGTCCACCTTTGGCTGCTGTTCATCGAGCGTGCCCCACTGCCATGAGGGAAGGGGGTTCGGAGGGAAACGCTTCCTGGGCCGTGGGGTCTCCCCAATTCCAGATCTTCATTCGGAATAGCTCCCCTGTTAGGCTTTACGTAGGGGCTCTGATTTGCTTGAAAGGGACTTGTGGGTGCGGTCGGCGGTTGTCGCGGCCCTCTCTGGGGTTCCCGGGTTTTGTTTCTTGACAAGAGCGTTCGTTCCTCGGGGGTTCACTTGGTTCTGTTTCCTAACACGGGCCTTGGGTTCCGCTGTCCTGTTCGTGGCCTTCCTTCCTCGGGTTCCATGGTCTTGCTCCTCGGGTTTGCTGGTCTTGCTTCTTGCTTGGGATCCCGGGTTCCTTTGGTCTCGTTTTTTTTGCCTGGGTTCCTTGGGTTTCCTGGTCTTGTTCCTCGGGTCCCTGGTTTCTGCAGCCTGGTTCTTTGCTTGGGTTCTTCGGGTTGTCTTCTTAGTTCACAGGTTCCTCCGCATTGCGCAGCCATGCCACTCAATGCCACGCAATGCCACGCAAAACCAAACCATGCCAAGCAATGCCAAGCAACGCCAGGCAATGTAGAGTAATGCCAATCCATGCCAAGCAATTCCATGCAATGCCCAGCCAGCAGTGCCAATCAATGCCAAACACTGCGCTCATGCAAAAGGGAAGCTTTCCCCTATCGGGGGTTTCGTTAAAACATGCCCACATGGGGGCTCGAATACGCCAGAAACCTTTCAGGACCCCGATGGTGTGCTTGGTGCTGTTTCCTCACTGCGCGGGGCGCGAGGCACGTGAGCATCCTTGGATGAGCGCCCTTCCATTGCCTGCTTTTGTCAGCGTCGGGTTCGAGTTTTAGTCGCTCGTGGGACTGCAAAGGAATAGTCGTTTCAGGACACGTCTCTTTCGTGCCCAGCATTTCCAGAGCGACTGGATGAGTCCGCCATTGCAGCCCCTGCTCCACCAACAAAACAAGCGACATCACCCCACCCACGGCCCTCCATGTTGCGCTGCGGCCCATCGGCCGCCGTAGCGCATACCGCGCAAAAACCCACGCCAGATTTCCTGGCATTCAGTCGGTGTTAAAATTAGTACGTCGACCCTGCCAAGTCCACGGTGCTCCTGTTTTTCCTGTCTGTGGAGATTCCGTGCCCCTTACCTTCCTATGGCACTGTAGCCCTCGGACGGGTCTTGCGTCCTCTCGCTGGTCTTCTCCGATCGAGCCCGACTGTGCCGTTTGTTTTCTGGTCCACCTGCGGCACTGACCACGATGAGATTTCGAGAACACGCACTAAGCGCTGCGGCGCTACACGCCCATCCCCGTAGTTGGGACAGCTCTCGCTGTAGTGGCGTTCGTTCGTTCGTTCGTTCGTTCGTTCGTTCGTCCACCTGCGGCATCGGCTCGCAGGGAGTGCTGCCCGCCGGGCGTGCCGCGACATTCACGGTCTCGAGAGGGAGGGCGCCCCCGGCCTCCGCGGGCGCACGCGCGGCCCCCGGCGCCCATTCGGGTCGGACGACAGTGGGACAAAGAGCCCCCCCATTCTCCTCGTCTTCCTCCTCCTTCTCCTCCTCCTCCTCCCCTTCCTCCTCCTCCTCCTCCTCCTCCTCCTCCTGCTCCTCCTCCTCCTCCTCCTCCTCCCGCTCCTCCTCCTCCTCCCTGATCCTCCCTCCTCCTCGTCCTCCTCCCTCCCTCCTCCTTCTCCTCCTCTTCGTCGTCGTCCTCCTCTTTCTCCTCCTTCTCCATTACTGTTCCTTATCAAGCATTTCTCCTTGTCGCACCCCGGGGCTAGTTTTTAGGGCGCGCCGGGCGTTTCGCGTGAGACTTCTTCACCACGTCTGACCCTGAAACTTGAATATTGACAGCAGGTTCACACATGGGAGGCGGATGGTTTTCAATATGTGGCTCTCGCCTCAGCGCCGCGCACATTCGTTTGGAATATCTCCCAGAGTTTCGCGGATTGAGGGCGCGTCGTTCTCAACGTGTTGTTGTCGGCTTAGCGCCGCGCGCATTCGAATTCAGCATTCTGTAGGGTTCCACGAGATGCGAGCCGAGATTCTGTGGATTGAATCTGTTTGGCTCAAGACAAGGAATCTAGGGGCTTCGCCATTCCGCATGGTAGTGGAGCCTGGTTGTGCCCACGGCCAGGCTCCAGATTTCTCGATCAGAAATGTCTTCCGCGGGGTCGGTTTGCATCGTGTTGTGGCCATGGAGAGCGTCGTGGTCAGACAGCGTGAGCAGATCACGGAGCTCGAGAGGCAGGCCCAGCAGGCCAACGCTCGGGCAACAGCAGGAGCAGCTGGAGTCGCAGGACATGACGAGTATCGAACAGGACCTGTTCATCGTCCAGAACCGTTGGTGGACGCCAAGCTGCTCGGGAACCCTGACAAGTTCTAAGGCGAGCTGGACGACAACGCGAAGTACAAGGATGGGATTGCCTGGGGGAACTGGAGTTTTGTTTTGGCGGCTTACTGCATGGCGGTGGACCCGCATACGGCAGAGCTAATGAGGGACGCAGCTAAGGTGGGCGCTGAGGCCCACGGGCACGAATATGACGAAGAGGCCCAGCGGGTGAACACCAACCTTTATTACATCCTGGTGCTGACATGCGAGGACAAGGCCCAGGACATCGTGAAGAGCGTTCCTTGAGGAGAAGGTTTGGAAGCATGGCGACTAGTCTGTGTGGAGTTCGAGCCGAAGGTGCAGTCGCGATTCTCGGAGATGCTGGACTCTATCTTGTATCCACATGTGCAGGATAACGACCCGATCGGGGGTAGTGCGTCCCGGGGCACGCTGGTGCAGCGGTACGAGGAGCAGACGGGCGAGAAGGTCATGGAGTCAACCGAGAAGTCCGTTCTGAGCGCGAGCCGACGAGCCCAGGGAGCACCTCTTGCAGAACGCGACGAGGTCAACGACGTATGCGCTGGTCAGAGCAGAGGTTCTTAACTACTTGAGGTCAGAGCAGGCGGCGATGGCACTGAGCGGCCCTATGCGGACGCGTTTGGAATTGGCAGACAGGGGGTGGGTGGCAAAGGCGATTGCAGGCAAGGGGTATGCGACAACGAGGGTACAAGCCAGCCATGCAAGGGCTGTGGCAAGAAGGGGCACGAGCTGATGGAGCGCAGGAAAGCCACGCAATACATAAGGGGCGGTGAAGTTTCGGAGGTTGAGATGCGCAAAGTGAGCAAGGGCAAAGGCAAGGGCGGACAAAGGGCAATAATGACAAGCCGCAGGCACCGCCAGCCCCAGACATAATCAAGGACCAGGACATGAGGTACATTGGGTACGGCTACGCCGCCGAGCAGGGCAACGTTTTCTGTATCGCAGATTCTGAGGGTGACAAGCTGACTGACCAGTATATCACACAGATTGTGAGGATTACAGGATGACTGATCAGCCTATCACAGAATGTGAGGATGAGGGGCCCGGTGGCATTAAGATGGAGAAGGACGAAGACTACCTGCTTCCGATGGGAGACCTCGAGAGCGAGGGTGACGGGATTATCGAGATCGTTGTCGATTCGCGCGCAGCCAGAAGCGTCTGCCTATCACGTTTCGAGCTGCGAATGCCGCGAGAAGCCGATGCGCCGCCGCTGCGGCGAGCATGCGGTTCCAAGATATACGCGGACCAATGCAAGACGGTACGCGTGGAGGTTGTGGGGGCCGGGCGATCGACGCGAGGACAGTTTGATGTGCACGACATTCGCGAGACGACCGTTGCGGCCAGCGGTTTGACGACGGGATGTCAAAGCGTGTGGTTCGATGGGTATGGCGGAGCAGTGGTCAGCCCGCCAGTTAGCCATGCTATCAAGAAGATGATCGAGATGGGGGCGCCCAACATAGCGGCGAAGAAGCCATGCGAGATAGCCAGGATATGCGGGATCTACAGTTTCGACGTGGGCGCCCGCGCGCGATGCCCGCTGGGAGGAGTTGAAGCAGAAGAAGAATCGCCCCAAGCGGTCGAGAGTGAAGAGGCCCAGCTCCCGAAGATCACGAAGGCGATTTGTGGGCTGACGGCGAAGGGGATTGCCGTGCGCGCCAGGGGGCGCACGCCGTTCAGAGACTGGTGCAAGTGGTGTCAGCTGGGGCGTGGCAAGGAGGATGCTCGCGAGAAGACTGATCCTGAGGAGACATCGCCTATGCCAGTCACCAGCGTGGACTACTGCTTCGTGAACACCAAGCTGGAGACAGAGATGGTCAGTATCCTGGTGATGGTTCAGAAGCGTGAGGACGCCGAGGCATCGATCGCGGTGATGCAACAAGGGCCCAGCGAGTGCGTCAATTTGGCGGTGGAGTTCTTCCTTGAAGCATGGGGAGCTGCGGACTTCTGCTGAAGGGCGACCTGGGGCCATCACTTCAGGCCGTCACCACAGTGGTGAAGAACAGGAGGAAGCGCAGCGCGCAGGTCGAGAAGGTATCTAAATAATCTAACCCGGGCAATGGAGCGATCGAGGCTGTGGTGGGGCGAGTGGAGTCTCTACTGCGTGCGTCCCAGTAGCTTGATCATGCCGTGCTTGGTCAGGCATATGGGGTATCTGCTCGCCAGGTTAGCGATCAAGACGGATGGCAGGACAGCCTGGGGGCGGCTGGGGCGAGCTAAGTACAAGTCGGAGCTGGGCACTATCGGGGGAATGACCGACTACGAGATCCATGTGGATGACTATTCCAAGCTTGACCCAGGGTGGGGCGACGGTATCTTCCTTGGCTGGCGGGGCGAGAGCGACGATCTTACGTGGGGGCTGCGCGTGGGGTTGAGCGTCCCAGGGCGATGGGGTTGAGGGGCGCCGAGAGCAAGTGCAACGTGGCGGTCTACAACGCTTTCATTGGCGTGCCGTGGAATCCCAGAGGACTGGATGTGAAGGGCCAGAACGAAGTCGCACGACGGGGGCGGTGCATCCCGAAGGTTTTGATCGAAGAACATGGGCCGACAGATGGATGTGCGGCTTGTGAAGGGGACTCGGCAATATAACGTGAGGTGCAGGGTGAGGTTTGCGATGACCTTCGGCAAAACCGAGCCGAGGGCCGAGGTGGCAGTTCCAGCGGGCCCTGCTCAACCCGATGGGGGTCGCGGCGCAATCGGATGGGCGCGCAGCAGCGCCGCCGGCAGCAGGAGATTGAGTCCACGAGCCGCGAATGGCGGAAGGAAGACAGCGATCACCAGGCACGCCCGTAAGACAGCGCTTCGGACCAGGAGCATCCAGAGATCAGGATGTGGAGATGACAGGCAACGCGATAGTAGCGGGTGGAGACGTGGCCCCGTTGACACCAGAAACGGGCGAGGTGATGGAGGTCAGCATCCCCCTGGCGATCGCAAAGGATGAGGGCCGACATGTATGCCGAGAGGTTGAGCCGAGGGTGATTTACGACAAGCTGGCGGGAGACGGAGTCCGCAGGGGCGCGTATGCTGGAGAAGAATTGCCGAAGGACTCGGTGACCGCGGGCAGAATCAAACTTGATGCAGAGTATGGAGGAGTTGACGTCTTCGAGCGGGTGCCGTTTGAGGACTGGATGTAGCTTTTCGGCGCCAAGTGGGTCGATGGCAAGAAGTGTGATATGCGCAACAACGAGTGGATCGTGAGGAGCCGTTGTGTTCACATGAGGCTTTGCGATGGAACACACCCTTCGAATTTTACAGGGACACCGGCATGGCGGGCAGTTAAGTTGGTGGTATCACGGGCAGCTTCGACGAGACCGAAGCAGGAGAGGAGGGAGAAGCCTGGGCTCTACGACATCTCAGGGGCGTTCTTGCATGCGTCGTTGAAGGAGCCCCAGTTCTGTTGGCCACCACCAGAACCAAGACGACTAGAAAGGCTCTGGAAGCTGCAGAAGGTGCTGCAGGGCGCACCTGAGACATCTATGCTGTTCCAGGTCGAAGTTTTTAGACAACTTCGGCCATGATGGTAACCAGGAGTTTAAGGCGGTTTGCTGCCTGTACTACAATCCAGGTATTGACTCGCTCTGTGCAGGACATGGGTGATTTCCATGTGGAAGCGTGCGATGATGAGCTGGGTGCTCGTGACGATGTCATGGCGGGTCGTTTCAAGGTCAAACCTCAGCCTCGAATGGGGTCAGGTGGAGCAGCCGAGTGGGCCCTTCTCAACGGGGCGGCTCCTTGGGGCGAGGATGGCTTCAGCGTTCCACCAGACCCGAAGCTGATCTTGAAGATGGTGTAATTGTTTGGTTTCAGGCAGGCCAAGCCGGCCGAGACAGCGCCGAGCTGGAGACCGACGGGGTATTCAGGAAGCAGTTCGAGAGCAAAGCTGTTCGTATAACGACCCACGGGTGAAGCACATCCTGAAGCAGAAGCGCTTGGTCAGGCACGCGACGGAGGCGACGTGTAAGAGCTTTTCATCAGGGGGCATGCGCCTGGGAGTTCATTCACTGGAGAGTTGGGTTCTATCGCAAGCGGCGGTTGCATTATCGAGTGGAGAGTCGGAGTTCCATGCAGTGGGGTCAGGCACGGCCAGGGACTCACCATCAAGCGCGTGTTGCAGGATATTGTTGATATGTGGAGCGAACAGATCAAGACCGCCCGGGAGATGGAGGCTGACTCAGCAGCGGCGAAGGGTATAATTCACAGACGCGGAGTCGGGCGAGTACGGCATTTACAGACAATGTGGATCGTGCATCAAGTTTTAGTTCGGGATGGCGACATGGAGGTGGTGAAGGTGAAGTCGAAGGATCAGGTGGCGGGTACAAACACCCAACCGGTGGACAAGGGTGCGCTCGAGAGGCACAGGAATACGTCGGGGCTGATCCCGATGGCGATGACTAGCTTTAATCAACCAGAGGTGTTGACGAAGGTGCTGGCGGTCATGTTGGCGCTCCCCATGACCGAGCCGACGAAGATGTACTCCTAAGACGGCGTTGAATTCAAGGTTAGTGTGACGACTGACTTCAGTTGGGAGAGTTGCCTGACGCACCTGGTGGTCATGGTAATGTCAGTGGCGTGCAGCTACCGCGTGTTCGTGGTGAAGGGCGAAGAAGTTGTGGGCGCGGTTATGAGGGCAGGGATGTGGGGCGCGCCATTTCGACCAGTGCGTGGCGATGCAGGTTGTGGATCATATTCGCAGGGCCCGAGGTTCCGTTGCGTGACGGATCCTCAGGGCCCGAGGGGCGATCGCCAGGACAGAGGTTGCGGTTCGAAGGGCGTGCGGGACAGATCGCATTCGAGGAGGTGACGCAGGCATGATTCACCAGAGTCGGAGGTGCAGCGCACCAAGGAGATTGGGTCCGTTGCGGCGCAGGGGCCATTGACGTGCAAGAGCAGTGGCGAGCAACATCCTGCAGGCGACGGGCGTTATGCGCCGCTAAGTGCCAAGGAGTGGGGAGCTTGGCGTTGAACATGTCGTGCGCGTCCTGGGCAGCCAGTTCGAGATGCCGTTTGTGTTGAGCGATGCTGGCTTGTTCGGAAGTGTACGACGGAGTCTGATCAGCTCCCGAGGTCGTTTCGCGAATGAGGGATGATGCGAATGCGAGAGATGGGCCCGATACTGTACGTGAATGAGAGGTTGCATTTGCCATGTCTGTTTCTGTTTAATTGACGGAGCCGATTGGGTTTCGGCGGGGTACTGTGTAATTTGAGCTGGCTGGACTGACGAGTCCGCTAGCATGCGCAGCGGTCCCGAGGAGGGGTGCAGGGTTTCACGAGATGCGAGCCGAGATTCTGTGGACCGAAATTGTTTGGCTCAAGAAATGGAACCTAGGGGCTTCGCCATTTAGCACGTGTCCCCGATTTTCACGGATTGAGGGCGGACCGTTTGCAAAATGTGGCTCTCGCCTGAACGCCGCGCATTTTTTCTTTTCTTCTGTGTCTATGGTATACTTATATATAGTATTCAAGTAGGTTTGCCCTATAAGAGTTCAATCTAAAACGCTACTAATTGGTCCGTTGCCCCCTACATCCGATGCCCCTCCCCTAATTTCTATGGGTATGCCCATGCCTGGCCGCCTCTTCTTGCACGAGCAGCCAGCATCATCGAGGAGTTGGAGTCTCTGGATGATCCGTGAGATCGCCGAGATGCCAGGAGTACACTAAGTTGAGTGCGATCAATGTGCGTATGGGTTGTGGTGCACTGATGCCATCGGCCCGGCGCCGGTCAAGAAGCCTACGGGGTGGTTGGCCAATTCTGCCGAGATAGCCCGGGAGCTGACGCGTCGGTGTCCTGGGTGTGCTAGGCATTGCCAGACGGTCGGTCTAGGTCGGCGTGGCATGCGCATCATCGAGCGGTGCCCGCCGAAGCTTGTGGCTGCGGTGCTGCGTGGGCTGCGTCGTGAGGCGATCGCTCGCGGCCAGCTGGGTGCGCTGGAGGCTGGGCCGCACCTGGACGAGCAGTCGGTCTTGGACGCCTACCCAGAGTACTACACGGATATCGTCGACAACATCAGCGGGGCCGCCCTGGACCCCGAGCTCGTGGCAGCTGGCCGCGCGGAGGAGATGGAGTGTGCACGGCACCAAGCAGCGCTGCCGCGAGGAGACCGGGCGCGACCCGGTGCCCATTATGTGGGTGGACGTCAACAAGGGTGACGACCGCAAGCCCAACATCCGCTGCAGGCTGTGCGTGGCGGAGACGCGCTACCGCGCGAGCATGGACCTGGGGGCCCCTCGCAGACGTTCAGTGCGACACCCCCGTATGAGGCTCTCAGGATGCTGATTTCCTTCTGCTGCTCGCCCAGGAACGCCGAGGAGGACCAGCACGTCCTCATGTTCCTGGTCATCACGAGGGCTCACCCGCACTGCGAGATGAAGCGGAAGTGGTGGGTGAAGCTGCCGTCGGAGGACCCCCGCTCAGCTGGCCCCAACGTGTGCGGGCTGCTGGTCAGGTGCCTCTACGGCTGCCGCGACGCAGGCCGGAACTTCGAGCTGCTGGTCCGTGAGACGCTGGAGGGCAAGATGGGCTTCTCCTGTGGCGTGTGGTGCCCCTGCATATACCGCAGAGGCGACGGCAAGCTCGTGGCCTACGTCTACGGCGACAACTTCGCACTGAAGGGCTCCCGCACCGACAACCTGGAGTTCTACCGCGAGCTGCAGAAGTACATGTGGGTCAAGCTCGAGGGCATGTTGGGGCCCAACAAGAGTGCTGGTGATGTTCAGGAGGTGGTCTGCCTGAACCGCGTCTTCCGTTGGACTTCGAGAGGTGGCGTGGAGCTCGAGGCGGACTCTCGCCATGCGCTCATCATGATGCAGCAGCTGAACCTCTGGCGTGGGTCGAATGCCCTCTCGACGCCAGTAGTGAAGGCCAAGAGCGTGGACCGCGGCAGAGTCCTGGAGGGCGAGGGGGCGACTCGCTACCGCAGCCTGGTCATGCGATCCAGCTATCTCAGCGAGGACCGCCCGGACATCAAGTACGCAGTCAAAGAAGCAGCGAAGTGCATGCGCGAGCCGTGCGAGCACGACATGGAGCTAGTCAAGAGGATTGCCAGTATCTCCTGGGCCGTCCGAGACTGGTTCAGAGGTTCCGACGCCAGCGCTGGTCAGGTGTGCTCAAGGGCTTCTCGGACAGTGACTTCGCGGGCTGCCTGGGGACCAGGAAGAGCACGAGCTGCGGAGTCTTCCAGGTGGGAGATCACATGATCAAAGTCTTCAGCGCGATTCAGGGGAGTGAAGCTCTCAGCTCAGGTGAGGCCGAGTGGTATGCTCTAGTGCGCGCTGCGTCCTGTGGGATCGGCCTGGTCTCGCTGGCGCGTGACATGGGATACGAGCTGGAGTTGTGTTTGGCTGGCGACGCTACGGCGGCCAGTGGGATCGCGCATCGCCGAGGGGCGGGGCGCATCCGACACATCGAGACAAAGACCCTGTGGCTCCAGCGCCATGTGACCGAGTGTCGTGTCATCCTTTCTAAGACGCTCGGCCAGGTCAATGTGGCAGATCTCGGCACGAAGCATCTGGCGCAAAAGGAGCTGGATGAGATGCTGGGACTGCTGGGATTTTTCGTTGCTGCGGGCAAGTCTGACCTCTCTCTCGCTGTCGCAGGCAACTTGCTTGAGCCGGACCTAGCTTGCGAGCCCGAGGGCAAATATGAGGTACAGGCATGACTTTGGTCGGAGGTCGTCCGTGTCATGGCGACTGTTTTCGTGTGTGCAGGCATGCTTTCTATGAGGTTGCATGTGGCGAGGCGTGCGTGCGTGTTTTCTTTTCAGCTCCGCTGGAGCAGCCCGGATATCGCCTGGGTCGAGACTCGAGGAAGCTCGACGCGGCGGCGAGGAGGGCTCATCGGGTAGCTCTCGGATATGCATGCCGTGACGTTTATTGTTACCATTGCCATATCTTACTCAAGCTGAGATGCGGACATACCGTATATCAGCTTCAGGGTCTTCAAGATATTATTTTCCAGCGAGGCACTTTCCTCAGAGGGAATGACCTGTTGTAGGGGCCTATGAAGAGGGAGTTTGGAGGGAGGGTTTATTCCAAAATCGTTGATGACTCTTGGGTTTCCACTGGTCCTCCTCCTCCTCCTCCTCCTGCTCCTCCTCCTCCTCCTCCTCCTCCCACTTCTTGCCCTCCTCCCTCCTCCTCGTCCCTCCTCTTCCTCTCTCCTCCTCCTCCTTCTTCTCCTTCTCCTCCTCCTCCTCCTCCGTCTCCTCCTCCTGCCTCCTCCTCGTCCCTCCTCCTCTTCCTCCTCTCCCTCCTCCTCCTCATCCTGGGGGGGTACGAGACTGCACGCAGCTGTCCTTGTTCCCGCCGCTCGACGCCCTCTCGTCAGGACGCCTTGGCGCCCTACGCCAGGGAGACCAGCCGCGTGAGCTGATCGACCAAGGCCCCCGACTCTTCAGGGCCAGCTTCGCCCCGATCGATCCGACTTGATCCATTGCGATCTCGTGCGCGATTCACACTCCGAGTCGATCTGATTTCCCGATTCGGTCCCAGAACCTCGACGTCGAGATTTTTTCACAACGTCGACCCCAGACGTCTGGACCCAATCCCCGCTGGACCCATTCCCCGGGACCAGCTCTTCATCCCGAGTCGTTTTTGGACGGTCCCGAGGCTTGGTCAGGGCCCCCAGAGGCCGAACATGGCGGACAATCTTCTGCCGTGATCTTTTTCACGACGCGAGGTTGGCTTTGGGAGTCGTTCTCAGTTCCCGATTCAGTGTGCGGACTGATCCTGCCCTCCTCCTCTGAGTGAGCCCCACCGCTCGCAGAGTGCCTGCTCGCAGACGTCCAACAAACACGTGCAGGCCTCGGTGTAATTCGGGGGCCACATGCGAACCCTACCCCTACCCCCCACGATTTCTGAGGGGGAGGGTGGGGTTCACTTCGCTCGGGAGCTCCCGAGCGAAGTGAACCCCACCCCCCCCCTCAGAAATCGTAGGCGGTAGGGGTAGGGTTCGCATCTGGTCTCCTGGTAGTGGATCGTACCAATCTCCCGCGGCGGACCGGGGCCGTCTGCGAGCAGCTGCTCTGCGAGCAGTGGGGCGCGCTCGTCTGCCTCCGCTGGCCCCTCTCTCGGCCGACCCGAGCCCTCACAGGGGGGGGGTGGCCCCCAGTCTCCGGCCGTTTCGGCCGGCGCCGCCGCCATGGCGCGGCCCCCAGTGCCGCGCGTGCAGCCGCGCGCGGGGGGCGCGCCGACGCGCGCCGGGGGGGGGCGTGATCGCCATCGCGCACCTCTGCGGGGGGTGGCGGATCGGGGGAGGAGGGTTAGGGCAGGAAAAGCTGGTGACGATTTCCCTGCTCTGGTGGCTATTTCTGATTTTCTTTTCGTCTTCCTTATCATATTTACCTAACACTGATAGGTTTCTAGTGGGGTCAAAAGAGAGCATCATGACTCCTCAGGGGGGTCGGGGCGGGACCCGGGGCGGGACCCGGCGCGGCTGCCGTCGAAGCCCAAATCGCTTCGGAAATCCTCGCAAAATCGCTCTGGGCGCTGCTAGAACTCCATTCCCGGCGTACATTTTGGATGCCCGGAGCCAACTGTAGGCCACTTCGTGGTCTTCGAGTTCCCAGAACTCCATTCCCGGCGTACATTTTGGATGCCCGGAGCCAACTGTAGGCCACTTCGTGGTCTTCGAGTTCCCAGAACTCCATTCCCGGTCCACATTTTGGATGCCCGGAGCCAACTGTAGGCCACTTCGTGCTCTTTGAGTTCCCAGAACTCCATTCCCGGGCCACATTTTGAATGCCCGGAGCCAACTGTAGGCCACTTCGTGCTCTTCAAGTTCCCAGAACTCCATTCCTGGGCATGATTTTGAATGCCCGGAGCCAACTGTAGGCCACCTCGTGTTCTTCTAGTTCCCAGAACTCCATTCCTGGGCCATTTTGAATGCTGCAGGCTGCTGCGGCCGAGGCAGCTGAGGCTGAGGCAGGCTGAGGCTGAGGAGGCTGAAGGCAGACTGAGGCTGAGGCTGAAGCAGACTGAGGCTGAGGCTGAGGCAGGCTGAGGCTGAGGCTGAGGCAGGCTGATGCTGAGGCAGGCTGAGGCTGAGGCTGAGGCTGATGCAGGCTGAGGCTGAGGCAGGCTGAGGCTGAGGCCGAGGCTGAAGGCAGACTGAGGCTGAGGCTGAAGCAGGCTGAGGCTGAGGCTGAGGCAGGCTGAGGCTGAGGCTGAGGCAGGCTGAGGCTGAGGCTGAGGCAGGCTGAGGCTGAGGCTGTGACTGCGACTGCCGTTGCCACTGCGACTGTCATCGCGAATGCGACTACGACTGCGAGAACAGCAGAATTCTTCTCATCTGAATCTGAAGGGGAATGCTTCCAGATATGCTCCTACAAATCGCTGTTAGGTTGCTTTGCCGGGATAATTTTCATCCAAAGTCCGCCTGTAGGAGGAGGACACGTCCGACCCAGCGCCCCGGCCCTCGTTGTCCCCTCTCGGGGGCTCCTGGGGGCCCGCCGTCGCCACCGCTGGGTTCGCCCCGAGAGTGTGGTTGGGACGCGCCCCGGGAGAGGTCCTGGGGAGTGGATCGGCACCCTCTGGTTTCCCCAGGTCGGGGCCTCGAGGCTCGGCGGGAGATACGGGTCCCCGAGGGTTCGGGCCGCAAGGATCGGGGCCTCGAGGCGTGGGGGAGGCTCTGCCTCCTCCCGGGTCGCGCTCCGCCTCCGTGGGGTCGGAGCTTCGTGCCGCATGGGCGATGCATCGGCGATGCGGCTGGATTCCCAGACCCCCGACGTCATGATTTTGTTACAACGTCGGCTCCAAGAGGTCTCGGGCCTCCCCCAGGACCAGCTTTTCGTCCCGAGTCGTTTTGTGACGGCCCCGAGGCCCATTGAGGGCCCCTGGATGCAGATTTTCCGGCCCCGGGACCCGGGACCCGCGACCCGGGACCGGCGCGGGACCCGAGACCCGGGACCGGCGCGGGACCCGGGACCCGGCACCCAGGATCGTCCCGGGACCCGACCGGCGCGAGACCCGGGACTCGCGACCCGGGACCGGAACGGAACCCAGGACCCGGCCGGGACGATCGCCAGACCCGGGACCCGGGACGGGCGCAGGACCTGGGACCCGGAACCGGCGCGAGCCCCAGGACCCGGCACCGGCGCGGGACCCGCTCGCCGGCGAGGGGGGGGGATTCACGCGAGCTGACGCGGGCTGACGTTTTTCCGGCCCCGGGACCCGGGACCCGCGACCCGGGACCGGCGCGGGACCCGAGACCTGGGACCGGCGCGGGACCCGGGACCTGCCACGGCACCCGGGATCGTCTTGGGACCCGACCGGCGCAGACCCGGGACCTGCGACCCTGGACCGGAGCGGAACCCGGGACCCGGCCAAGACGACCGCCGTGGGACCCGGGACCCGGGACGGGCGCAGGACCCGGGACCCGGAACCGGCGCGAGCCCGGCGCGGAACCCCGGATTTGGAACGAGCGCGGACCCGGGACCCGGGACGAGCGCGGCACCCGAACCCGGGACCGGCACGAGACCCGGGACCAGCGCGGGACCCGGGACCCAGACCTGGGAGTGGCCCGGAACCCGGGATTTAAACCGGCGCGGGACCCGCAGGACCCGGGACCCGCGGCACCGGCGCGGGATCCGGGACCGGGACGCCAGGACCGACGCGGCACCCGCCACCTGGGACCAGCACGGGACCCGAGACCCCGGACCGGCGCGGGACTCGGGACCCGGTACCCGGGACCGGCGCGGAACCCGGGACCTGGCCGCCCGGGGCCGGTGCGGGACCCGGGACCCGCGACCCGGGACCAACCCGGGACCAGCGCGGCACCCGGAACCTGGACCCGGGAGCGGCGCGGGACCCGGGACTCAATTTGGCGCGGGACCGGGGATTCGTCGGAACCCGGGACTGGCGCGGGATCTGGGACCGGGACGCCAGGACTGGCGTGGCACCCGCCACCCGGGACCGGCGCGGGACCCGGAATTTGGTGGAACCGGCGCGGTGCCCGGGACCCGGGACCTGGAACCGACGCGGGACCCCCGAACCCGGGACTGGCGCGAGACCCGGCGCCTGCGACCCGGGACCGGCAGGGAACCCGGGACCTGGCACCGGCGCGGGATCCAGAACACGGGACCCGGGACCCGGGACCGGCGCGGGACCAGAGACCTGGGAGCGTCGCGAGACCTGGAACCTGCACATGGAACCGGCGCGGGACCTGCGACCGCGCACCGGCGCGGGACCCCGGACCCGGAACCAGCGCGGGACCCGGGACCTGGCACCCGAGACCGGCGCATTATGGCCCCGGGACCCGGGACCCGCGACCCGGGACCGGCGCTGGACCCGAGACCCGCGGGACCGGCGCGGGACCCGGGACCGGCAACCAGCACCCGGGATCGTCCCGGGACCCGACCGGCGCGAGACCCGGGACTCGCGACCCGGGACCGGAGCGGAACCCGGGACCCGGCCGGGACGATCGCCGGAGCC
>CAUYUJ010016990.1:77289-122289 GCA_963575745.1 Prorocentrum cordatum
GGAGGAGGGCTTCTCTACCAAAAGACAATCGGCACCACCCCAGACGACCTTCCATGTTGCGTGACGGCCCATCGGGCGCCGTAGCGTACGCCACGCAAAAGCTTACGCCGGATCTCCTGGTATACGTTGAGCCCCCTGGGGCCGCAGGTGTGGTGGTGTCGTTTGTTTTCTGGTGCAGCTTCCTGAGCCTTCTCCGAAGCCGCGGGCGGCTTCGCGGGAGGCCCGAGGGCTTCTGAGGAGCCCCATCGCCTTCTCTCACCGAGCGCGGTCCACTACTCGCGAAGTGCCTACTCGCAAAAGGTCCCCCAAAACAAGCATGTCTGCCCCGATGCAGTGGACCGCAAATCCCCCGCGGGCGGATCCAGGCCATTTGCGAGCAGCTACTTTGCGAGTAGTGAAATGCGCTTGTCGATCTGAGTACGGTAGGTTCGTGCGGCGATGGCGTGCCGGCGACGCCGGCGAAGCTGTTCAAGGTTGAATTCTGCGACGCGGATGCACCGAGAGACGCGGTAACGCCACTTGGCCCGATTGAATTCAACCTTGAACGATCGGGGTTGCGATCGATGCAAGGTTGAACGATCGACGCGGTGTCAAAAACCTTTGCGCGCGCCGACGCCGCACGAACCTACCGTAGCTTCCCGAGCCGGCCCGGGAAGCTGCTCAGATCGACAGGCGCGGTTTCGCCGCCGAGGAGGGGGGGGGGGCGGGGGCGGCTGGGGTCCGCGGAGTCCGCAGCCGGGGGCGGGGGCGGCCGGGGTCCGCCGATGCCGGCTCCTTCCTGGAGGGCGAGCCACGGCGAGTTTGCATCCGCGCGCGCCTGCGCGCACGCGGCAGCGCGCGCGCCTCTGCGCGGCGCGGGAGAGACGATGAGGTTGCCGAGTTCTATCGAAGCAGGAAGGGTGACTCTGATTCGTTGTTGTCCTCCCAGAGCCCTCCCCGAAGCCGCGGGCGGCCTCGCGGGCGGCCTCGCGGGCGGCCGGAGGGCATCTGAGGAGCCCCGTCGCCCCGAGCCCATGGGGCGGTGCACACGCCCTCCTGGCCAAGCCAGGAGGGCGTGGCGTGTGCGCCGCTGCTGGGTTCGGGGCGGGCCTGGCCAGGGAGCGGTGGACATGGTGCAGATTCCGTCGCATCGAGTCCCTGCCCTGTCGTTTCCCTGAAGAGTTGGACTGGAGCAGGTGGAGCCGGCCGGAGGTTCGCGCCGCGTCGCCGATGCATTGGCGATGCCGCGTCGGCCCGGAGTCCGATCTTCTCCATCCCGACGTTGCCGGAGCCCCATCGTCTCGGATCCCATCCTGGCGGCCTTCCGCCTGGTGCGTTCCGAGCTTCGACGCGCCTCGGGCTCCTTTGGTGCTCGCCTGGGCTCGAGGCAGCCCTCGGCATGCGCGCGTGGGCGCCGTGCAGCGCGAGAGCAGGGCATCTAGAGCTCAGATTCTCGAGGGGAATCTCGACTTCTTTGTGCTGCGCCCGCCAGGCTCGAAGAGGAAGTCCCCACGGTTTTCCTCTGGTCGGCGGTGCCCCGCTTTCCGCGCCGGGGGGGATCCGGCGCTGACCCATGGGTCGCAAACATGGATCAAGAGGGCGTGGATTCGCGACGGGTGCCGTTTCCAGGAGAAATCGCGGATTTCCGCCGCCGAGCGAGGCGGCACCAGCCGCATTTGGGGGAGGCGCGCCAAATCCGTGGATCGCTAATCCATGTTTGCGCGCCCCCGAATGAAGTCCGCGCGGACATCTGAAATTGTTTGCTCCTCTGCCGCTACTCTTATTCTGAAGACGTCTGGCCTTCGCTCGTCGGCGGAGGATGAGGAGGATGAGGAGGATGAGGAGGAGGAGGAGGAGGAGGAGGAGGAGGAGGAGGAGGAGGAGGAGGAGCAGGAGCAGGAGTTGGAGGAGGAGGAGGAGGTGGAGGAGCAGGAGGAGGAGGAGGAAAAGGGAGGTGGAGGAGGAGGAGGAGGAGGAGAAGGAGGAGGAGGAGCGAGGCGGAGGAGGAGCGAGGCGGAGGAGGAGCGATGCGGAGGCGGAGGCGGAGGAGGAGCGGAGGCGGAGGCGGAGGCGGAGGCGGAGGCGGAGGAGGAGAAGGAGGAGGAGGAGGAGGCGAAGGAGGAGGAGGGGAGGACGAGGAGGAGGAGGAGGGAGGAGGAGCGAGGTTCCGGGGGCGTCCAAGAGAGGGTGCCCACTGGGGCTATGCAGATTTTCAGCTAGCTTTCATGGCCTCCTCTCCTCTTCTTTCAACACCTGCCGTGCCCCCCGCCCCCCCTGGTCCGCGCACATGCTTCGGGCCACAATGCGCATCCCTTGGCATCCTGGCACCCCTTCTCCGCGGACTCGGACGTTCTCGGGCCCCTCGGGGAGCCTCTGCGGGGGCCCTCCCCAGGGGGGCTGGCGCCGGAGAGCTCCGGGAAGTACTTCCGGGGGCCTCGGGAGCTGGGGGGGAGCGGGTTGGAGGAGGCAGGCTTGGGGAGGTCAGGGGAAGAGCTTTGGGAAGTGCTTCCAAAGGGCCCCCGGAGACCGCGGGGAGCTTTCATGGCCCCCTGGTTGTTTCACTTTGTCTGCAGGGGTCTGGTCTTTATGTGCGCTTCGGCCTCAATCTGCAGCACCCGCGCGGTGCATAACGCAGGCCGTGTCCGTGTGTCCGTGTGTCCGTGTCCCCAGAGACCGCGGGGATGGGGTGGAGGGGGCGGGGCTGGGGAGGCCAGGGGAGAAGAGGGGTGGGGGGCGGGACCATTTTCGTGTGGGAGGCAGAAGGCGTTTTCGGCAGTTTCTGGGCCTCTTTTTGATGTTCTCCCCCTCATTGCGGGCGCACGGTGAATTCTATGCAGGCGTTCATTTGTGTCGCGACCTCTGTGCAAGCTCTGAATTCTGTTACGCAGAGTTGTGCAGTGCATGCGTTCGGGAGCTGAGTGCACACATGTGGCAAGTGATGCACGCTACCCCCCTCTTCCTCCTCCCTCCCCCTCCTCCTACTCCTCCTCCTCCCTCTCTGCCTCCCTCCTCCCCCTCCCCCTCCCCCCCCTCAATCTCCGCCTCCTCCTCCTCCTCCTCCCTGCTTCTCCTCCCTCCCTCCCTCCTCCCTCCCTCCCCTCCCTCCTCCCTCCTCTCTCCTCCCTCCTCCCACCTGCTCTCCTTCCTCCTCCCCCTTCCTCCTCCTCCCCATTCCCCCTCATCGAGGAGGGGGCGGAGAAGGGGATGCGAGAGGGCCTCCCGCTGCCGCACCACACTCCGCCACACCGCGCCTCCGGCGCCTCCGAGGCCATGATCGACCTCACGGTGTGGCTCCACCCCTCAATGGAGGTCGCTCGCCGAGGGGGGGGAGGGAGCTGTTGGGACAATCGGTCGGGGTGGACAGAACCCCCACCCTGACACGTCGATTAGTGAATGGTCCGTCTTCGGTTCTTCACAGGGCGCCGCGGCCGTCATTTTCCAGGCTTGCGCCCGGCCCGAGGTCGTTTTCACTAAACCGCGGCTAAGTCCATGCGGAGGAAGTCCATACGGAGTGCTCGGTCTCCGTGTGGATTTGCTCCGTCTGGACTTCGCCTCTCCTGAGACAAGTCTGGGGTCTTCCCCCCTCCCCCGCTCGGAGGGCACCAACTGTACACCCCCACCGACCTGTCCGGGTCGACCTCGGGCCCGGCATCGGTGCTTGCGCCCTCCTGCCCAAGCCAGGAGGGCGTCTGCAGGGGTCCTGGGCGCAGGACTCACCACCCACCAGGCCACCCCAGCCCAACCCGACGGCCCCGACTTGCCCTCCATCCCCAGTGGGGCGGGGGCGCCGGGGAACATCGACAAAACACATGTGGAGCCCGCACCACCCCCCCGCCCGAAATTCGGGTCGTCGGGTCGGGCTGGGGTGGTCCGGTGGGCAGTCGAGGAGGAGCCTGCCCAGGACCGCTGCGGGTGCACCGTCGGTGCCCTCCCGCCCCATGGAGGCTGCTCCTCGAGGAGGGGGAGGAGGAGGAGGAGGAGGAGGAGGAGGAGGAGGAGGAGGAGGAGGAGGAGGAGGAGGAGGAGGAGGAGGAGGAGGAGGAGGTAGGAGGAGGAGGAGGAGGAGGAGGAGGAGGAGGAGATGGAGGAGGAGGAGGACTACTTGCGCAGCACAACCGTACCACCTCCAAGCACTACGGGGACGACGGGAACGACGACCTTCCACCATTTCTCAACGGTCAACAGAAGACACCCACCTACCAGCCACCACAACCAAAAGCGACTCCAGACCAACACGACCCAAACTCAGCAACCACGCTCAGTGCTCAAATACAGAGAAGTAAATAGCACGAAGTCAACAACACGAACCTCGACAAGTTCTTCGCGTACATCTGACTACACCTCGGGCGCGAGTTCATATCAGTTCCACCAAGCGAGGATGGGCAACATATGTCCACGAACGCCACGCCACAGCGGCCTACTTGCTCGACATTTATCAGACATCATCTGAGCTATTGAAGACCCGATCAGAACATGTATTACAACAGTGGAAGCACATAAGGTCCCACGCCAGCATGTGGAGTCATTGGGCAGAGAGGCCTCATGACATTCCATTTTACCGACGCTCTGACTACCGACTAGACGGGCAGCCCTTCATACACAGCGATAGTGTCGACCTCGACATACGCCGACAAGTAATCGTCGACCAACCATGGGACAAGATCAACGACGACATCGACCACAGCAAGGTACGTTTGAGGCAACCCCGCCATAACAAGGGTGGTACAAATACCAACAGTACGAGAAACGATGCGAGTTCTCCATTGACGTAAACAGTGGGGTCCGCACCAGGTACCAATCCACCATGAACAACACGTTCCTCTGCTCCATGACCAAGTCCGAGGAAAAATATCGTCACGGGGTAAGAGCTACTCTCGCTCACCAACCTACTGGCCGATGTACTCCATACATCAGGTGCAGCAGCACTCCACCCACCGTGGACTACATCAGTTGGTGACCAGTCAAAGTCCCACAGGCACATCGCGCCACCGGCAACCTACGAGCAACCCGACTACGTCGAGCTAAATGACGTCGACTACCACGCCGAGGATTTGCTAAATAAGTGGGCAGTTACGGTGAGGGAGCCACTACCACAGGCGCCACAGCATCCACGACCCCCTCCAATTCATTATGAACTCCTGCCGCGAACGCCTGACAATCCATCCTTTCCACAAATCATCGATGGACTTACGCCTATACCAGTAACCAACCTGCATCCTCACGCACATGCGACCCGTGACCAGGAATAGCGACACAACCAAGCCCTCACCGACAACGCAAATACCTCACCCACGCGGCACCAGCTTCGTATTCAGGCCTCCGAGATTCATGCAGACGGGGATGCTGTAATACCGACCGACATCTGCGCCGACAACTCGCGCTGCGAATGGATGCAAGCGCAGCTCGAAGAAATAATGCAATCGGAGGAAACCAAATACGATTACGAAGACAGTCTCCGCACATGCTGCTCTGGCAACGCGCTGCCTACCCCGCCGCGGCATTACATGCCACAACTCGACAGCAGACCCAAGGGAGACCACCAACAAGCAAGACCAACAAGCAAAACCACCACCGCCACTTACGCATGTACCTACACCGCTGCCCAAGGCTAAGATGCCAACGCCAATCGCACCACGGCAGCCTGTCACCATCCACAACCCTTGGGGCGACGAAGGTAACGACGCAGAAGTGCGCGCAGCAATAGGCGACTCCGAAGAGGGCAGCTATACCGACATCAGCGACGACTATAAGCAAGCTTTACGCTTATTAGTTCGCATCATTACCACCGCGCGAGAGCCGCGTTATGCGTTACTTACCCTGCAGGCTGGGTGGCATGCAGTGCCAAAAACAGAAGCGACGAGGACGACTGCGACGAGGGCAGCTGGCACTGCGCAGTCTACTACAACGCTGCAAACAACACGTGCACCTACAGCTTTCCAAACGACCACCTACTATTACCTGGCTGGCACAAGTACCTTGACAAGCACAACAACGGGTGCTTCGTTAACAACAACCTCTAACCAACCCTTCCTCACCCGCCGCTGTGGCCCGATCCTCATGCGACCCTGCTCTCCACGTTTGGGATGCCTCCGATCGAGGAGAGCAAAGATTTAGAGCTCAGCGACGCAACGCCGACAGACGCCCGCCTACCTCCACGGCAACCATGTCCATGCACCCTACCAAACGCGACCTCCACTAGGACACTGCATGAACGATTTGCAAACTACTACCGGTTCAGGAGGACTTTAGAATGGCAGTCCACATCGCCAATAGACGCCGCGCCTCCCTAATGCGAGAACCGACTGCAAGGATGCGCGACATCGTCAACCAGGCCATGCTCGCAGTCTCGCAATGATTGTGCTTGTGTCACGGTTACGAAGACAACACGAGGCACGATTGGGCCGCGCGAATTCACGACGCGGCACAGTTGCTGCAGCGGATGTGCAACCCAACCTGCGCACAAGGCCACGACCGCATCATTCCACAATCACCATCAACCTCTTGCTGCAGCGACGATGCTATTGACGACGCACCGCAGCCAGGACAACAAACACCACAAGCAGATACCGACACGCCGCACCAGCCAGCATCAACGACCAATCTATTTTCGACTCAGCAGTCCAGCGCCGCACAAGGGATCAGGAGCCCAATTCACCCACCTCCACCTAACCTCAGAATCCCCATCGCATGGCCACCGCCAGAGGCTGCAAGGGCCCAGCGCTGAATGACATGCCCACAGCAGAGCCAGCGCCAGCCACGAAGCAGATAGACTGCCAACCAAAGGCACCTCCGATGCGCAGCTCCAAGGCGGACGCACGTGCCCCACTCCAGTGCCCACGTACAGATCACTTAAGACATCATTTCGTCCCCGGCAGCAACGGCCAGAGGTTCCTGGACTACATCGAGACGGTGCGCAACCACCAGCAGCAATACCAGCAATGCCTGACAGAGGGACGACAGCGCAGCTTACGCCAAACAGAGCTACGACGACGCCAAGAAATATCCATCGCCGTGACAGCGCCAACCACGCCCGCGCCGAAGTTCCCAGTGCCTGAATACAAGGCGCCACCCACGCCGAAACCAAGGTACCCACCGCTACAGGCGGACGGCAGCGATTACTGGGGGTAACACATTTGCCTCACATGCTCAGCCTGTCCTGGTGACCAGAGGTGGGGTCGTATTGCGGCATGGACTGTAAAGCCTACAACCTCGCTGCACCGCCGCGGCAACCTCCAGAATTGCAATCGCCGCAGGTCTGGGATTTCTGACGGCACTCCCTCCTGCCCTTTCTACTCCCTCGTATTTGCTGTCACGCCTCCTCCTGCAATCGCCCCCGCGTCCGCCGTTCGGTCGTTTCGTCTCCCTTGTTTCTTGCGCCTTCCCTCGCTGATGGCTGGTAATGGCCGAGGTCCTGCGTGTCCGCTTGAGGATGTACGGGACTTGGACGATCGCCTCTTTGGACGTGTCACATCCCCTGCCCCCCCCGTCTTCTCCCCCGTCGTTGCTGCCTGCTGACGAACCGCGAAAGGTATATTTTCTATCTTCGGCAACATCAGCAGTCGTCGCAGAGCTTTGCAGTTACCAGTCCTCTCTTGCGTTGCAGGCTCCATGAATCTTCGCGCGTCGCTCGTGCCGCGTTCCATCTGCCCTCTAGCCTACTTCGCTGTCATGTCAGCTCACCTGGCTGCAGTCTTCAAGCCTCTGCTTCTTCGCAGCCGAGCCATCGCGCCCAAGCCGTTGCAGTTCAGGCCAGGCAGCGCCGACCCAGTAACGTGCAATCGCGGGGTGGATTGGGCTTGGCTTCGGTTATCAAGGTTTGGGTGGAGGGCGGCTGGGTTGCATGCTGCTGTATGCCAGCGTGCCTGCCAGTGATTTTTAAATGACTGTTTCAGTCACGCAGCTTCGTCTCAGCACCTCAGTATCCAGCCGCGTCGCCGCCTCGTCGTTTCTCCGCCGCGCTCAGGGCTGCCACTACTCGACAGCTTTCTCTTTGCTCAGCTTTGCGCCGTTTCAGCAGCTCACTTCAGCTGTGACCTATTCTATTGTCATTATCTCAGCCTGTACTGTTAGTTCGATGGGGTGGAGGTCGTTCCGGGGTGGGCGTGCTTGGGCGGTGGGGAGAGCGGAAATCTTCAGTGCGTGCAGATGATGCACTTTTATTATTTCAGACCTCCCTTGCTCCAGGATGCGGCCCCATCTTGCCTGGCAGCTACCTTTCTTCTCAAATTGCAGGCATCGCCCTCGCTTTACTGTGCTACTGATCAGTTCCTCCAGCGCCACCTCCTGTATCTTAATGTTTCACTTAAGCGCCGCTGTTGCCGCATTTTATTTGATCCTGTAGCTTGTTTCGTTGCCATCTTTATTTGTGAGCGGCGCGTCGGGGTTGCGCTGGCAGGTGGGGCTTGGGGAAGTTCGAAAAGGGGGGTGGAAGGAGGAACAGAGAAAACGCAGGCTGGCCAGTACCTATAGCCAAGCTGGCCAGCCTGATATCAGCTTGCGGGCAACTCTACCGCGGGCCAGGTTTTCAGTGCTTCTTGAGTTTCATCGTGTCGCTGTCTTATTTTGTTCACCCTGCCTCGCCACGCGCGGCCTATTCCCGCTCGTCTACGCTTCGCTGCGCGTTATCATTCAGTTCCGCAGGCCAGCCTGCGGAGCGCTAGCCTCCGCAGGCTCTACTTTCAAAGGGGGGGGGAGAGCCGCGGCGGTGGCCGCGGTGGCGGGGGACCCCCCCCTAGTGACTGAAACGGTGAAGGCCCCCCTCCATCGAGTAACCGAAAAGGCACGGGTAGCAGCGCGAGATTATTCAATTATTTCCCAACCATCCTGTGGTGTTGGGTCCTCGTTTTGAAATAGGGAGCTCTACCTAAGGCCCCAGTGGGGGTGGCCACATGCGTCCGCCACACCCAGTTCAGCGTATCGTGGCCCCATAGGGAGCCCCACCCAAGGCCCCAGTGGGTGGCCACATGCGTCCGCCACACCCAGTACAGCGTTTCGTGGCCCCATAGTGAGCTCCATCCAAGGCCCCATTGGGGGTGGCCACATGCGTCCGCCACACCCAGTACAGCGTTTCGTGGCCCCATAGGGAGCCCCACCCAAGGCCCCAGTGGGGGTACCACATGCGTTCCCCAGTGCAGCGCTTCGTGGCCCCATATGGAGCTTCTCCGAAAAATAGATTCCCAATTGCGGTACCCACAACTGCATATGGCTGGGTCCTTCGCCAGGATCATTTTTTGGCAGGGCCTGCCAGCGCAGTCTGTGCCAGCCCTGACACAGTTTGTACGTTTTCTCTCTTGCACCTACTCGACTCTGTCTGCCTGGATAAACGTATGGGGGATCTCCTAAGGTAGGGGGGGCACCGAGGTAACGTTGGGCTTAGCTGCTGATTGCGGCCTGGCGGGCGCATGCTCGAAGGTCCCAGGACCCTGTGCTCTTTTCGCGTCTATTTGGCCTTCCTTATCTGGCTGCGCCCGCCAGGCTTAGTTCGTTTGCGCCTTGTCCAAGTCGGCGTGCTGCATTATTTTTCTCCTCGTATTATCGCTTCATGCTGTTGCATCAATTCCACGCAGCGTCATCATGGTGGAAGAGGAGGAGGAAGAGGAGAAAAGGGGGAGGGGGGAGGAGGAAGAGGAGTAGGACAGGGGGGAGGAGAAGGACAAGGAGGAGGAATAGTACTGGTGCTAGAACAAAGCCAACCGTAATAAAAGCAATAGAACTAGTAATGCGAGTACTAGTAACACTACTAATCGTATAAGTAATGTAACTAATCATAAGAAGACACGCGTGCCACATAAACTTAGGAAAATAATAATGCTAGTAGCATGAATACTACTAAGCACATAATCGTACTATTGGGAAAAACGAGATTCACATTAATCAGAAGACTACTGCTACGAACATTTGGTCATATTACTAATCATATTTGGAGGACTCATAATGGTACGTGTAAGTATAGTTCCTTAATCAGAGCTTGCCTCTGTAGGGGTCCTAGCGGATTTAAGGGTAGGTGAGGTATGCCGCCGATTCGGTGGCCGGGCCCGGGTGCCCGGGTGCCCGGGTGCCCGGATGCTGGGGTTCGCCGCCGATTCGGTGGCCGGGCCCGGGTGCCCGGGTGCCCGGGTGCCCGGGTGCCGGGGTTCGCCGCCGATTCGGTGGCCAGGCCCGGGTGCCCGGATGCCTGGGTGCCCGGCCGGATGCCCGGGTGCCCGGGTGCTCGGGTGACGAGTGCCCGGTGCCCGGGTGGGTGCCCGGGTGCCGGGTGCCCGGGTGCCCAGTGCCCTGTGGCCCTATAGCCTGATAGCCCTATATCCCTATCGTCCTATAGCCCTATAGCGCTATAGCCCTATAGCCCTATAACCCAAATAGCCATATAGCCATATAGCCCATATTAGCGCCCAAGAGCCCATGTAACCCTGTAGCCTTACATACCTACAGCCCTAAAAATATGATGACTGGGTTTGTCTCTGGTATCATATTACAAAGAAAACAAATAATAGTGGGGATACTAAGAATGATAGTAATGCTAATAATCGTAATGCCAGTGACATTAATAATCTGTTTCAGACCACAAAGATGATACATACTAATATTAGTCGTACTACGAGTGATAGTCATAATCGCAACATTGCGGTTAATAAAACATATACTTTCCAATCATCCAGTGGTGTTGGGTCCTCGTTTGGAAGAGACCGCTCCCCGCGCTCCTCACTCCTTCCTCCTTCCCCCTCCTCCCTCATCCCCTTATCATAATCGTCATCATCATCATCATCATCATCATCATCAGCATCAGCATCAGCATCAGCATCAGCATCATCATCATCATCAACATCATCATCATCATCATCATCATCATCATCATCATCATCAGCATCATCATCATCATCATCGTCATCATCGCCATCGTCATCGTCATCGCCATCATCAGTGGGGGTGCTCGCATGCGCCCGCCACAACCCGTAAGGCGTTTCGTGGCCCCATAGGGAGCTCCACCGAAGTCCCCAGTGGAGGTATCTCGAAGCATTTTTGGGCTCTTGGGGTCATGCGGGCTTGCTTCCCGTGGATCTCGATTGGAGTACCCTCTTGGAGCTCCGTTTGGTTCCGTCGGGGCGTTCCTCGAACGCTCTTGGGGGTCTGGAAGATCGCCCCGGGGAATTCCGGCATCCCTGAGGGCGCCTGCCCGGACTTACTTGGGGTATTTTTCGTCTGAGGGCCCCGCGCGCGCGACCTAAACATGTTCAAAGTTCAAGACCTGTCATTGGAGATCTTAGCACGCCTCTGGCCCGTTGGCCAGGATAACCGTGATGATGATGATGATGATGATGATGATGATGATGATGATGATGATGATGATGATGATGATGATGATGATCGTGATGATGATGATGATGATGATGATGATGATGATGATGATGATGCGGATAAAGAGGATTGATAATATGAGCGAGAATATCAACATCAAACTGGTGGTGAGGTTGACGGCGACGACGACAACAATGATGATGGTGATGATGATGATGATGATGATGATGATGATGTTGACGATGATGATGTTGATGATGGTGATGATGACTATGTGAACTACGATGATGGTGGTGGTGATGATGATAATGATGGTGATGGTGATAGTTATGGTAATGGTTATGGTGGTGGTGATGGTGATGATGGTTATGGTGATTGTGATTGTGATGGTGGTAGTGGTTATGACGATGGTGGTGACGATGCTGATGACCTGATGATGATATTGATGACGGTGACGAGGATGAGGATGATGATGACGATGACGATGATTTTGATGGTGATGGTGATGGTGATGGTGATGGCGAGGAGGAGGATGAGGATGATGATGATGATGATGATGATGATGATGATGAGGAGGAGGAGGAGGAGGAGGAGGAGGAGGAGGAGGAGGAGGGGTAGAAGGAAGGAGGAGGGAGGAGGGATGAAGGAGAAGGGATTAGGAGCAGGAGGAGGAGAAGGACATTCTATTTTTCAGCGGAATTGCCAGTGACACTTCTCATCTCCATTTCTTGAGAAGCTCTCATGGGGCTTATGTGGGCCGGCTTGGGACTGTCTCGTGGGCCCTCTTCGGTCGTTTTGGGACTCCCTTGGGCCGTCTCGGGGCCGTCTTGGGCCGTCTTGGGGCCGTTTTGGCCGTCTGGAGGTCTCTTAAGGGCGTCGTGGGCCGTCTTGGGCCTTCTTAGGCCGTCTTGGTTTGTTCCGGAGGCTCTTTTGGGCCAGTTCAGGGCTCTACTGAAGCCGTTTCGGGCCGTCTTAGGGCTCCTCTTGGGGCTCTCAGTGGACCCTTTTGGGTTTTGGAAGACCGTAAATGGAGCGGTATGCGACCGAAGTGCGTGGAAAGCGGCAAAATTTGCAGGACCTCCAGAAAATCATGATGAAATTAGTCTTTTCGCTGGCTTGATGCCCTCCCGGAAAGCGTCTTGTTGGTGTCTTGGAGCCTGTTGGAGGCCTCTTGGGGTCTACTGGGCGCTTCTTCGGGGCTGCTGGGTGCCCCTCGGGGCAATGTTAAGCCATCTTGGCAGCCTTGGCGGCCCACCTGGGCAGTCTTGGAAGCCCTGGATAGCTGAGGGAAGTCCCATGGATACGTCGGGCCGCCTAGGCAGCCTCGGGAGGAAGGTCCAGCGCAAACAACGAAGCGTGTCGAGACGGGGAGTGAGCTTCACAAGACTTGCATTCTACCACGCCTCATCGTGCCAGGTGGCACGGTGGCAGAAGCTCAATGGCGTGAGTTTTGCACTGCAATGGTATGACGCATGTGTCACGGACTACTGCTTGGGGGCGCCATGGAAACATAGGAGGAGGAGGAGGAGGAGGAGGAGGAGGAGGAGGAGGAGGAGGAGGAGGAGGAGGAGGAGGAGGAGGAGGAGGATGAGGAGGAGGAGGAGGAGGGTGACGATGATGATGACGAGGAGGAGGAGAAGGACGAATGTAAACCCAACACGCATCAATGATGTTGTATTCAGGCCTTTCTTTCTAAGTTCTATTTTCATATGTCCCTGGATAATTTGATTACATTGCGGGAAGGGCCCCATTGGAAGACAACCGCGTGATAATTCCCAATCGTGCCGAAGCGCAATTGCTGTGACATTAACGCCGCGAAGCAACGTGACTGATGCGTCTTGATAATGCGAATGCATGTCGGAGCACCCTTCATGGGATTTCACACCGCGAGTCAATGTGACAGTTGCGTCCGGACAATACTACATCGAGCTAGAACACAACTCCTGATATTTCATTTATACGAATTTTCGAAACTTCTGGTCAATTTCAAAATGCATGGGCGCGGCGCTGAGGCGAGAACCATATTTTGAAAAGGACCATCCTCCGTCCGTGAAACTTTTGCGAAATGCGCGCGGCGTTGCAGCGATACCCACATTTTAAAGACCAGCCGCCCTCCATCAGTGAAGCTGTTGCAAATTTCAAGTTGGAGGGACATACGTTGTGAGGGAAGCTAGGGCGGAACGCCGGGCCCGCCCTACTGACACGCCTGGGATCGCGACAGGGAGGAGTTATTCAAAGAAACGTGGATGGAAGAGGAGGAGGAGGAGGAGGAGGAGGAGGAGGAGGAGGAGGAGGGAGGGAGGGAGGAGGGAGGGAGGAGGAGGAGGAGGAGGGAGGGGAGGAGGAGGAGGAGGAGGAGGAGGAGGCGGAGGCGGAGGAGGAGGAGGAGGAGGAGGAGGAGGAGGAGGAGGAGGAGGAGGAGGTCCAGCAGGCGCGCGATGCACGCGTGCGCTCGCGCTGTGCCGGGGGGCGCGCCCCGCCTATGGCCCGCCCCTCGCAGGTCCCGTTCAAGTTCAACCCGCAGGCGCGTGCCCCCGGCCCCCCCCCTGCAACTGAAGGGGCTGCTCCGGGGGCCCACAATCGGTGCGTGGAGGAGGAGGAGGAGGAGGAGGAGGAGGAGGATCACAACCGTTGACCACGCACCGAGCGCGTTCCATGAAGTTACTCTCAAAGTGCCCGCTCACAAGCGTCCGAAAAAGAACACGTCTTCCCCTGTGTAATGGATCGTAGATTCCCCGCGGCGGATCCAGGCCATTTGCGAGTAGTTACTGCGAGTCGTGGAGCGCGCTTGTCTAACCACACCGTGTGGTGACTTAGTGTGGATTCGGGGTGACCGCACGGTTTTTGGACCTGGGCTGTTCTCCGAGGACGTCTTGGGCGACTCGGGCCTCTGAGGTCCCAAAAGCGTGCGGCGACGAACCGTGCGGTGACGTCCTTCGGGATGTCGAGGTCACAGCACGGCATGTCACCGCACGGTCTTGAGATCCCCAAGCTGGGCTGGTGTCCAGTGGGGAGAATCGGCCTCGTCCATGGGGGAGGTGAGGGCTACTGGCAGCGGTGGGCGGATGTCATGGCGGGGGCCATGCGAGCTCCCGCTGTTTTTTTTGCCCTCCTCACCCCTGTCTGAGCACTGAGCGTCTTCCTCTCCCCCTCCCCCCGCGCGGCCGCCCTCGTCTCCGTCCCTCCTCCCTGCACGCCGGCCAGCTCGCCCTTCGGCTGCCCCGAGCAGCCGCGCGCTGGAGCGGGCCGCCTCTGCCTCGCCGCCAGCGGAAGAAGTCCTCACGCGTCCACGGGCGCCCCCCGTCTGCGCGCTCGCGCCGCGGGCCACGGGGCGCTCAACCCCCCCGCTTCCCGGCCCCCGCCTCGGCGCCACCCCGGGAGGAGGAGTGCGGTGGAGCTTGATGGCAGGCCAGCCCTTCCCAGGTCGAGGGTGCCCTCGTGCCCTGTCGGTTCGCGCCCCGTGTCATAATCAAAGCTGTGCGCGTCCCGCTCAGCTTTCAGCGGAAGAGGTTCGCTCCCACCCCGCAGATCAAGAAAAAAGTTCGCACCCCGCGTCCTCCGCACCTCAGGGGCAGCGTGCGGCTCTCGGGGAAGGGGTCCTGGTGCCCACTCGCGACGCCCGCGCGTGCTCGTCCATCCAATCCGGCCGCATCGTAGGCTTGCGCCGTGTCGACGCGGCTGCGGTCCCAGCGCGGGCAGTCAAGATTGAACGTGTCGTGTCGACGCGGTGGCGATCCCGGCGTGGGCGTTCAAGATCGAGCGCCGTCGGTGTCTCCGAATCGGTCGCTATCGAGCGATCTGCACTATCGCAGAGCATCGATTTTTTTTGTTGGTGTTGTCGTCGTTGAAGTTTCATTTCTAAGATCGAATTGCATTCGATCCCCTTACACGGTGCCCATTCGTGCCTCTGCCAGGGCTCGCACCTGGTTTGTTGCAAGGGAAAGTCCTGTGCGTCAGACTGTGCCCTTGACCCCCTGTTTGCAACAACAACGGCTCCCGCTTGATACTTCCTCACAGTTTATTGAAAAATAGGGCTTTCGCTAGCGACGTCCTTGCAATTTATTCAGGATTTGCGCTCTCGCTAAACATCCCCTTACAATTTATGCACGAGTCGCTCTCGCGGTGCTCTGGAATCGCGCTCTCGCTTGGGGCCTCATAATTTATTCAGGGATCGCGCTCACGCCTGAGACGTCCATGCAATTTATTCACGAATCGCTCTCTCATCGCGCTCTCGCTCCTGACTTCCGCATTATTTGCTGAGGAACCGTGCTCTCGCCTGAGACTTCCTTGCCATCCCAACTTGCTAATCCCTATTGCTAATCCCTCTCGTCCTCCATCTTCTCCCTTGCTCCCTCTTGCCGCCTTCCTTCCTCCTCCCCTTCACCCGCTCCCTTCCTCCTCGCTCTCTCCCTTCTCATTTTTTTCAGTTCTTACTGTTTTCAGAGCTGCGCCAAATAACTTTTCGTGGTAGGATAGGAAGACACATCCCCCAAAGGGGTACGAAGACAGGCGGATGTGGAGGGTTGGGGAGATTCATATTGATGTCACGCGAGTATATGAGAGCGAAACATTTTGCTTCAATTGCTAAATAATGATTGATGCTTATCCCCCCAGTGCCCATGCTTTTCTCTAATTCAAGTGCTCCTCCCAGGGGTTGCACCTGGTTTTTTTACAATGGAGGGTCTTTCGCTGCAGACAGGCTTGTTGGCCCCCCGTCTACCACAACAACGGCTCCCGCCTGATGCCTCCTAACAGTTTATTCGAGCATCGCGGTCTCGCGCGGGACTTCCTCATAATGTATGCAAGAATCGGGCTCTCGCGTGGGACTTCTCGTCATATATTCAGACTCCGCGCCCTCGACACACAGGACTCACGCTCTCGTATTGGCCTTTCTCACGATTTACTTGGGAATCTGGAGACTTCCTCGCGATTCATGCGGGACTCACGCTTCAGCAACCCGCCTGCTCGACCCGGCCGCCTGGGCCCGCCTTCCCGACCCGCCCGTTGGGGCCGATGTACCCGCCTGATCTGCCCGCTTGGTCCTGCCACGTGTTCTCTGCCCTGAACCCCTCTCGCTAGTCTCCCTCGTGCTCCATCCTTCTCTCTCCCCCTTGTCCCCTCTTTCCAACCGCTCTGTCTTCCCCTGTTTTGGGGGCTGCGCCAAATGCTCTTGGCAGGTAAGGGAGATATACCCGTAATGGGGGTGCGATCGAAGACGATGAGGGCGGGTACCAAGGATTTGGGGTATACGTATTGAACGGCACGCGAGCAGATAAGAGCGAACAGTATGAACGGTACGCGAGCAGGTATACGTATTGAACGGTATGCTTGTTGTTGCTGTTGCTGTTGTGATTGTCGTCGTCGTCGTTGTCGCTCTCGTTGTCGTTGGCCTTGTCGTTGTCGTTGTCGTTGCTGCTCTCGTTGTTATTGCTGCTGCGGCTGTTGTTGTTGTTCTCGTGGTTGTTGAGCTCTCGTGGTTGAAGAAAAGTTTATGTTGATCACCCCCTCCGGGGCACATGGTACTTTTCCACTTCAAGTGCCCTGTTTGTCTATTCGGGGAAGTCTTGGGTCTCAGAGTCGGGCCCCCTGGCCCCCGAGTTGCAGCAGCAGCTGCTCCCGCCGGATACGCGGAGAGCGTAGCGGGCCCCTTGGCGCGCCGAGGAGCACCCCTTCCGGGTGAGCCCGTCCATGCTGATCGTCGACCTCATGGACGAGTGCGAGCTGGCCCTGCCCGCCCCCCCCCCGCTTCCCCCCTTAGGAGGCCACATGCGAACCCTACCCCTACCTCCCACGATTTCTGAGGGGGAGGGTTCGCATGTGGCCCCCTACCCCTTAAGAACCTGGTGTGCCCTCGTGATGTTCCGTCTTCGGCGTCGATCGGCGTTGGTTGGCGTCTGGGAGTCGATGGGGATAGCGCCGATGTAGCGCCGGCTAGCGTCGATTTAGCGTCGATTTAGCGTCGATTAGCGTCGATTGGCGTCGCTTTGGCGTCGATGTGTTTGGGTTCGCAAGAGCCGATAAAGATGGTATGGAATGCTCCCATGGGTTGCCACCGAACTCGGGAGTTGCTAGAAGCGAAATTGCACTACCGAGGAACCCCACATACCTATTTTGTGGTATGTGCGCACCACCGCTGCGACCACTACTAGTACTACTACTCGTACTACTACTACTACTTCTACTACTACTTCTACTATGGCTATTACTACTATTACTATTACTACTACTACTACTACTGCTGCTACTACTATTGCTACTACGGTTACTACTACTACTACTACTACTACTACTATTACTACTACTACTACTACTACTACTACTACTACTACTACTACTACTACTACTACTACTACTACCACGACTACTACCACGACTACTACCACGACTACCATAAGTACTACTACTACTGCTACCACTACTACTACTACCACTACTACTACCACGACTACTACTGCTACTGCTACTGCTACTCCTACTACTACTGCTACTACTACTACTGCACTACTACTACACTACTAGTACTACCACTACTACTACCACTAGTACTACCACTACTACTACTACTTCTACTACTACTAAATACTACTTACTACTACTACTACTACTACGGACTACTACTCACTACTACTACTACTACTACTCTTACTACTACTACTACTACTACTACTACACTACGACTACTACTACTACTACTACTTACTACTACCACCACACCACCACACTACTACTACTACTTACTTACTTCTACTATACTACCCTACCACTCCTCCTCCTCTCCTCCTCCTACTACTACTACTACCATACTACTACTACTACTACTACTACTACTACTACTACTACTACTACTATTACTATTACTATTTACTATTACTATTACTATTACTATTACTATTACTATTACTATTACTACTACGATTACTACTACGATTACTACGATTACGACTACTACTACTACTACTACTACACTACTACTACTACTACTACGACAGCTACAACTACAACTACTACCACCACTACTACTATACTACTACTACTACTGCTACTACTACTACTACTACTACTACGACTACGACTACGACTACGACTACGACTACGACTACGACTACGACTACGACTACGACTACGACTACGACTACGACTACGACTACGACTACGACTACTACTACTACTACTGCTACTACTACTACTACTACTACTACTGCCTCTGGACATCGTCGCTCCCTCTTTGGTGTCCCAGCTCGTTATCTTGCCACCAATTTTTCAGCTGGCGGCGGTACGCGCGCAATGCGGTGTGCACAGCCGCTTCAGAGCAGCAGCGCAAGCCAGCCAAGCTTTCCTCGCCGCCCATCTGAATCATTTCTTCCTTCAGCGTCGAGCACGGAGGCGGCAGCTCGCCCACGGCAATTTTGGGCGGCATGGCTTGCGCGCCTGCGCAACAAGCAACCGCGACCTTCGATTGGGTACCCTCGCGCTCCGAGCCTGCTTGAACCAAAGTTTTTGCAAATCTGGATGCTGCGCAAACCCCTGCTAGTGCAACTGGTGGAATGCAACGGCGAGACCTGCCCCCATGCGCACCCCCCGCGGCGTGGAGAAAATGCCACGCCTGCCACGCCCCGCGACCCTGGGACGGATAGAGACCGCGGGGAGGGACCACCCCCTGCGCACCTCCTGAGGCGCAGAGAGAGTGCCACGCCTGCCACGCCCCGCGACCCTGGGACGGATAGAGACCGAGGTGAGGGACCACCCCCTATGCACACCCTGTGGTGTGGAGGAAATGCCACGCCTGCCACACCCCGCGACCCTGGGACGGATAGAGACCGCGGTGAGGGACCACCCTCCTGCGCACCCCCCGCGACCCTGGGACGAATAGGGACCGCGTCCAACCCCCTCCGCGACCCCGGAGGTGCGGAGAGAGTGCCACGCCTGCCACGCCCCGCGACCCTGGGCTGGATAGGGACCGCGGTGAGGGACCACCCCCTCCGCACCCGCTGAGGTGTGGAGAAAGTGCCACGCCTGCCACGCCCCGCGACCTTGGGACGGATAGAGACCGAGGTGAGGGACCACCCGCTGCGCACCGCCTGTGGTGTGGAGACAGAGCCACGCCTGCCACGCCCGCGACCCTGGGACGGATAGACACCGCGTTGAGGGACCACCCCCTATGCACACCCTGTGGTGTGGAGGAAATGCCACGCCTGCCACACCCCGCGACCCTGGGACGGATAGAGACCGCGGTGAGAAAGAGCGCGTTCTGTGGTCGGTTGGAAAGGGGCGGGCGGTCGGAACCGGACCCCCCCCCCACCCTCCCGTGACGGAGGGGGGGAGGTTTTCGACCACCCCCCCTTTACCTCTCCTCTCTCCCTCCCCTCGGCTGGCGGTGTCGGCGGCGGGGACGACGATTTCTTTTTCTGGGCCAGCGCTGGCGCTTGCGGCGGCGGGCGGCGGCGGCGGGGAGGGTCGACGAGGACTACGTTGGTGGTGGTGGTGGTGGCGGCGATGGTGGTGGCAGTGGTGGTGGTGGCGGTGGTGGTGGTTGTGGTGGTGGTTGTGGTGGTGGTGGTGGTGTGGTGGTTTGTTGTGGTGATGGTGGTGGTGGTTGTGGTGGTGGGTTGTGGTGGTGATGGTGGTGGTTTGGTGGTGGTGTGGTGGTGGTTTGTGGTGGTGGTGGTGGGTTGTGGTGGTGGCGGTGGTTTGTGGAGGTGATGCTGGTGGTGGTGGTGGTGGTGGTGGTGGCGGTGGCGGGTGGTGGTGGTGTGGTGGTTTGTGGTGGTGGTGGTGGGTTGTGCTTGTGGTAGCGGTGTTTCTGTGACAGTGGTGGTGGTGGTGGCGTAGTAGTTAGATTGTGGTGGTGGTGGTGTTTTTTTTGGTGGTGGTGGTGGTGGTGATGGTCAGTGAGTTGTGGTTGTGGTGGTGGTGGTAGTGGTGGCTATCGTCGCTGCGTCCCCGCCGTCGCCGGCGCCAGCGCCGGCGCTGCTGGCCGCCGCCAGCGCCGGCGCCAGCGCCAGGGGGGGGGCGGGTTTGAACCCCCCCCCCTCGGCGCCAGGGGGGGCGGGTTGAACCCCCCCCTTTGTGGGCTGCCTGTGGTCATCGTCGCTGCGTCCCCGCCGTTGGCGTTGCTGGCGGCCGCCGGCGCCGGCGCCAGGGGGGGGGCTTTGAACCCCCCCTGGGAGGGGGGGGGTTCGGGAGGGGGCGTGTTTGGGGGGGAGGGGAGCCCTCCTGGTTTTGATCGACGGCGCCGAGTGTTGGGGGGGGGGCCCACCCCTCGGTTCGAAACGCGTCGCCGAATATTCCCAAGGCAGGCGCCCGTGAAACGCGTTCTCGCCGCGGTGAGGGACCACCGCCTGCGCACCCCTTCAGGTGTCGAGAAATGCCACCCGTGCCACGCGTTGCGAATCTTGCGCGCGTGTGCTGCGTGATGTGTGTGTGTGTGTGTGTGTGTGTGTGTGTGTGTGTGTGTGTGTGTGTCTGTGCATATTTGTTTATTCCCCAGATAGGCACCTGTCTCTGTCTTTTCCCCTCCCCAGTTTAAGGGAACCTTGCAGGGTGGTTTCAGGATAGGCTCGGGTACCGAAGCGCACGCACGCCCTCATTGCCCGTGCGCAGAGTGCAGTCTATTTGCGAGGTGAACACCTCATGCTCCATTCTACATCATCCATTCCTAACGCCAGCCGTTGCATGATGGACGGCCGACGTGGATGATATTTTCGATTCGTGGTGGATCGGGTCGGACGAAAGTGGTGGACTGATCCAGGGGCGGGGTGCGAAATTTGCTGGTTTCAGCCCCACAGCTGGTCCTTCTTGAGGCATTGGCGCCTCAAGTGCCGGGGTGCGCTTGGAGAACAAGCTGCGTACGCTGATTCGCTGCGCCCCCCTTGTTCCCAGATTTCGGACATCGTGTTTTTCCTCGCAACATGGGCTCATACATGTCCAGGCTCCCCCCCCCCCGACCCAGGTCTTCATCACGATCTGTCTCTGACGCCCCCCCCCCTGGCCCAGCGGCCAAGCATCTCCTTTGCTGCCTCCCCTTTGATATCTAATTTTTTCGCCCGCCCCCGAGCACGGGGTCTGAGATACAACATCAGGTATAAATATCACCTTTCGTAGATCCGCGGCGATTTCTTAGATCTGCGTTGGGCCCCCCTTGGCGACGCCTCTAGCGCCCTCCTTGGTGCACCCCGCGCGCCAAGGAAGGGGGTCAGCGCCGATCCAATACATCCGCGCGGACATCAGAAACTTGTGGTCTATGCCTCTGCCTCTTCTTCTTCTTCTTCTTCTCTTCCTCCTCCTCCTCCTCCTCCGTCTTGTTCTTCTTCTTCCTCTGCTTCTTCTTCTTATTATTCTTCTTCTTTTTCTTCGTCTTCTTTCTTATTTCTCCTTTCTTCTTCTTCTTTCTCCTTATCCCTTCTTCTTCATCATCATCTTCTTCTCGTCCGTCTGCGAGGGGCGTGTTCTGAGCTGCGCAAGTTCGTGCTCTGTCTCGCTGTCCTCATGTTCTGCTCCCATGAATGGGGCGAGCGTTAAGTCGGGCCTGTCCCTCTACAGGAGGCATGTTCAAAAATAGTCAACAATGAAAAAGGTGACGATTTTTTGAGTATTAATGAGCACTATTGACTCTATGTCGACTATTTTTCCCCACATCCTAAGTGGGGTTCTTGTTCCCCACATCCTGAGTGGGGTTCTTGTTTTCCCAGGACACCCTCTCCTTCCCACCTTCCCACCTTCCCACCTTCCCACCTCCCGCTCCCTCTTCCTATTCCTACCATACCATATACCATACCATACAATACCGCTCCCTCTTCCTACTCCTACCATACCATACTATACCATACCATACAATACCATACCATACTATAGCAGACCACCGTACCTACCATACCACACCTAGGAAACCATACATACACCATCACCGCATACCTACCACACCATACAATACCATACAATACCTACCTACCACGCTCGCTCCCTCTTCCTATTCCTACCATACCATACTATACCATACCATACAATACCATACCATACTATAGCAGACCACCGGAGTCAGGCAAGCACGTAGGAAACCATACATACACCATCACCGCATACCTACCACACCATACAATACCATACAATACCTACCTACCGCTCCAGGGAGGCCCCGCCAGAGCGAGGACAGTATTCGCAAACCATATTATTTATCAGGTTTCGTGCCCCTCCCACCGCTCCAGGGAGGCCCCGCCAGAGCGAGGACAGTATTCGCAAACCATATTATTTATCAGGTTTCGTGCCCCTCCCACCGCTCCAGGGAGGCCCCGCCAGAGCGAGGACAGTATTCGCGAACCATATTATTTATCAGGTTTCGTGCCCCTCCCACCCCTCCAGGGAGGCCCCGCCAGAGCGAGGACAGTATTCGCAAACCATATTATTTATCAGGTTTCGTGCCCCTCCCACCGCTCCAGGGAGGCCCCGCCAGAGCGAGGACAGTATTCGCGAACCATATTATTTATCAGGTTTCGTGCCCCTCCCACCCCTCCAGGGAGGCCCCGCCAGAGCGAGGACAGTATTCGCAAACCATATTATTTATCAGGTTTCGTGCCCCTCCCACCGCTCCAGGGAGGCCCCGCCTGAGCGAGGACAGTATTCGCAAACCATATTATTTATCAGGTTTCGTGCCCCTCCCACCGCTCCAGGGAGGCCCCGCTGAGCGAGGACAGGGAGGTTTCGCCCCGCCAGGGAGAGCGAGGACAGTATTCGCGAACCATATTATTTATCAGGTTTCGTGCCCCTCCCACCGCTCCAGGGAGGCCCCGCCTGAGCGAGGACATTATTCGCAAACCATATTATTTATCAGGTTTCGTGCCGGCCCCGCCAGAGCGAGGACAGAATTCGCGAACCATATTATTTATCAGGTGTTCCCCAAAACATTTGCCTGCACATCGCCATCGCCAATTGCAGTCTTCGTCGCCCCCGTCACCCGGCCATCCTCGTCGACCCCTCCCCCCGCACCTCCGCCTCTTCCTCTTCCTCCTGACTAAGCCCGCGCCCTATTAAAACGCCCATGTGGGGAACTCCGTTAGTATAATTTTCTCTGCACGCCCTCCGCGCAGGATCTCTCCTCCTCCTCCTCCTCCCTCTCCTCTGCTCCTCTTTGCTTCCTCCTCCGCATCATCATCACCATCACCATCACTCCCCACTCATCATCATCATCACCATCAGCATCACCATCACCATCCCACGATCACTCACCATCATCGGCATCGAACGATCATCATCAGCATCATCATCATCATCATCATCATCATCATCATCATCATCATCATCATCATCATCATCATCATCATCATCATCATCATCACTACTCGCTGACTTGAGGCCTGAATATGGAGGAAGTCTCGAGCGGGAGCCTCGTCTGTGAGTGAATTGCGAGGAAGTCTCAGGCGGGAGCCCCCTCATTATGGGGCCCGCACTTCATGTTTGAATCCGAGCGGGTCATCCGCAACGTGCAAACGTGAGACTTGAATATGGAGGAAGTCTCGAGCGGGAGCCTCGTCTGTGAGTGAATTGTGAGGAAGTCTCAGGCGGGAGCCCCCTCCCTATGGGGCCCGCACTTCATGTTTGAATCCGAGCGGGTCATCCGCAACGTGCAACTGTCGTCACTTTTGGGCTCTTGAGACTTGAATATGGAGGAAGTCTCGAGCGGGAGCCTCGTCTGTGAGTGAATTGCGAGGAAGTCTCAGGCGGGAGCCCCCTCCCTATGGGGCCCGCACTTCATGTTTGAATCCGAGCGGGTCATCCGCAACGTGCAACTGTCGTCACTTTTGGGCTCTTGAGATTGAATATGGAGGAAGTCTCGAGCGGGAGCCTCGTCTGTGAGTGAATTGTGAGGAAGTCTCAGGCGGGAGCCCCCTCCCTATGGGGCCCGCACTTCATGTTTGAATCCGAGCGGGTCATCCGCAACGTGCAAATGTCGTCACTTTTGGGCTCTTGAGATATGAATATGGAGGAAGTCTCGAGCGGGAGCCTCGTTTGTGAGTGAATTGCGAGGAAGTCTCAGGCGGGAGCCCCTCCCCTATGGGGCCCGCACTTCATGTTTGAATCCGAGCGGGTCATCCGCAAGGTGCATCTGTCGTCACTTTTGGGCTCTTGAGACTTGAATATGGAGGAAGTCTCGAGCGGGAGCCTCGTCTGTGAGTGAATTGTGAGGAAGTCTCAGGCGGGAGCCCCCTCCCTATGGGGCCCGCATTTCATGTTTGAATCCGAGCGGGTCATCCGCAACGTGCAACTGTCGTCACTTGTGGGCTCTTGAGATTTGAATACGGAGGAAGTCTCGAGCGGGAGCCTCGTCTGTGAGTGAATTGCGGGGAAGTCTCAGGCGGGAGCCCCCTCCCTATGGGGCCCGCACTTCATGTTTGAATCCGAGCGGGTCATCCGCAACGTGCAACTGTCGTCACTTTTGGGCTCTTGAGATTTGAATATGGAGGAAGTCTCGAGCGGGAGCTCGTCTGTGAGTGAATTGTGAGGAAGTCTCAGGCGGGAGCCCCCTCCCTATGGGGCCCGCACTTCATGTTGAATCCGAGCGGGTCATCCGCAACGTGCAACTGTCGTCACTTTTGGGCTCTTGAGATATGAATATGGAGGAAGTCTCGAGCGGGAGCCTCGTCTGTGAGTGAATTGCGAGGAAGTCTCAGGCGGGAGCCCCCTCCCTATGGGGCCCGCACTTCATGTTGAATCCGAGCGGGTCATCCGCAACGTGCAACTGTCGTCACTTTTGGGCTCTTGAGATTTGAATATGGAGGAAGTCTCGAGCGGGAGCCTCGTCTGTGAGTGAATTGCGAGGAAGTCTCAGGCGGGAGCCCCCTCCCTATGGGGCCCGCACTTCATGTTTGAATCCGAGCGGGTCATCCGCAACGTGTAACTGTCGTCACTTCTGGGCTCTTGAGGCTTGAACATGGAGGAAGCCTCGAGCGGGAGCCTCGTCTGTGAGTGAATTGTGAGGAAGTCTCAGGCGGGAGCCCTCTCCCTATGGGGCCCGCGCTTCATGTTCGAATCCGAGCGGGTTATCCGCAACGTGCAACTGTCGTCACTTGTGGGCTCTTGAGACTTGAATATGGAGGAAGCCTCGAGCGGGAGCCTCGTCTGTGAGTGAATTGCGAGGAAGTCTCAGGCGGGAGCCCCCTCCCTATGGGGCACTTCATGTTTGAATCCGAGCGGGTCATCCGCAACGTGCAACTGTCGTCACTTGTGGGCTCTTGAGATATGAATATGGAGGAAGTCTCGGGCGGGAGCCTCGTCTGTGAGTGAATTGTGAGGAAGTCTCAGGCGGGAACCCCAGGAGGAAGAGGAAAGGGCAAAGGGTAAACTAAACAGATTCTCATGTGGGGTCCTACCGTCGGAGTAATTGTTTTTTCGTCCAAATCCGTCTGTAGGAGGACATGCCCGACGTAAGGCGAGCGGCTGCTCGGCGGCGCGCGGCAAGCGCGTGCCCGAGGCGGTGGCCTTCTAAGAGAGGGCAGAAGGGCTCCTCAGAGGGGGCTCGGAGGCTTCCACGACGGCGTCCCCGACGGTGGAAAGGCTTCTGATCGCCGAGGGCGTTCCACTACTCGCAAAGTGCCTACCCGCAGACGTCCGAGAAAAACATGTCTTCCTCCATGTAATGGATCGCGAATCCCCCGTGGCGGATCCATGCCATGTGCGAGTAGTTACTCTGCGAGTCGTGGAACGCGCTTGTCCATCTAAGGAGTCCCCCGGGCTTTGTGGAAGCCGCCCCCTCCTGGCCTGCGCCGCCCCCTTGTGCGCGCCGCCGGGCTCCCCGCGGTCGCCGGGCCACCCTTGCCTGGCGTTGTGCCTGTTCGCCCGCCCCCCGGAGTGAGGCTGGGCCCCCCCCCCAGGTGTTCGAGACCGCCAGCAAGCAGGCCAGCGAGCAGGAGGGGGGGCCCAGGGGGTGCTTCGAGCTGCAGGCGCGCGCCCGCCCTCCGCCAGCTGGCCGCGGCCCCCCCCCCCCGCCAGGCTGGGAGGGAGGAGGATCGAGGGAGAGGCTGCAGAGGAGGAGGAGGAGGAGGAGGAGGAGGAGGAGGAGGAGGAGGAGGTGTAGGAGGAGGAGGCGGAGGAGGAGGAGGAGGAGGAGGCGGATGACCTGGAGGATGGTGATGGTGGGAAGTGGTTCATGATGTTGTTGATGATGATGATGATGGTGGTGGTGGTGGTGAAGAGGATTCGGATCAGGATAGGATGAAGAGGACGATGAGGATAATGATGATAAGGAATATGATGATGCTGATAATGGTGCCGATGATGCTGATGATGATGATGCTGATGATTCTGATGATGATGGTGCTGATTCTGATTATGCTGCTGCTGATTATGATGATGCTGCTGATGATGATGGTGATGCCTATGCGGTTGCTGATGCTGGTGCTGCGACTGGTGATGGTGATGACGATGATGCGGATGTTGATGCTGCTACTACTGATGCTGACGATGGTGATGGTGATGGTGATGGTGATGATGATGATGCTGATGATGATGATGATGATGCTGATGATGATGATGAGGATGATGATGTTTTTGATGCTGAGGACGATGCTGCTGCTGATGATGGTGATGATGATGATGATGATGATGATCAGGTTGCTGCTGATGATGAGGATGATAATGCTTAGTACTGATGGTGATGACGGTGATGCTGAGGACGATGTTGCTGCTGCTGATGATGATGATTATTATGGTGGTGGTGATGATGATGATGATGATGATGCTGATGATGATGATGATGATGATGATGATGATGATAATGCTGATGATGATACTGATGACGATGCTGATGATGCTGATGATGCTGATGATGATGCTGATGATGGTGCTGTTGGTGGTTCTGCTGCTGCTGCTGCTGCTGATTATGATTGTGATGCTGCTGCTGCTGATGATGCTGATGATGGTGGTGGTGATGATGCTGCTGCTGCTGATGATGATGACGATGATGATGATGATGATGATGGTGATGGTGATGATAATGATGATGATGATGATGATGATGATGATGATGATGATGATGATGATGATGATGCTGATGATGATGATGATGATGATGATGATGATGATGATGATGATGATGATGGTGGATGTGATGATGATGTGATGATGATGATGATGTGATGATGCTGATGATGATGATGATGATGATGATGATGATGATGATGATGATGATGATGATGATGATGATGATGATGATGATGATGATGATGATGATGATGATGATGATGATGATGATGATGATGATGATGATGATGATGATGATGATGATGATGATGATGATGATGATGATGATGATGATGATGATGATATTGGTGGTGGTGGTGCTGGTGGTGCTGGTGGTGGTGGTGGTTGTGGTGGTTGTGGTGGTGGTGCTGGCGGAGGAGGAGGGGGATGAGGAAGAGCAGGAGGAAGAAGCGGAGGCGGCTGCGGACGCGGAGGCGGAGGCGGAGGAGGAAGATGAGGAGGAGGAGGAGGAGGAGGAGGAGGAGGAGGAGAAGGAGAAGGATGAGCAGGAGGAGGAGAGGAATCGAAGATCGAGGATCACGAAGGGTGACAATTTAGGAGGGGTGGGAGGGGGAGGACCGTGGAGGAAGAAGAGGGGAGGATCGAGGAGGAGGAGGGGGATCGAGGAGGCGGATCGACCAGGAGGATGAGGATAATGACAAGGGGGAAGGGAAGGAGGAGGAGGAGGAGGAGAAGGAGGAGGAAGAGGAGGAAGAGGAGGGGTAGGAGGAGGAGGTGTGGAGGAGGAAGTGGAGGAGCATTGGGAAAGCTTTAGTGCAGGAGGGCGGCGACATGGGAGACTGCAGGAGCTGCGACAGGCCCACTCCCCCTCATTCTGGCACTGCCTCACCAGCGGGTGTCTTGGCCTCAAGCCCCCCTGATTGTGTTTGCCGTCCGTGAGATCAACGTGCTCTGGAACGTGAAGGACCACAAGAAGGCCCTGAATCCCAACGACAAGGCCAGCAGCCCCAGCGCAGGGCGCACGGGTGGGGGCGGATGAGAAGGAACAGCAGCAGCAACAGTATGGCAAGGAACGCGATGACGAAGATGGTGGTGATTATAATGATGACGGCGAGGGGGGAAGAGAGGGAGGAGGAGGAGGAGGAGGTGGATGAGGAGGAGAAGAAGGGTGAGGAGGAGCATGAAGATGATGATGATGATGCTGCTGCTGATGATGCTGCTGCTGATGATGATGCTGACGATGATGATACTTATGATGCTGCTGCTGATGATGCTGAGGATGTTGATGTTGGTGGTGATGATGATGCTGATTATGATGATGATACTGATGATGATGAAGCTTATGATGATGATGATGATGATGATGATGATGATGATGATGATGATGCTGATGATGATGAGGATGATGATTCTGACGATGCTGCTGCTGCTGATGGTGCTGCTGATGGTGCTGCTGCTGATGCTGCTGCTGCTGATGCTGCTGCTGATGCTGCTGCTGATGTTGCTGCTGATGATGCTGCTGATGATGATGATGCTGCTGCTGCTGATTATGATGATGACGCTGCCGCTGATGATGATGATGCTGCTGATGATGATGAGGATGATGATGGTGATGGTGCTTGATGATGGTCGATGACGGTGCTGATGCTGATTATAATGCTGCTGATGATGGTGATGCGGATGCTGATCTTGATGATGATGATGCTGCTGATGACGATGATCATGATGATGATGCTGATGACGATGACGACGACGACGATGATGCTGCTGCTGATGATGATGATGATGCTGCTGCTGCTGACGATGAGGATGACGCTGCTGCTGATGATGGTGATGGTGATGGTGATGATGATGCTGCTGCTGATTTTGATAATGCTAATGCTGATGATGCTGATGATGACGATAATGATGCTGATGATGACGTTGATGATGTTGATGATGATGCTGATGACGATGATGGTGATGCTGGCGATGATGATGCTGATGATGATGATGATGATGATGCTGATGACGACGATCATGCTGATGACGATGATCTTGCTGATGACGATGATGACGATGCTGATGACGATATGATGATGGTGATGATGATGCTGATGCTGCTGCTACTGATGCTGCTGCTGATGCTGCTGATGGTGATGCTGCTTCTGCTGCGGTTGCTGATGTTTGATGATGATGCTGATGCTGATGATGATGCTGATGATGATGCTGATGGTGATGATGTTAAGGATGCTGATGATGTTGATGATGATGATGACGATGCTGATGATGATGGTGATGATGATGATGACGATGCTGATGCTGATGATGATGTGGATGATGATGCTGATGATGATGATGATAATGGTGCGTATGATGATGCTGTTGCTGCTGATGATGATGTTGTCGATGATGATGATGATGATGCTGATGATGATGATGCTGATGATGATGATGATGATGATGATGCTGATGCTGATGATGATGATGCTGCTGCTGATGCTGATGCTGATGCTGATGATGATGATGATGCTGATGATGATGATGATGATGATGATGATGATGTTGCTGCTGCTGCTGATGATGATGATGATGATGCTGATGTGATGATGATGATGCTGCTGCTGATGATGATGATGATGATGTTGATGCTGATGATGATGATGATGATGATGGTGGTGATGATGATGATTATGATGATGAGATGATGATGATGATGATGATGATGATGATGATGATGATGATGATGATGATGATGATGATGAGGATGATGATGATGATGATGATGATGATGATGATGATGATGATGATGATGATGATGATGATGAGATGATGAGATGATGATGATGATGATGATGATGATGATGATGATGATGATGATGATGAATGATGATGATGATGATGATGATGATGATGATGATGATGATGATGCTGATGATGATGATGATGATGATGATGATGATGATGATGATGATGATGATGATGATGATGGATGCTTGATGATGATGTGATGATGATGATGATGATGATGATGATGATGATGATGTGATGATGCTGATGATGCTGATGATGTGATGATGATGATGATGATGATGATGATGATGATGATGATGATGATGATGATGATGATGATGATGATGATGAGATGATGATGATGATGATGATGATGATGAGGAGGAGGAGGAGGAGGAGGAGGAGGAGGAGGAGGGGAGGAGGAGGAGGAGGATGAGGGACGAGGAGGAGGAGGATGCGGAGGCAGAGGAGATGGATGGGGAGGCGGATGTGGAGACGGAGGCGGAGGAAGAGGAAGAGGAGGACAATGGGGGCGGAGGAGGAGGATGAGAAGGAGGAGGAGCAGCAGGAGGAGGAGGAGGAGGCGGAGGAGGAAGAGGAGGAGGCGGAGGCGGAAAATAAGCAGACGGAGGAGTAGGCGGAGGAGGAGGAGGAAGAGGAGGAGGAGGAGGAGGAGGAGGAGGAGGAGGAGGAGGAGCAGGAGTACGAGTACAAGGGGGAGGATGAGGAGGGGGGGCTGAAGAGGGGGATGAGGAGGAGGAGGAGGACGAGGAGGAGGAGGAATAGCATGAGGAGGAGGAGCTGGAGCAGGAGGAGGAGGAGGAGGAGGAGGTGTAATAAGCAGACGAAGACGAAGAGGATGAGGAACAGTATAATGAAGAGTCGTAGGTGGCGGCGGATGAGGGGCAGGAGGAGGAAGAGGAGGAGAATGAGGAGGAGGTAAAGGAAGCGGAGGCGCAGGCGGCGGAGGAAAGGGAAGTGATGTTGATATTGATGATGATGATGATGATGATGATGATGATGATGATGATGATGCTGATGCTGATGCTGATGCTGATGCTGATGCTGATGCTGATGCTGATGCTGATGCTGATGATGCTGCTGATGATGATGCTGATGATGATGCTGCTGCTGATGATGATGATGATTCGTATTATGATGATGCTGATGGTGATGCTGCTGCTGATGATGCTGCTGATGATGATGACGATGATGATGATGATGATGATGATGCTGATGATGATGTTGTTGTTGATGATGATGATGATCATCATGAGGACGAGGATGATGATGATGATGCTGCTGCTGATGCTGATGCTGATGCTGATGCTGATGCTGATGATGCGGATGATGATGGTGATGATGATGCGGATGCTGCTAATGACGATGATGATGATGTTGATTGATGATGCTGCTGATGGTGATGCTGATGGTGATGCTGCTAATGCTGATGCTGATGATGTTGCTGCTGACGATGATGATGATGAGGATACTGATAATGATGATGCTGATGATCATGATGATGATGATGATGATGATGATGATGATGCTGATGCTGATGATGCTGATGCTGCTGCTGCTGCTGCTGATGATGATGATGATGATGATGATGATGATGATGATGATGGTGACGAGGAGGAGGAGGAGGAGAAGGAGGAAGAAGAGGTGGAGGCGGAGGCGGGGGCGGAGGAGGAGGAGGAAGACCTGTGTAAACCCACGGCTCATCACCGATGTTCGAATGATTTCTGCTCCCCAAGCTCGCTCGTCGTAGGCCAGTCACGGGTTCATGTCCATTGAGGGAGGTGCCCCGTTTGGAGACAACCGTTCGAAGATTCTGAAGCGTGCCAAGACAGCAATCTCGGGACTTCAACGCCACGTATCAACCGGATTGCTGCGTCTTGACGATCCTGACTCGTCTCGTTCCATAATACAGTTTCTGGAATTCGAAGCCGCGAATCAGCGTAACCGTTGCGACTTGGCAATCCTGAATCGTTCCGACATGCCGTTTCTGGTAGCGATGGGAACCAGGAACACTTTCCGCACATGTTTAAGGCGAGTGTGCGCGGTGCTAAGGCGAGGGTCACATGTTGAAAAGGAGCCGCCCTAAATCCAGGAAGTTCTTGCACATTTTTAAGACTATTGTTCGCGGCGCTAAAGCGCGAGCCACGTTTTGAAAAGGAACCGCCTTCACAATGTGGGAAGCTCTTGCAAACTTTCATGACGAACGTGCGCGGCGCTAAAGCGAGAGCGACATTTCGAACATCACCCGCCTCCAATCCGTAGGTTGTCAAAAACGAATGTGCGCGGCTCTAAGGCGAGAGCCTCATTTTGAAAACCACCCGACCTGAATCCGTGCAGGTTTCAGACGAATATGCGGGGCGCTGAGGCGAGAACCACATTTTGAAAACGAATGTGCGAGGCGTCCAGGCGAAGTTCTTACAATTTTGAAGACGAGTTCGCGCGGCTTTACGGCGCGAGCCACACTTTGGAAGCCACGCGCCCTCCATCTGTAAAGCTGTTGCCAATTCTTACGCTCCAGGGCCATGAATGCTGACGAAGTCTCGGGCGAAGCGCGCGGCCCGCCCTTCCGACCTGCCTCGAGATGCGACAGGGAGGAGTTATTTATAAGGAAAAGGAATGGAGGAGGCGGCGGAGGATGATGATGAGGAGGAGGAGGAAGAAGAGGAACAGGATAAGGAGGAGGCGGAGGAGGCGCTAGGCGAGGAGGAGGAGGCTGAGAAGGCGGCGGAGGAGGAGGAGGAGGAGAAGTCAGAGGCGGAGGCGGAGTCGGAGGCGGAGGCGGAGGAGGAGGAGGGAGGAGGAGAAGGAGGAGGAGGAGGAGGAGATGGAGGAGGAGGAGGAGGAGGATGAGGCGGAGGAGGCGGAGGACGCGGCTGACGCGGATGAGTCGGAGGAGACGGAGGGGGAGGAGAGGGGAGCGCAGGAGGATGATAGTGAGGATGAGGATGAGGATGATGATGAGGAGGAAAAGGAGGAGGAGGAGGAGGGCCGAGGAAGAGGAGGAGGGAGGAGGAGGAGGAGGAGGAGGAGGAGGGAGAGGAGGAGGAGGAGGAGGAGGAGGAGGAGGGAGGAGGAGGAGGAGGAGGAGGGAGGAGGAGGGAGTAGGGGGAGAGGGAGGATGGAGGAGGATGGAGGAGGAGGGAGGAGTAGGGAGGAGGAGGGAGGAGTAGGGAGGAGGAGGGAGAAGGAGGGAGGAAGAAGGAGAGGGAGGAGGGAGGAGGAGGAGGAAGGCGAAGGGAGGAGGGAGGGGGAGGAGGGACCCCTCAAGGGGGTCTGGGGACCCCCTCCCCTCGATCACAATCCGCCTCCAACGGATCCTCGAACCCCTCAACGGGTCTTTCCAGGGCCAGTCCTTCGAGCGCCCGGCCATGTGGCGACGAGGGCCCCCAGGAACGTGCAAGCACCGTCGAGACGACGCTCTCGACGACGTCTTCGTCGAGGTCTCTGATCCCAGGCCCCCTTGAGTCATTGGAAAATCGTGACGGGGGGGGTTTTTGTTATTTTTTCGGTCTGCGGGGGGCCCCTGGCGGGCCTCGGGACCGTCACAAAACGACTCAGGATGAAAACTGGTCCCGGGGAAAGGGTTCAGACATCTGGGGGTCGACGTTATGAAAAATTCTTCACGCTTCGCGTATCCCCACCAGCCCATCTCAAAACAGAGAAAGCTCTCTAAACCACTCACGCCCAAAGGGCTGGTGGGATTCATGACGTCGGGGGTCTGGTTTCGGAGGAGACGGGGATCCCGCAGGGCTCTGGACGGATGGGGGGCCTGGGGGGCCCAGGGTCCACAACTCCCTCATTTTCCAGGAAGGGTGACGGCGAAAGGGACGCTGATGATGAGGAGGATGCGCAGGAGGGGGATCGCGCATCGAGGATGGATTGTGGGTGGTTTCGGCAGGCTTTCTTGGCTGTTTGATCCTGCGCGGCTCCTGAGGCCTCGTCCCAAGTTCTCCGGAGACTTCCTGGAACCTCCAGGGGCTCTGAGGAGGAGGAGGGGGAGGAGGGGGAGGAGGAGGAGGAGGAGGAGGAGGAGGAGGATCAGGGGCAACGTCGTGAACATATTGCAAGTCACGACCCACCTAACTATGGCTCTGTATTGTTTTGTGCAAACCACCCCAACCCAACCCGAAGGCCCCAACTTGCTCTCCATGTCCAGTGGAGGGACGTCGGGGAATGGTGAAAAAGCACATGTGGAACCCGTACGCCCCCAAACCCGAAATTCGGGTCTTCGGGTCAGGTTGGGGTGGTGTGGTAGGTAGGTAGTCAGTAATGGATGGCCTCCGGCCTAGGCCGCCGATCCGGGGGGGGGGGGCTGGATGTCTGTGTGACAAAGGAATGTGCAGGCGGGGGTCCAGGACCCCTGAAGAGAGCAGAGCGAAGCGGAGCAAAGCGGGGCACAGGCGCCGCCAGGCGCCCCCCCCCGACCGCTCGGGCTGCAGGAGCATACTCAAGCTTCCAGAGGTCCGCGCGGACTCCTAGGATCGGCGCTGGGCCCCCCCAGCGCCAGTCGAGGGAGGACCAAACTTTGCACAGACATGAACTTGCGGAGGTCCGCGCGGAGTTCGTGGATCGGCGCCGGATCCCACCGGCGGTGCCTCCGGCGCGCTCTGTGCGCCAGGAAAGGGGCGGGCAGGGCCGAGCAAGCAGGTCCGCCCGGACCTCTGACAGCTTGCGTCTGTGCAGTTTTTATTGCACCGCTCCGCTCATTCCGCCGGCCCGTATTGTACCATCGCTGGCGCTTGCCAGCGCGTTTGTGGCCCATGCGGCGCTGCTTGGCTTTTTTTGGTTCTTATTCTTTTTTGGGGGTAAACAAAACAAGCAAACAACATTTTGAACACATGTTTTTTGTTTGTTTGTTGTTTTTCTTTTCTGGAGGCGTGGCGACAAGCAGGCATGGAGGTGAAGTAGTTACTCTGAAGCTTGTCGTGGGGGTTCTGGCCTCTACTGCTCACCGACATGGCGACGTTGTGGGCCAGTGTCCTCAGGGATGCTTTTTGGGGTCTGCTCGGAGCGCTCGCGGGGGCTTCTGGAGGGCAAGAGACCTACCTCCTTGGAAGACTTATCCAATGGCCACCGACCCGTGGCGGGGTCCAGTAGGCCAGGACAGAAAAGCTCGTGGCCTTCTAGGTTTTTGGAATCTCTGCGAGAGCTTTGGAGAGCTCCTGGGGAGCAGTCTTGAAGCCTCTTGGGAGCCTTTTGGTGGCCTCCTGGGGCCGCTTGGAGGCCTCTTGGGGGCTCCCTGGTCGCCTCCCGAGGGCCTCTTCGGGGCCTGTTGGGGCCTCTTGGGGGCCTCTTGGGGCCTCCTGGGGGCCTGTGAAGGCCGAGGGCTTGAAATGTGATTTCGTGCTCCCCCTCTGGAGCCTCGCTTGGGGCTTTTTTCCTGGGCTCTAAGGCCGTCTTGGAGGCCTCTTGGGCCGTCTTGAAGCCCTCTTGGACGGTCTTGGAGCCCGCTTAGGGGGCCTCTTGGACCGTCTTGGGGCGATCTTGGAGGCCTCTTAGGCCGTCTTTGGAAGCTGCAGCGGCGAGAATACCAGAATCCTTCAAAACTCGGGGGGAAATCGATGAATTTTGCCTTTTGGGGCCCTCTAGGGATTGCTCTTGGATGGCTCTTGGGCCGTCTGGGGGCCATCCTGGGCGTGTTGGAGCGATCTTGTGTCCTGGACGCCTCTCGGACCATCTTGGGGGCCTCTTGGGGGCCTCTTGGGGGCCCCTCTTGGCCTTTCTTGGTGCTTTATGGGGGTCAAGAGGGTGGCGCCCAGTTGCTAGGGTATTTTTAGGCCGGGGACCCCAGGGGCGGCCCCGCGCGCGCGATCCAGAAAACTCTGAACCAGTTACCGGAGGTCTCAGTACGCCTCTGGTCCGTCGGGCCGGCGACTTTTCCTTTACGGAGGCTTCAAAAGTGCCAAACACTGACCATCGATGCGTGACGTTACCCAGGCAGCTGCGTGGGATCGGCCCTCGCGATGGGCCGATCTATCTTCGGTCGTGCGCCAGCGGCGCGCGATCGGAGGTGAATCGCCATCGGCGCCGCCGTCGTTGTCGTCTCCACGTCACCCCAAAATACTACTAATGGTATGTGTGCGTCGCTGCCCCAGGGGCGACGCGCGCACCGAGAAATCTTACAGCGTAAGCGTCGTGGCGGGCACTTCCTGGCCACACCGCTCGGGAAACGAGCTATGCTACAAGCTGTGCGTACCAGATGCTCGGGCCGAAATTCGCGCCTCCGAGGAGGACATAGTTATCGTACCAGCATGTCCTTGTGCTTCCCACCGTCGCTGCCGCCGCCGCCGCCGCCGCTGCCTGCCGCCGCCGCCGGCGTGGCCACCCGCCGCCGCCGGCGCTCGCCGCGGCCGGGCAGATCGGGGACCACTTCGCGTCGGGCGACACCTTCGGCGTCTACGGCGACGTCATGGAAGCGGTCGCGGAGCGGCGCGCACCGCGCGCGCGCGCCCGCCGTGCGAGCCCGCCGCTCGTCGCCGCCGCCGTCGTCTTCGTCGTCGTCGTTGTCGTCGTCGTCGTCGTCGTCGTCGTCGTCGTCGCGGAAAAATCACGACGAACTCGTACAGGCCGAGGCCGGGAGAGCGAGTCCGCGGCATGGAGGCGGCCTTCTTACAAGGCTGCGTCACCTGGGGCACAGGCCCCCTTCCAGCTCCGACGCCTCCACGGATCCCTCCGTGTCCTCCTCTCCCTGCTCTGCCCCTGCCTGGCCGCAGAAAACCCAGCGACGGAGGTCTCTGGACGTCTTCCGCCTCCGGGGGCCCTCGCCGGGCCCCGAGGGTGCCAGCGCGAGGGAATGGGTCCAGACGTCCCTACGGAAGATATGTGACTTCGGAGATCGTCGTCGTCGCCGTCGTCATCGGCGGCGGCGGCGGCGGCAACGTCGTCATCGTCTTCGTCGTTGTCGTCGTCGTCGTCGTGGTCGTAGTCGTGGTCGTGGCCGTGGTCGTGGTCGTCGTCGTCGTCGTCGTCGGCGGCGGTGGCGGCGGCTGCGTGGGCCAGTCTCCCGGCGCCAGCACCAGCCGAGCGCTCACAGCCTCCCCTCTCCTACCTTCTCTCGGGGGCGGCCAAGAGGGTGGTGATGACTAGGGGGTGTGGATATCATGGCGTGGCGCCATGAAACTCATATTTTTCATGGTGCCTGTTCCCATTCCATTACGTCCCTGGCCCCCCCCCCCCGGGCCGCGCACATGTCGCTGGCCATGATTTGCGCCCCCCTCTTGGATGCCCCCCTCTTGGCCGACCCCGATTTTCCCTCCTCCCCGCGGAGCACCGGCGAACGGGGGAGGATCCATGATCCATGGTCGAGGTTTTTGGTTGTCTCTGATCCAGTTCCCGCGAAGCAGGTGGGTGCACACTGGGCCGACACGGCACCCTTCGCGCGCCGCCTCGGGAGGGCTCCGTCGGAGGCCGACATCCGCGAGGTGCTGGTGCCGCCGCCTGGCTCGGGCGCAGCGCGAGGTGCGGCACAAGATGCCTGGCCAGCGAGCTCGGAGGAGGGCGACGACGTGGAGGGCGAGGACGAGGAGGACGCAGGAGGAGGGCGATCTGCAGGAGCAGGAGCAGGAGGGCAAGGAGGAGGAGGAGGAGGAGGAGGAGGAGGAGGAGGAGGAGGAGGAGGAGGAGGAGGAGGAGGGGGAGGAGGAGGAGGAGGAGGAGGAGGAGGAGGAGGAGGAGGAGGAGGGGGAGGAGATGAGGGGGGGGAGGAGGAGGGGGGGGGAGGAGGAGAAGAAGGAGGAGGAGGAGGAGGAGGAGGAGGAGGAGGAGGATGAGGAGGAGGAGGAGGGGCGACGAGGGGGATCGCTCGATTGAGTGCAGACATGGACTGAGGCGCGTGGATTAGCGGCGGGCTCCGTTTCCATGCAGAATCGGCGCGCTGCGTGGCCCAATCTGGCGGCACTGGCCTCATGTTTTGAGGGGTACTTTCCCCGATCCATGTCAGCGTGCGCCCAGATTTTGAGTGCAGTTGGGGACCTTCGAGGCTTACCAGGTTCTCTCGTTGTCGTCCTTGTCGTCGCCGTTGTCGCCGCCGTCGTCGTTTTTGTGGCCTAACTCCGCAGACCGGCTTTCACGTGGCCCTTTCTGCTTGGTCTGCCCAGGCTCGCTTCCGTGCGCCGTCAGGTTCCCAGCCCGTCGCGGCCAGTGAGCAGGCATTTTTTTTTTTGTGTGTGTGTGTGTGTGTCCTGCTCGGACTGCCCAGTCCTGTGGCGTGACAGCAGACCTGGACCTGCAGTCTGTTCTGCATGTTTGAGCGCGTCGTATTTGACGCGTTTCCTTCCCAGTTTTCGCGCTGCCGTGGTGTCGTTGCATGCTGGTCCACATTCCGCCCACTGCCACGGCTCTCGCAATGCTGTTTTTGTTAGCCGACACTCTACCAATCTGTTGCCAGACCGTGTTGGGACAGCGTTTCACTCCAAACACCAGCTGGTCTGTCAGCCGTTACGTTTTTTTGCCTGCTTTTCATTGTCTAACATCGTTCTTCGGTGATTCACTGGCCGCCATTTCGCACCAGACTGCTCGCGCTTCAGTTCGCTTCGAGTTGAGTTGCCTCCTCGGTTTTCTGGTCGCTGCACGTTCACATGGATTTCAGTTCCTCTTTCACACCACCCATCCTGAATTCGTCATTGTGCGACGCTTTGTACACTGTGCCATCGACGGTGTTCGATGGCAATTCTCATTCCATCTGCTGCTCTCGCTTGATGGCCCTCTGCGCCGTCGAGGTAAGAAATTGTGTGGGTCCCTCTGGCTGCACCGGAATTCCTCCGGGGATCTCCTTGAACGAGTTCGCCAAGCACCAGGAGGGGGCCGAAGCCAGGTGCCGACATGAGGAGAAGGAGGTGGCAGCAGCCAGGGGCGAAATGTTGCAAATTTGGCAGTGCATGTGCGCGAGTGGGAAGTCTAGCGCGGCCCAGCAGACAGGAGTTGGCCAGAGTTCAGTTTGCGGCTGGGGTGCGAGAGGATCGCTGGAGGGCGGAGGAATATGCTGAGGAGGTTGCCCAGCGTATGGGGCATCGCGCGCTTCAGGGGGCGGCAGTGGCATGCGATGCACAGTTGTTCGCCCAGAGCTTCAAAGGTGGGGAGCAGCGAGTGAAGGCCCAGCTTGCCGAGCAGCGCCGCGACCTCAGCGAGAGGAACAGCCAACGCAGCCAGGGGCTGGGCCGAGCACTGGGCCGCCGTGCGCAGAGCCTGCAGCAGGTCGGTGATCTCGATGGGGCCGCCAGCCAGCAGATGCATGAAAGGGGGGGCGACCAGGCAGTCCCTGGATATCTCTCTCGCCAATGCTTGGGACTGCCGCAGCTAGCTCAAAGAGATTGCGGCGAAGGAGCAATCCGAGGCGTCCGAGGTTCACGGGCCACAGCGCGCCGTCAAGTGGTTGGAGGAGTACTCCCGGGGGCAACTTAGGTTGATCCAGCTGCGAGGCTATCAGACCGCCAAAGAGACTGCACGCCTCATTGTTGCAGGAGGGCATCTTCCTGGGTCGCAGAGCTTCGATGGCTCCTGGCGGCGGCAGACGAGTACAGCCAGCAGCAGCAGCGGCAACGAGCAGAGGCAGCCGTCGAAGCGGCAGCAGCGGTAGTTGCTCCCGCCGGCTCGGCCTCCACCGTCCCAGCCAGCCCCTTGCCTGCAGCGGAACTGCGCGTTTCCAGCAGGTCCCGCACTCCTAGGGGGGGCGAGGCTGACAGCAGGTCTGCTCAGGACGTGGCCACCACAGGAAGACGGGAAAGGCCACGAAGCCCCGAGCGCGTCCGCTTGTTCCCAGCGGCTAAGCCTGAAGAGAGCAGCGAGGAGGAATGGTTTGACAGGGCCCAGGCGCAGGCGAGACTTTTGGAACAGGAAGCGAGGATGGCGGCCAAGCAGTGCGAGGCGGACTTAGGGGGGAGCGGGGAGCTCGGGCAGGGCGCGGCGCAGCCGCCTCCAGCCGGCAGTCTACTTGCTGGCCCTCGACCAGAGCAGGCCCCCCTGTTTCTCCGACGCTGTCCAGCAGGCGAGTGCCGACAACGATGAGTGCGCGGCTGACCTGGCGCCCACCTCGAGGGCCAGTTCGTCGTCGCCTCCTGACGAGCAGGGCGCGCCACCCGCGATGGGGAACAGAATTGGCCATGTCGGGCGATCCGCCGTCTGAGCCCTTGTCCCCGACCCAGCCTCTCACGTCCCAGCAGAGGCAGGCGGCTGGTCATTGCGACCCAGCAGGAGGGCGCCCCCTCGAGAGGGTTGTGGCCAAGGGCGCCAGGGTGGACTCGGGTGAGAGACTCGCCACGCCATCTTCATGGGCAGCTTGTTCAGAGACAGCGTGGCCAGGGGGCGCGGCGAGGAGGCTGTGGCAGCCAGCGCGCCGTCTGGACCGCGCCCTGTCGTAGCACCTTTCCCCCCGCGGAGGGGGGGGGCCGGCGACCGAGGCAGCGGCCAAGCATTGCGCGGCGTAATTAACCAGCGCGCGGAGGTGGCTCAGGAGCATCGCCTCGCAGGCTGCGGGCCGCCTGGTCATCGGCGAGCTGCTTGGGGCCTCCAGCGCGCGCAGCTTGCATGCGCGCAGAGGCATGTGCGGCGACGTGGCCATCGGCAGCGCTCTGGTTGCAGCAACGCGTCTGCCGGCTACCAGCGCCCAGGAGATGACAGCGCGGCGTCCCGCGAGGCAGCCAGTCGAATAGCCGTCTATACAATGTCAGTGTGCTTTTCCATTTCCGAAGCATGGCCCTGGGCGGTCACCGTCTCGCGGGGCGGGCTGCCAGTTGCCACGTACCACATCCAGTTGTAACAGTCAGCCTCCGCGTCTCGCGAGGCGTCAGGAGGCGCTCCCAGCAGCGCAGCGCAGCGGCAGCCCCGTGCGGGAGTCAGCGGCGTTTGCGCGGCACCTGGCCAGATAGAGGCCCGCTGCAGTACCAGTCCAAGCGATGGGGCAGCAGTGCATGCAGCTGGCGCAGGCTGCAGCAACGCCGGCAGAGTGCACGGAACACAGCTACAGGTAAAAAGCCCCCCGGAGGGCTGCGAGGATGCGTTGCTTGCTTCCATCGCCTCGGGTGATCTCAGAGCAGTGGCTGTTCCGGAGTCAAGGGCGCTGCGCGGGTCGCGAAGGCAGGGCGAGCGTGGAGGTCAGCTGCGCGTCAACAACGCCATCCCCCTCAGCATCCCCGTCGATTTCCAGTCCACATTTCTCGTCGGCGGCGGCCGCGACGCGGAAGACAGAGAGGATGGCGCAGTGGAGAGGGCGGCGCAAGCTGCGAGGGCGGCCCAGTGCAGACGCGGCGCTCGGCGACGTCGCAGGACCAAACCCAGTCCCTCTCAGACAAGCAAGGCGCTGGTCAACATCAGCAACAACTTTCCATCCTGGGACAAGTCAGCCAGGACGAGCAGAGTCCTGCGAGGCAGGACTCCTCGACCCTGGGGCAGCCAGCTCCTAGCCCCAAGCGCCGCGTCGTCGGGTGACCGCGAGCATGCCGGGGATCGCCGACGGGCGGGCCAGCTCAAGTCCCTCAGGGGCGAAAGCCCGCGCGGAGTTGCCCCCCCCCCCCCCCCCCCATCTGGTGGGGTTGCCCTCCCGTTGTGGCCCCCGACGCCCGACGGGAAGGCGGTCGATGCCCCCGGGGGGGGGGGGGGCGGTGTCCAGGCGGGGTGGCGCTTCGCGGGTGGCGATGAGTTTGCGGGCGACCCAGGCCAGCAGAGCCAGCGCCGGCTACTGGTGCCAGCCCAAGTCAGCCCAGCGGCGTCGAGACGGGGCAGTCCATCCACAGCAGCGCGACCGACGCCGATGGTTGAAGAATGGCAGGTGGATGCGGCGCGCGCCAGCGCCGCGGCCGTGCTTGCCAGGCCCGACAGCCACCAGGGCGGACAGTGCAGCCTCATCGCTGACACCGCGCTTTTGCAGTTGCTGGCCTAGGTAGGCCGACCCCCGCTGACGCGTCAGCTGCTTGGCGATGCTTTATCCTCGGTGGCTAAGGTGGGCATCCAGCTATGTCCGCCTACAGACCCGCCAGTTCAGTTCACCGTTGGCAGTTGTGCGCCGACGGAGCCCGTTTGACCGACGAACCCATGAGAGACGCCATTGCGTTGGTGGTCGTAGCCGAGTGCGCTTCGGCACCGGGGGAAAGGATCGGCACGTTCGGGTTCCACGGCATGATTGGTTCCAAGCTGTGCGATGTATTGCCTCCCTCGACAGCGTCGGGCAAAATCGGCTCTTCGACCGTCGAGATGGCCGTCGTGTTATGGGCCGCGTTGTGGGCGCTTGCGGGTGACGACGGGACGGAGGTCCACATCGCCATCGACTCCGCCAACGTCCTTGCGACTGCGCAGGGTCGGGCCCGCAGCTCTGCCAACCCACGGCTGGGTACGCTCCTGCACGTGTGGTCCTCGCTCTTAGCTCGCGAGTGTCCCGTCAGGTACGCCCGCGTCAACGGCCACGTAGGTCACCCATGGAACGAGCTCGCCGACGACATCGCTAACCTGGCCACCAAGCAAGAAGTTGCCATCGTCGACCCTCGTCTAGTGCAGGTCGCTGTCTACACCCCGCAACGAGCTTGGGAGTGGCCGCTGCAGATCGGACCAGACGATAGGCATGCATACCCCCCTGGTGGAGGGCGCCTTCGTGGTTGAGCAGCGCATCGAGACAGCGGACCTTCCCCCCGTCGAGCCCACCAGCTACAAGGAAGTCAAGGCAGCCGAGCTCTTGGTGAAGGTGGCTACTTACAACGCCAACTCGCTGGACGCGGTCAACAGCGGGCCACAGGCACCGCGAGGCAGCGGGGCGGTCCCAGGGTCGCGAGGGAGACAGACGGCTAATTACCAACAGAGGTGACGGGCTAGCGGTACAGTTCGGTGACGACGACATCCACTTCGCGGCCCTCCAGGAGATGCTGTCGTCCAGGCGCGAGGTCACGAAAAGGGGTCTTCCTGTGCCTCTCGTCTGGAGACGGAATCAAGAACAGGGGGTGCGAGATCTGGGTCAACACCAAGACCAACATCACCGACGGCCAGAAGAGCACGACCATCTCCGAGCAATCCATCAAAGTATTCGATCACGTTTTCCTCGATGTCGGCCTCTGGGGCCCGCTTCCAGGCCCCAGGGCCAACTGTAATGGGTCCACAGCGGAAAACTATGGTATATGGGGGAGGAGGAGGAGGAGGAGGAGGAGGAGGGAGGAGGAGGAGGAGGAGGAGGGGAGGAGGAGGAGGAGGAGGAGGAGGAGGAGGAGGAGGAGGAGGAGGAGGAGGAAAGGAGGAAGAGGAGGAAGAGGAGGAGGAGGAGGAAAGGAGGAGGAGGAGGGGAGGAGGGAGGAGGAGGAGGCGGAGGAGAAGGAGGAGGAAAAGGAGGAGGAGGAGGAGGCGGATCAGGGGAGGGGGACGGGGGAGGGGTAAACCCTTCCCCGAAGGGGAAGATGGGCAGATGGAAAACAACATACCCTATGCCACCTACGCCCTAAAGGGCTGGTGGGACTTCCCAGAAGGCGGGGGGATTCCCGAGCCTCCTGAGAAAACCTTTTCCTTCTCACTTTCCCCCCTCGCTCGCCGCCGGGTTCGTCTCAACCAGAGCGTTGCCGTGGACTAAGGTCTGCGGTTCTGGCAACGCGGGAGGGAGGATGGAGGAGGGCGGAGGGATGATGATGATGATGATGATGATGATGATGATGATGCTGATGATGATGATGATGATGATGATGATGATGATGAGGAGGAGGAGGAGGAGGAGGAGGAGGAGGAGGTCCATTTTGAACCCAAGATTCATCAACGAGTTGGAAGTGACCCTCCGTCCAAGCTCCCTACAAAGGTTCACTTCCATTCAGGGATCTGCCTCGTTGGAAGAGAACCGTTTGAAGATCCTGAAGCATGCCGAACTATTGCTCTCGGGATTTCAACGCCACGGATCAACCTGACTGCTGCGCCTTGATGATATGGAATCGTGCCAGAGTGTTTTTTTTGGGGACTTGTTCCCAAACCAACATAATTGTTGCACCCGCATAACACTGAATCTTTTCATTGCACTATTCCTGATACGTTGATCATGGGAGTCCGTGATTTTTTGTTTGCGAATTTTTCAAACGAATGTGCGCGGCGCTACGGCGAACACCACATTTTGAAAATGAGCCGCTCTCGATCCGTAAAAGTTCTTCCAATGTTTAAGAACGAATGTGCGCGGCGTTTAGGCGAGAGTCACTTTTTGAAACGGAGCCGCCTTCAATCCGTGAAACTCTGGCAAATTTTCAGAACGAATGTGCGCGGCGCTACGGCGAGACCCACATTTTGAAAACGACCCGCTGTCCATCCGTGAAACCCATGCAAATTTTTGAAACGAACGCGCGCGGTGCTAAGGCGAGAGTCGAATTTTAAAAACCACCCACCCTCCATCTTTGAAACGGCTGCCCATCATAAGTGGGTGAGGAATTCTCAGGCGAAGCGCCGGGCCCGCCCTCAAAACTGGCCTCGGGTTGCGACAGGGCAAAGTTATTTATAAGGAGGAGGAATGGAGGAGGAGGAGGAGGAAGAGGAGGAGGAGGAGGAGGAAGAGGAGGAGGAGGAGGAGGAGGAGGGTGAGGAGGAGGAGGAGGAGGAGGAGGAGGAGGAGAAGGATAATGAGGAGGAGGAGGGTGAGGAGGAGGAGGACCAGTGTAAATCCAAGAATCACCAACGATGTTGGAATAAACCCTCCCCCAAAGCTCCCTTTTCATAGGACCCTGCAGCGGTGCATTTCCACAGGGACCTGCCTCGTTGGAAGACAACTGTTTGAAGTTCCTGAAGCATCCCAAAGCATATTCTCGGTAGCGTCTTAACGATCCAGAATCGCGCCAGAACGCCATTAATGGGACCTCAACTCCGCGAGCTATCTTAACTGCTGCGCCTTCAAAATCGTGAATCCTTCTAAAACACTATTTGCAATCTCTGGTACGTCGATCATGGAAATCCCTGAAGCTCTTGCAATTTTTGTACGAACGAATGTGCGCCGAGCTACGGCGAGAGCCGCATTTTGAAAACGACCCG
>CAUYUJ010016990.1:124789-157289 GCA_963575745.1 Prorocentrum cordatum
AGGAGGAGGAGGAGGAGGAGGAGGAGGAGGGAGATGAGGAGGAGGAGGAGGAGAAGGAGAAGGAGGAGGCGGAAGAGGAGGACGAGGAGGAGGAGGAGGCGGAGACGCAGGAGGAGGAGGGTAGGTCAGGGTACGTCCGGTAAGTTTGTCTGTCGACTCGGCGACGACCGCACCGCGGGCCTTCAAAGTTGGCCGCCGCCAGTGGTCATTCGTTCTGCATGGAACGATCTGCGCTGTCGGGGAGCCCTCATCGCTCAAGGTTGAGCAATCCACGCGGTGTCAGAAACCAACGCCCAAGTCGTCACGGCACGAGCCCGCCGTATGTATGTATGCATGTTTTTTTGTTTCTCTGTCTCATTTTTTCTTATCTCTCTCGCTCTCTCTCTTAGGCCGCGCTGAGATGTTGCATTGGTGCATGTTCACCAGCCCTGGGCCCGATCTCGTCCTGAGCTGGCCTGGTGGCGGTGTGCATGTTGTTTTTGATCATTATCCTGGTCGCACGCCAGGCCAAGGAAGGCGGAAGATCAGAAGATCCCCGTGACGATCCTGACAGGCTCCCGGCTGTGCAGCCAGGTTGTGCATGATTGGTGTGCTTGTTGAGTCAACGCCTTGGAGCAAAGCCCACTTGAGCAGTGGAAGAGGGCGGGGTCGACTGCGTGGACACTTGCGCGAACGCTTCCCGCGTAAGGTCGCGCGTAAGCGCCCTCTTTTTCACGCGGTGTGCCACGCCGGCGGCCCCCGTAGGCCGCGGCGTAAGTCCGCCATGTCATCGTGCGTAAGACCCGTTTCTTTTCGTCGCTCAATCGGTTTCAGGACGGGTTCGGTATTTCTCAGGTCGTTCCTTGGTTTTCCCTCGAACGCTCCTCAAGTCTAGGCGCAATCGGGACTCCGAAGCGGCTTCGTTCCCCACCTGTGGTTCCTTATGGCACGACCTCCACTGTAGCCACACCTGCACAGACAGCTGTTTCTGCGAGGCAATGGTGATCAAGTCATAACCGGCGTTCAGGACGGGCCCTCATCGCAAGGGCATTTTGCATCCTTTGGTTCTGGCCATCCGTAGCACGTTTTCGGCTTCCCCGGTCGAAGGCTTTCGCGCCGTTCTAAGCTTCATTTCCACATTCATCGCTGATTTTGACTGTAGCTTCCCTCTCTACCCTCATCTCCAGGCTCCTCTTCCCCCCTCCCCCTCCCCCTCCTCCTTTTCAGATGTCATGCGCGGTGTTGAATTCTCACTTCTGAAGATTAATTATTGTTGATCCCCCCTCACCGGTGCATACTGTTTGTTCTGAATCAAAGTGTGCCCCTCGACGCTCGCACCCTGTTTTTGACAGGGGAAGTCTTGATGCTCAAACTGTGCCCCTGGCCCCCGGGTTACAACAACAACGGCTCCCGCCTGAGACTTATTCACGATTTAGCCAGGACCCCCGCTCCCGCCTGAGACTTCCTCGCATTTTATTCAGGAGTCGCGCTCTCGCTGGAGACTTGCTTGCAATTTACTGAAGAATAGCGCCCTTGCGTTGGAATTTCCTGCAATTTACTCAAGCGCCGCGCTCCCAACACTCAGGCACCCAGGAGTCGCGCTCACGCTTAGGACTCCCTCACAGATTACCTAGGAAACGGGATCTCGCTGCCTTTCGTGGCCCCGTTGCAGCCCTTCGTGGCTCCCTCGCTGACCTTCGTGGACCCGTTGCAGCCCTTCGTGGCCCCCTCGCGGCCCTTCGTGGCCCCGTTGCAGCCCTTCGTGGCCCCCTCGCTGCTCGTCGTGGCCCCGTTGCACCCTTTCGTGGTCCCCTCGCTGCCCTTCGTGGCCCTGTTGCAGCCCTTCGTGGCCCCCTCGCTGCCCTTCGTGGCCCCGTTGCACCCCTTCGTCCTTCGTGGCCCCCTCGCTGCCCTTCATGGCCCGGTTGCAGCCCTTCGTGGCCCCCTCGCTGCCCTTCGTGGCCCCCTCGCTTTCCTTCGTGGCCCCCTCGCTGCCCTTCGTGGCCCCATATATGTATGCCCTTCGTGGCCCCCGCTCGTTCGCGCCCGTCGTGGCCCCATAGGCATGCCCTTCGTGGCCCCGCTGTCGCCCTTTGTGGCACCCTCGCTGCCCTTCGTTGTCCCGTTGCTGCCCTCAATTGCCCCGTCTTTGCCCTCCGCAGCCCAATATATGTATGCCCTTCGTGGCTCCCGCTCGTTCGCGCCCGTCGTGGCCCCATGTGCATGCCCTTCGTGGCCCCGCTGTCGCCCTTCGTGGCCCCCTCGCTGTCCTACGTGGCCCAGTTGCTACCCTCAGTGGCCCCGTCGTTGCCTTCGGTGGCCCCGCATTATCTGCCCTTCGTGGCCCCCACTCGTTCGCGCTCTTCCTGGCCCCATACGCATTCCCTCCGTGTCCCCGCTGTCGCCCTTCGTGACCTGCTTCGTGACCTTGGTGGCCCCGCTGTCGTTCTCTCTCGCTCTCGCTTTCGCTCGTCGTCGTCGTCGTCGTCGTCGCCGTCGTCGTCGTCGTCGTCGACGTCGTCGTCGTCGACGTCGTCGTCGTCGTCGTGGTCGGTCCCCTGTCCGTCCCTCTTAGGGTCGGGTTTCCGCAGATCAGCGCCGCCGCTGGCCAGGCCTACGGTCCGCGGCCGCCCCGCCGCTTGCCGGGGCCCGGCCTGCAGGGAAGAAAGGTTTAACCCCCCAAAGGGGTTCGATCGAAGATGAAGAGGGCGGGTATCGAGGGTTTGGGAAATACGCGTTAACGGACACTCGAGCAGATAAGGGCGAACAGTCTTAATCGTTATTGTTGTTGTTGTGTTGTTGTTGTTTGGTTGGTTGGTTGGTTGGTTGGTTGGTTGGTTGGTTGGTTGGTCGGTCGGTCGGTCGGTCGGTCGGTCGGTCGGTCGGTCGGTCGGTCGGTCGGTCGGTCGGTCGGTCGGTGTTGTTGTTGTTGTTGTTGTTGTTGTTGTTGTTGTTGTTGTTGTTGTTGTTGTTGTTGTTGAATTCTCATTTCTGAAGAATAATTATTGTTGATCCCCCCCCGCTGGTGCATACTGTTTTTCTCAATCAACGTGTGCCCCATCGACGCTGGCACCCTGTTTTTCCCAACCATCCTGTGGTGTTGGGTCCTCGTTTTGAAGAGACGGTGGCCCGCGTCTCCGCTCCTCCTCTCCTCCTCCCCCTCCTCCTTGCGTTTCACCCACCCAGCACAGCGTTTCGTAGCCCCATAGGGAGCTCCACCGAAGGCCCCAGTGGCAGGGTTCGCATGGCGGCCTCGGGCCATTTCGGCACACCCCTCACGAGGATCGTGAGCTCCACCGAAGGCTCCAGTGGCAGGGTTTGCATGGCGGCCTCGGGCCATTTCGGCACACCCCTCACGAGGATCGTGGCCCCATAGGGAGCTCCACCGAAGGCGCCAGTGGCAGGGTTCGCATGGCGGCCTCGGGCCATTTCGGCACACCCCTCACGACGATCGTGGACCCATAGGGAGCTCCACCGAAGGCGCCAGTGGCAGGGTTCGCATGGCGGCCTCGGGCCATTTCGGCACACCCCTCACGAGGATCGTGGCCCCATAGGGAGCTCCACCGAAGGCGCCAGTGGCAGGGTTCGCATGGCGGCCTCGGGCCATTTCGGCACACCCCTCACGAGGATCGTGGCCCCATAGGGAGCTCCACCGAAGGCGCCAGTGGCAGGGTTCGCATGGCGGCCTCGGGCCATTTCGGCACACCCCTCACGAGGATCGTGGCCCCATAGGGAGCTCCACCGAAGGCGCCAGTGGCAGGGTTCGCATGGCGGCCTCGGGCCATTTCGGCACACCCCTCACGACGATCGTGGACCCATAAAGGGAGCTCCACCGAAGGCGCCAGTGGCAGGGTTCGCATGGCGGCCTCGGGCCATTTCGGCACACCCCTCACGAGGATCGTGGCCCCATAGGGAGCTCCACCGAAGGCCCAGTGGCAGGGTTCGCATGGCGGCCTCGGGCCATTTCGGCACACCCCTCACGAGGATCGTGGCCCCATAGGGAGCTCCACCGAAGGCCCCCAGTGGCAGGGTTCGCATGGCGGCCTCGGGCCATTTCGGCACACCCCTCTCGAGGATCGTGGCCCCATAGGGAGCTCCACCGAAGGCCCCCAGTGGCAGGGTTCGCATGGCGGCCTCGGGCCATTTCGGCACACCCCTCACGAGGATCGTGGCCCCATAGGGAGCTCCACTGAAGGCGCCAGTGGCAGGGTTCGCATGGCGGCCTCGGGCCATTTCGGCACACCCCTCACGAGGATCGTGGCCCCATAGGGAGCTCCACCGAAGGCCCAGTGGCAGGGTTCGCATGGCGGCCTCGGGCCATTTCGGCACACCCCTCACGAGGATCGTGGCCCCATAGGGAGCTCCACCGAAGGCCCCCAGTGGCAGGGTTCGCATGGCGGCCTCGGGCCATTTCGGCACACCCCTCACGAGGACCGTGGCCCCACTGGAGCTCCACCGAAGGCGCCAGTGGCAGGGTTCGCATGGCGGCCCCGGGCCATTTCGGCACACCCCTCACGAGGATCGTGGCCCCATAGTTGTGCTGCTTCAACAACCGCGCCTGGGCGTCGTACTCCGCCTTGTCGACGTGCAACGCCACCTCCTCCCTCATGGCTCTCAAGGCCCTTTCCTGCTTCTGCTCCTCGGTGAGAGGGACGCCGTCCTTGTCGTCGTCGGCGCCCGCGAAGACGGCCACGAACGTGTCTCTGAGCATGTCGGGCTCTGGCGGGAAGCCGTGGCCACATAGGGAGCGCGGGCGAAGATGGTATTCACAATTGCGGTATTCACAACTGCATATGGTTGGGTCTTTCGCCAGGATAATTTGACAGGGAAAGTCTTCCTGCTCAAACTGGGCCCCTGGCCCCCGGGTTACAACAACAACGGCTCCCGCCTGAGACTTCTTTACAATTTAGCCAGGACCCCTGCTCCCGCCCGAGACGTCCTCGCATTTTATTCAGGAGTCGCGCTCTCGCTGGGGACTTTCTTACAATTTATTCAGGAATCGCTCTCCCGGCGCTCTGGAGTCGCGCTCTCGCTGGAGACTTGCTTGCAACATGCTGAAGAATGGCCTTGCGTTGGAATTTCCAGCAATTTGCCCAAGCGCCGCGCCCCCGACACCCACGCACTCAGGAGTCGCGCCCGTTGTGGCCCCATGTGCATGCCCTTCGTGGCCCCGCTGTCGCCATTTGTGCCCCCTTCACTGTCCTACGTGGCCCAGTTGCTACCCTCAGTGCCCCCATCGTTGCCCTCTGTGGCCCTGCATTATCTGCACTTCGTGGCCCCCGCTCGTTCGTATATGTATGCCCTTCGTGGCCCCCGTTCGTTCGCGCCCGTGGTGGCCCCATAGGCATGCCCTTCGTGGCCCCTCTGTCGCCCTTCGTGCCCCCCTCGATGCCCTTCGTGGCCCCGATGCTGCCCTCAGTGGCCCCGTCTTTGCCCTCCGCGGCCCAATCCATGTATGCGTTTCGTGGCTCCCGCTCATTCGCGCCCGTTATGGTCCCATGTGCATGCCCTTCGTGGCCCCGCTGTCGCCGTTTGTGGCACCCTCACTGTCCTACGTGGCCCAGTTGCTACCCTCAGTGCCCCCATCGTTGCCCTCTGTGGCCCCGCATTATCTGCCCTTCGTGGCCCCCGCTCGTTCGCGCTCTTCGTGGCCCCATACGTATTCCCTTTGTGTCCCCGCTGTTGCCCTTCGTGGCCTACTTCGTGTCCTTGTGGCTCTGCTGTCATTCTCTCTCGCTCTCGCTTTCGCTCGTCGTCGTCGCCGCCGCCGTCGTCGTCGTCGTCGTCGTCGTCGTCGCCGCCGTCGTCGACGTCGTCGTCGTCGTGGTCGGTTCCCTGTCCGTCCCTCTTGGGGTCGGGTCGACGGTCCGCGGCCGCCCCGCCGATCAGCGCTGCCGCTGGCCAGGCCGACGGTCCGCGGCCGCCCCGCCGCTTGCCGCTGCCCGGCCTGCAGGGAAGAAAAGTATACCCCCCAAAGGGGTTCGATCGAAGACGAAGAGGGCGGGTATCGAGGGTTTGGGAAATACCCGTTATTGGACAGTCTTAAAATGATTGTCGTTGTCGTTGTCGTTGTCGTTGTCGTTGTCGTTGTGTGTTGTTGTTGTTGTTGTTGTTGTTGTTGTTGTTGTTGTTGTTGTTGTTGTTGTTGTTGTTGTTGTTGTTGTTGTTGTTGTTGTTGTGTTGTTGTTGTTGTTGTTTGTTGTGTTGTTGTTGTTGTTGTTGTTGTTGTTGTTGTTGTTGTTGTTGTTGTTGTTGTTGTTGTTGTTGTTGTTGTTGTTGTTGTTGTTTTGTTGTTGCTGTTGTTGTTGTTGTTGTTATTGTTGTTGTTGTTGAGTGCTCATGTCTAAAGAATGGTCATTGTTGATATCCGGGAACGGTTCCGCGCGCTCTCGCCTCGACGCCGGCCACATTTTATCTGAAAACGAGGCTCCGCTCGAGCGTTGGCTTGAGCATAAATGTGGGCCCTTGGAGGCCCAGCTGCGACAACAACGGTTCCCGCTCGATACGCCCTCACAATTTACCCCGAGACACCCTGGACAGAGAGGCCCCCGAACTCAGGAACGGCGCTCTCGCTCGAGACTTCCTTGCAAGTCAATTCAGTTGGCGGAGGCCCAGCCACGACGACGAGGGCGCCTGATCGATACTTCCTCAGAGCCCCTGGCCAAGAAGGCCCTCGAACTCAGGAACGGCGCTCTCGCTCGAGATTTTCGCGTAATTCAGGCAAGTTGGTAGAGGCCCGGACGCGGCGGCAAGGGCTCCCGTTCGATAGATCTCCACAGGTATTTCAAAATCCCCTGGCCAGAGAGGCCCCCGAACTCAGGAACGGCGCTCTCGCTCAAGACTTCTCCGCACTTCAGTCAGTGGCCGACATGGAAGAGATTCCACCCGAAAGGGGGTGCAATCGAAAACGAAGTGGGCGGGTATCGAGGGTTGGGGTATACGGAATGCAAGACACGCGTGCCAATAAGAACGAACAGTTTTTAAATGATTGTTGTAATTGTTGTTGCTGTCGCTGTTGTTGTGGTTGCTGTTGTTGTTGAACTCTCACTATTGAAGAATAATTATTGTTGATCCCCCCCCACCGGTGCACATTGATTTTTTTCGATTGAAGTGCCACCCCCGGGGCTCGCACCTTGTTTCTCAAGGAAAGTTTTCCTGCTCAAACTGTGCCCCTGCCCCCCGGGCTACAACAACAACGGCTCCCGCCTGAGACTTCCTCAATTTTTACTCAGGACCCCCGCTCCCGCCTGAGACTTCCGCGCAATTTACTCAGGAAAGGCGCTCCCGTCTGAGACTTCCTCGCAATGTAATCAAGACCCCCGCTCCCGCCTGAGACTTCCGTGCAATTTACGTGGGAACGGCGCTCCCGCCTGAGACTTCTTCGAATTTTACTCAGGACCCCCGCTCCTGCCTGACATTTCCGCGCAATTGACTCAGGAACGGCGCTCCCGCCTGAGACTTCCTCGCAATTTAGTGAGGACCCCCGCTCCCGCCTGAGACTTCCGTGCAATTTGCTCAGGAACGGCGCTCCCGCTTGAGACTTCCTCGCAACTTAGTCAGGGCCCCCGCTTCCGCCTGAGATTTCCTCACAATGTACTCAGGACTGCGCTCTCGCGTGCGACGTCCTCACAAATTATTCTGGAATTGCGTTTCGGCGCTCAGGAACCACGCACGCGCCAAGGACGCCTTCACAACGTGGTATCTTCCCTCTTCCTTCGTCCTTCCCCCTCCCCTTCCTCCCACTCTCCCTCGTTCTTCCCCTCCTCCTCTTGCAGGGCCCGCGCCAATTCCAATGGCGGGCAGAGAGATGTACGCCCCCGAAGGATTGTCCGCCCGTTCCGGTTTGCCCGTACGTCTAAGCCCGCCGGCCCCAGCAAAGAGAAATAATCCCCCCGAAAGGGGTGTGATCGAAGACGAAGAGGGCGGGTATCGAGGGTGTAGGGTATACGTGTTGAATGACTCGCGGGCAAGTAAGAACGTACAGCCTTAAAATGGTTGTTGTTGTTGTTGTTGTTGTTGTTATGGTTGTTGCTGTTATTGTGGTTGTTGCTGCTGTTGTTCATGATGGTGATGATGAAGGGGAAGGGAGGAGCAAGACCAGTGTAAACACAAGATTCATGAACGATGTTGGAGTAAACCCTCCCTCCAGGCTCCCTTTTCATAGGCCCGTACAACGGTTCACTTCCAATGAACGAATTGTTTCGTTGGAAGAACCGTTTGACAATCTTGAGGCATGCCAAAACATTATTTCCGAGATTCCAATGCCAGGGATCTACCTGACTGGTGCGTTTTGACGATCCTGAATCGTGCCAGAAAACCATTCCAGGGACGTCAGCACAGATAAGCAACGTAATTGTTGCACCCGCATAATCCTCAATCCTTCCAACACACCATGTCTGGTACGTTGATGATGGGACTCCGTGAAACTCTTGCGAATGTTTAAAACGAGTATGCTCGGCGCTGAGGCGAAAGGCAGATTTTGAAAAGGATCCGCCCTCAGTCCGTGAAGCGCTTGCAAACTTTTAAGGCGAATGTTCGCGGCGCTGAGGCGAGAGCCACACTTTGAAAACGACCCGCCCTCAATCCGTGAAGCTCTTGTACATTTTCAAAATGAATGTGCGCCACCCAATGCGAGAGCCACATCTTGAAAACCACCCGCCCCTAATCCGTGAAGTTCTTGAAAAAACGAATGTGCGACGCGCTATGGTGAGAGCCACGTAAAAAAACACCCGCCCTCAATCCGTGCAGCTCCTTGCACATTTTTAGAATGAATGTGCACCTTGCTAAGGCGAGAGCTACCTTTTGAAAACCACCTGCCCTCCATCTGTGAAACTGTTGCTCACTTTTCAGCTTCAGAGTCATGGATGGTGCCAGGCCCGCCCTAAAAACTGGCATCGGGGTGCAACATGGATGAGTTATTTGTAAGGAAAGCGAATGGAGGAGGATGGGGAAGAGGAGGAGGATGAGGAGGAGGAGGACGAGGAGGAGGAGGGTGAAGAGGAGGGGGAGGAGGGGGAGGAGGAGGGGGAGGAGGAGGAGGAGGAGGACGAGGAGGAGGAGGAGGAGGAGGAGGAGGAGGGGAGGAGGAGGGGGAGGAGGAGGAGGAGGAGGAGGAGGAGGTGGTGGTGGTGGTGGAAGTTGCGTGCCCACACCTCCTGACCGTGGCGCTGGTTATCGCACAGCGCGTGGTGGCTCGTGTGCTCGTGTGCAGGGCTGGACCCAGACGCTGTTCTGCTGGGCTTCGGCCGTGTTCTGTTTTTCGCTTCGGGAGGGAGGTGCAGGAAAGCACGAGAAACAACGTTTACGAAGGTCCACCCCTGATCTTGTGTGTGTGTGTATATCCACACACACGCCCGGGGCGCCCACGAGGCCCGCAAGGGCGAAGCTCTGGAACTGCCACCGCGCCCGCGAATCGCCCGCTGGCGACGATCAGGCGAGAACCCATACGTGCGAGCCAGCGCACCACGGGCGGCGACGGGGGGGGAGCCCGGAGAGCCACCCAATCGATTAAGAAATGAGGTGATAGTGTAAGCACAAACGATGTCTGGGAAACGAAGAATGAATAAGGGGAAGGGGGAGAGGGAGGGATGGGGGAGGGGGAGGAGGGGGAGGTGAGGGAGGCGAGAAAGTGGCGGGGGGGAGGAGGAGAAGGAGGAGGAGAAGGAGGAGAAGGAGGAGGAGGAGGAGAGGAGGATATGGAGGGGTACCGGGGAGGAGGAGGAGGAGGGGGAGGAAAAAGGCGCGGGGCGCACGGAAACGGGGGAGCCCGAAGGTTTCCTCGGCTCTGGCAAGACGACTTTGCTGAACTACATCCTGCAGGCCTCCGCCTTTTCTTCGCGTCCACTCTTGGGCGGCGAAGCGAAGAGAAACTCAGTCGACCGCGCGACGCTTCTCCTTCTCCCTCGCCTCCCCCCCCCGTCCTCCTTCTCATCATCCCCCTCCTCGTCCCACTCCTCCCCTTGCCAGACGAGGCGAAGAGAAAGGCAGTCGACCGCAGGGACACTCGCGCATAGGGTGCCCGTGCGCGGTCGCGCGTAAGGTGTCGTCGTCGCTGTCGTCGTCGTCCTCGTCCTCGCCAATCGAGGGTCGAGGTTATCCAGCTGCCTTCGGCAAGTCCCGCCACGGTGTACGCCTACCATTATTGGCGGCGACTGTTCGATGGGGCACGGGAGGCTGTCACATGTGACACCTCGTGTCTCCAGCTTTGGGGGAACCGTGATGAGGATGATCCAGATTCTGATGATGATGGTGATGATGATGAGGATGAGGATTCAGCAGAAGATGATGATAATGATGATGATGTTGATGATGGATGTGATGATGATGGCGATGATGATGCTGATGATGATGACTGATGATGATAACGGCTACTATGATGCTGCTGTTGCTGCAGCTGCTGATGCTGCTGCTGTTGATGATGATGATGAAGATGCTGATGACCATGATGATAACACGACTATGACGACGATGCTGATGATGATGATGGTGATGGTGATTCTGAAGATGATGATGATGATGATGATGACGATGATGATGATGGTGCTGATGTTGATGATGATGATGGTGCTGATGTTGATGATGATGATGGTGCTGATGTTGATGATGATGATGCTGATGACGATGATGAGGATGCTGCTGCTGATGATGCTGCTGCTGATGCTGAAACTGATCATGCCGATGATGACGATGATGATGACAATGAGGATGATGATGCTGCTGCTGATGATGCTGATGATGGTGCTGATGATGATGGTGATGATGATGATGATGACCACGCTGATGCTGATGCTGGTGATGCTACTGATTACGAGGTTGCCGCTGCTGCTGCTGCTGCTGATGTTGATGATCATGATGACGAAAATCATGAGGATGACGATGATGACGATGATGCTGCTGCTGATGCTGCTGGTGCTGATGCTTATGACGATGATGATGATGCTGATGAAGATTATGCTGCTGATGATGATTATGCTGATGATGATGCTAATGCTGATGACGATGATGCTTATGATGCTTCCGTTGATGCTGCTGCTGATGATGCTGATGATGCTGCTGATGATGATGGGGATGAGACTGATGACGATGATGATGCTGATGATGATGCTGATGATGGTGATGATGCTGATGCCGATGAAGATGCTGATGCTGATAATGATGATGATGATGATGATGATGATGATGATGATGATGATGATGAGGTTGATTATGATGCTGATGCAAATGCTGATGCTGATGCTGCTGATGATGCAGATGATGATGCTGCTGATGATGGTGCTGCTGATGATGATGATGGTGATAGTGGTGATGGTGGTGGTAATGATAATGATGTTCATGATGATGATTATGGTGCTGATGCTGATGATGATTATGATGCTGCTGCTGATGATGAAGATGATGATGATGATGATGATGATGCTGCTGCTGATGATGATGATGATTATGATGATGATGGTGGTGGTGGTGATGATGATGATTCTGATGAGGGTAATAATGGTGATGACGATGCTGATGCTGATGCTGATGATGCTGCTGCTGATGCTGATGACGATGATTATGCTCATGATGATGATGATGATGATGATGATGATGATGATGATGATGATGATTATGATGCTGATGATTATGATGATGATGATGATGATGATGATGATGATGATGATGATGATGATGATGATGACGATGATGATGATGATGATGATGATGATGATGATGATGATGATGAATGTGGTGGTGATGATGATGCTGCTGATGATGATGATGATGATGATGATGATGATGATGATGATGATGCTGATGATCATGCAGTTCGTTTTTGCCGTCTTTGTGTGTCGTCGTCACCGTCGTCTTCGTCTTCGTGGTTGCCGATCGAGGATCGAGGTTTGTGGGCGTGTTTCTTTTTGGGGGGGGGGGAGGCCCTCCAGGGCCTCCAGGGCCTCTGCGAGGGCCTGCGGGCGCCCTCGGAGCCCGCGGCGAGGGGGGCTCCCGCTGAGGGGGTCGTCGCGTGTGCGCGGACGTTCGCGCGTGGGGTGCTTTGGATGGGGTCGCTCGTGCAGTGGGGGCGCACAGCCTTCGTGGATGGAGGAGGAGGAGGAGGAGGAGGAGGAGGAGGAGGAGGAGGAGGAGGAGGAGGAGGAGCCCACGCCCGCTCAAAATGGGGTTCGGGGCAGCGCCAGGGGGTGGGTGGGCTCAGGGGCGGACGAGTCGACCTCAAATTGCTCAGTGATCGCCGATAGGGGCCTGATAGTCCACCGCGCGTGCGCCTTCGGGGGCCTGTCACCGATCCATTGGCGATGTGGCGCCGATTCCAGCTTCATGTTCCGCCCTCTGGGCTGGTTGCCCCCCCTGTCGTTCCCCCCAGGGGGTTCCCCGGGCCCGCCTAGGGGTCTGTCCCGGCTCCGAGCTGGAGAGCAGTGGCGGTGGCCCTGCTCCCAGATCATTTGAAGACCTTGGCCATGCTTCGTTGAAGGTACGTGTTTTTGGATCTCCAGGCTCCGATCTATCTCGGTTGCCTTCCTGTTCTCACAGTCAACAGGTTTCCCCCTCCTCGCGGGCGGAAGTCCCATGTACTTCAACACCTTCCTACTTCATGCTTCCACCCACTTCTTCCGGTAGTTGCGACGAGAACACCCCCAGAGCCGCCCACGGGCTTCGGAAAAGACGACGACGGCGTGACGACGACGACGGCGAGGACTCCACATCTCGCGCCCGTCCCTACCCCTGGCCCATCTCGACTCGACCGGTCCGATTCGATGTCGGTTCCAGCTGGCTCGATCCGATTCGGTGCCGGCATTTCCGACGGTCAGACGCGGCCCGATACCCGCATGGCGTTGTTGGGAGTTCTTGCGCAGGCGATCCTGTCGGATGCCGCCTTCCTGCCGCTGCGGCCCGATCCGGCGCACGCTCCCATCCGATCCGACTTCCCCATTCGATGCGGTACCGCCCTCTCTCTTCTCCCTCTTCCTCCTCCATCCTCATCCCCGCGTCCCCTCCCCCTCCTCCATCCTCCTCCTCCTCCTGATCCTCCTCCTGCTCCTCCTCCTCCTCCTCCTCCTCCTCCCTCCTTCTCTTCCTCGTCCTCCTCCTCTTCCTCCTCCCCCTCCTCTATCTCCTCTCTCTTCCTCTGTTCTTATCCTCCCTCCTCTCCCCTGGCCCTCCCTCCTACCCCTGCTTTTTGCCCCCCGCAGGAGCAGCGTGAGATGAAGATAGCCATCATCGAGAACGAGTTCGGAGAGGCGCCCGGCGGGAGCCGGACAGCCCACCGGCAGCAGCTCGATGGGAAGGGATTCGAGGAGGGGGCGTCCAGATGAGGATATTGAGGATACTGATGATGATGAGGAGAAGGTATAACATCACTAATAGTTGGATTCGTAAGAATAACGAGAATAATGTCAGAGGAATGCGGTGAACGAGATTAGTAATCATCAACATAAGAATGTTAATTAAACTAATAATAACTCTCCCAGTGCGAACGCGGATAATCTGGTCAAGACTACTACCAAGAAATGCAACGGACAATACATAATAGGCATCCTACTGGTGATACGAATAACGACAACAATGATAACATACTAATGCGAGTGGTAGTGTTATCATTCGTATTATTTGTATTACTGCTATTATCACATACTGTTATGATTAATACCCATATGTCTAGCTATCTCGGAGGAGTAACTCAACAAGACGAATCACACGATCAAAAAGACTAATGCAACCCATTATCTGGATGAGACGCGTACTACGAATAATAGCATGGTGATATGAGTAACCATACTACAACAATAGCTAACACGTAATGTTATTTGTATCACTAGTAGCACTATTAACACTACTACTAAGTAAAGAGGGCAATGCCACTACTGCTAACAATCGCATTAATATTATTTCTGCTACTATTACTACTACTACAGCTACTGGTACTATTCATACTAGTATTACTATTGATAGATTCACATTCTTAGTGCTAATGATACCAATGCTGCCAGCAACCAAGACGCATGCGAGGAGGATGAGAAATAATACGATTAATCATAGAGCGACTATTATTAGCATTATTAGTATCATCATTTCCATTCTTGTTCTTGCTTTTATTATGAACATGTACATGTTAATACGAATAATACTAATACTACAACGAATACTAAGAAGACTAACCTTTATTACGAATAATAAGAAGATCAATGATACTTATACCTAGAAGGACAAGAAGAATTGGCATAACAATAATACAAATACTGGTAAGGAGGAGGAAGAGGAGGAGGGAGGAGGGAGGAGGGAGGAAGGAGGAGGAGGGAGGTGGCGGCTCTGGGCTTCGTGGGGTCGTTTTCATCCCAGGCTGCCCCTCTTGGGTCGGGCTGCGCTCATGACTGCATTCTCTCTTCTGCTGTCGCCCCCGCCGCCCAATGCAGTAATCTGTGCTCCTTGGACGGATCTGTCTCACCGCCTCGCTTGCACTTGCCCGCGTCATCTCGCGGTGCTCGGTCCGATCCGGCCAAGCCGGGCATGCATGTTTGATAGCATTTGATGGGCCCCCCATTTGTAATCCCTGTCATGGGCTCCTGAGTGGAATGCTTTCCCATGGGGTGCAGCTGCGCCGTCCCCGCGCGGGACTCCCCCGCCGCGCGAGCAGTGCCCAGGTATGCAGGGAGGTAGATTTCACAGCGTCGGTAGCGCACCATAATCTGCACCACACCTGTTGCACCCCAGAACTTGTACCATTTAGGTTGCGCAACATGGGTGGCACCACAAGAATTGCATAACGTAGACGGCTAGAACCACACTGTTTCGGGCCCGCGCTGGCTCACCTGTATGTATGTATACATACGTATACATACGTATACATATATATATATATATATACATATATATATATACTCATATGTCTGCACGCACAAACGAATTCCCCACACAGGGCATGCATTAAGGGTTCTTTAGTTGTGGTCTGAGGAACCAGGCTGGTCTGTGGGTCTGGCGGTTATGTGGTCGCCGTCGCCGCCTCGTTGCCGCCCATCGTGTTGGCTGGTGTGTCGGTCTGGCGGCTATGTTGTCGCCGTCGCCGCCAGTCGTTTGGGCTTGTCTGTCGGCCTGACGGCTATGTTCTCGCCGTTGCCGCGCCGCCCCGTCGCAGCCGCTCCGTTGCACACCATAGATGCGCCACATCGATTGCACAACATCGATTGCACCACATATATTGTAGCACGTAAGTTGTGCCACACAGGTGGCACAACGCAGTTTGCAAAATATACATTGCACCAGACATGTTGCAACATGTGTTGCGTTACATTGATCACACCACGTATTTTGTCCCACGTAGATTGCACATCAGACACATATTGCACCTCATCGGTTGTTTCATATATATATATATATATATGTATATAGATTCTTCAGGCTTGCGCCACTTTCGCTGACCCTTTCCTTCAGAAACGCGCAATGGTCATGGCTCCTCTTTGGGTCTACCTGTGTTCCGACCAGTGTTGAAAAAACAACACAAAGTCTTTTACAATATGAAAGAAGAGCGCGGAGCATCATACCCGTCCGAAGATCGTCCCACAAGCGTCCCACACTCGTCTCAAAATTGTCCCCAAATCGTCCCAACATGTATGCCACATCGTCCAACATCACTTATGGGGTTGTTTTGGTGGCTCCTTGTGTCGTTCTGGAGCTTCGTGGGCCCCCGAGGCTCTTTTGGGCCACCTTGAGGAGTGGCTTGGGGCGTCTTGGAGGATTCTCGTAAGGGGTTGGCTTTGCGAGCTACCCGAATCACGAGGTAAGGATTCGTAGCTTCTTGGAGCGTCTCTTGAGGTGTCTTGAGGCCCTCTGGGGGTCTCTTGGCCGTCTTGGGGGCGTCTGAGGGCCCTCGGGCCGTCTTGGCGCTCTCTTCGTCTGTCCTGGGGCTGTCTTGGGGCCCCTTGGGCCGTCGTGAGGCATCCTTGGGTTGTCTTGGCGCCCTCTTGGGCTGTCTTGGGGCGCTCTGGGTGATTTCTTGGGCCGAATTGGGCCCATCTTGGGGCCGTCTTGGACCCGTTTTGGCTGTTGCTGGATCTTGATTTGCCTGGGGCCATCTTGGGCTGTTCCAGGCCAATCTTGGGCGTTTTCGAGCGCTCTCGGGGCCATCGGTTGCCGAGGACTGGCATGCCAAACATATTTTGGTTGTTCAATTGCATTTGTGCATTTTTACCGGAAAGGACAGGTGCAAAGGGTTCTCTTTTATCTAGCTGTTTCCCCTGGCCTCGCCTTGCGTAGAGCCAGCGAACATTTTCTGCGATAGATGACGATGTCGCGTAGGGCCGGTGAATTCAGATTTTGAGGATGTTCCACGCGAGACGCTGGTTTTTGAAATTCTCATCGATAAAACACAAGGTAACAAACACATTTTCGTTTGTTGCGGATGTCTCTAGCGAAGCGCTTGTTCAGTGTTATAGATTGCTCTTCGGCCTGGGACCAGAATTCAAAGGTTCTGTCAGGTGACATGTTTGTTTTCACGTGCCCAGGTCTTGAGGATGTCAAGAGCGAGACGCTTGGTTTCACGCGTCCAGGTTGCCCAGGCAGATGTCTAGCATGAGGATTTGTTTAGGATGTCTTGAGCGAGACGCTTGCTTTCACGCGTCCAGGTCGGCCAGGCGGATCTCTAGCATGAGGATGTGTTGAGAGCGTCTCGAGCGAAACGCTTGTTTTCACTTGCCCAGGTCGGCCAGGCGGATGTCTAGCATGAGGATGTGTTGAGAACGTCTCGAGCGAAACGCTTGTTTTCACGTGCCCAGGTGGCCCAGGCGGATGTCTAACATGAGGATGTGTCAACGCTGGCGCCAACGTCGACGGCGACTCCGCCGACATCGGCGATGGCCACCAGCGATCCGCACCTGCAAAACATCCACGGTGAACGGTTCGACCTGATGACGCCGGGTAAGGTTACACTGGTCAACATCCCACGTGGTAAGCGCGTCGAGGGCGCGCTGCTTGCGGTAGAAGCAGACGCACGTCGCCTGGGTGGACCTTGTGCCGACACGTATTTCCAGAAAGTGAACATCACAGGGGCATTGGCGGACAAGCTGAAGGCCGGGGGTTTCACCTTCAACTCCGAAGGCGTTCAGAGCCACAAGGTGCCGGAATGGACGAAATTCGTGCCGGTGGAGGTCAAAGTCGTCCACGGGCGTACGGAGAAGGGGATGCAGTTCTTGAACGTCTTCGTCAAAACACCTTGGGCATGCCGGCTTTGCCGTCGGCGGGCTACTGGGAGAAGATGATCACACGGATGCCGCGAGGACCCCGGCCGAATGCCGGGCCACGATTTCGTTGCGTAAGCTAAGCCAGACCAGCCTGCAAGCTGAGCTGGTCTCGGTCGCGAACGCCAGCTGAGTCGACCTCCCGTCCTCCATTCTTTAAAGAATGGAGTATACGCATAGTCGAGGAGGAGGAGGAGGAGGAGGAGGAGGAGGAGTGCCCCCAGAGTGCCCTTATCGCCGGCGGGGGCAGGCAGGCTGGGGCCCGCGGAATCGGCTGGCCGTCCAAGAGGGCCTGCGCCGTCGCCAGCGGGACATCGCCTCTGCGGCTGCTCAGCAGACTGCCACGAACACCTCTCTGCGATACCCAGCCAGCTTTCAGGGCCCCCGGCGGCCAGAACCAGGTATTCGTGTATAGTTGTTGTGCTCCGATCTTTCCCCATCCCTCCTCCCTTCCGTCGCCTACACCACTCCCGCTACTCGTATTTGCCCTAACGTCGTCCCCTTCTCGTGATCCTTGCGCCTGGGGCACGGCTTACGCCGCACCGCCGAACCCTTGGGGGAGAGGCGCTGTTGCAGCTTCTGGGTGCTGCGTGGCTTCTGCTTGTATTTGTATCTAGTGGCCTTCGTTCCATCCCGCCACCATGCCCGGGTTGTGGTTCAGAGGCCTCTTGAATGTTCGTTGGGATCTCGTGAGGAACCCCTTCTGGGGCCTGCCCGAGGCAGGTTGGAGGCCTCTCGGGGGCTGTTCTGGGGCCTCCCGGGGCCTCTTTTGGGCCTCCTGGGGGTGGGGGTGAGGACCCGCGCTGGGGTCAGGGCCGATCCGCCCGGGGGGGAAGCGTATCTGACCGGGGACTTCCCCGGGGCTTCCCCGGGACCCCCCCCCCGCGGGAAGGGATGAAAGGGAAGGGGCTTGGGGCTTCCCTCGACGTCTTCCTGGAATCTGTGGGACCGCGGGATTCGCGAGCTTCCTCACGGAGAACAGAGAAAAAGCGAACAGCCTCTTCCACACGCCGACACAGGGTCGGCGCATTGATATTGCTCATCATTCATCGCTGTATCCACCATGCTTGGGTTCCTTGCTGGCTAACATCTACATAAGACAATGCGAACATTATCGTCTCTGCTGTGTCTTTCGCTTCTCCTTCCCTCACTCTTTTTTTTTGTTTCCCCCCCCACCCTCGTTTGTTTTTGTATATATATATATATATATATATATAGCTTTCTCTCTATATATATATACCTCTCTCTCTCTTTGCCTGTGTCACTCTCTCTTTCTCTCTCTCTTTCTCTCTCTCTCTCTCACTCGTGTCGTCAATAACTCTCTCTCTCTCACTCACTTTTTCGTTTTCTCTCTTTCTCGGTATTTTTTGAGTTCTCTCATTGTTTCTTCCTCTCTCTCTCTCTCTCTCTCTTTTTCGTATATATATATATATATATTATCGACTCATGTTTTTTGTTGATGTTGTATTGATTTTTTTCTTGTTCTCTCTCTCTCTCTCGCTCTCTCTCTCTCTCTCTTCCTGGCATGTTGAATGATGGGGATGATGATGCTGATGGTGCTGCTTATGGTGGTGGTGATGGTGGTGCTGGTGGTGGTGATGATGGTGGTGGTGGTGATGATGGTGGTGGTGGTGCCGATGATCGTGGTTCTGGCGATGATGATGATGATGATGATGATGGTGGTGGTGCTGATGATGGCGATGACGATGATGACGATGATGACGATGATGATGTTGATGATGATGACGATGATGATGATGATAACGATGATGATGGTGATGATGATGATGTCGATGATGGTGAACATGCTGATGATGGCGATGATGATGCTGATGTTGATGATGCTGATTGTGATGATCACGATGATGATGTTGATGATGCCAGCGACGATGATGATGATGACGATGATAGTGTTGGTGGTGATGATGATGTTGATTATGATGACGATTATGATGATGAGGATGATGATGGTGGTGATGCTGATGCTGATGATGATTGCTGATGCTGATAATGATGATGATGGTGATGATGATGATGCTGTAGATGATGATGACGATGATGATGATGACGATGGCGATGGTGTACCTGATTCCGATGCTGATGCCGATGATGATCATGATGGTGTTGATGTTGATGGTGATGAACATGATGGCGACGACGATGACGATGATGATACGTTGGTGATGGTGGTCGTGGTGGAGTGGTGATGTTGATGATGTGGATGGTGATGATGACGTTGATGGTGATGATGATAATGACGACGATGATGATGACGCTGATAATGATGCTGCTGCTCATGATGCTGACGATAATGATGATGACGACTATGCTGCTGCTGATGATGAGGATGATGATGGTGTCAATGATGATGACGCTAACGATGATGATGAAGATGATGATGCTGATGATGTGATGTCGATGATGATGAATATGCTGATGATGATGACGATGATGATGATGATGCTGATGCTGCTGATTATGCTGCTGATGATGATCATGATGCTGCTGATGATGATGGTGATGCTGATGGTGGTTATGAGGATGATGCTGATGATGATGATGATGATGATGATGATGGTAAACATGCTGATGATGGCGATGATGATGCTGATGTTGATGATGCTGATGGTGATGATCACGATGATGATGATGTTAATGATGCCAGCGGCGATGATTATGATGACGATGATAATGTTGTTGATGATGATGATGATGATGATGATGATGATGATGATGATGGTGAGGATGTGATGATGATTGTGGTGGTGGTGGTGATGAGGATTTGATGACGATGACGATTACGATGACGATGACGATGATGACGATGATGACGATGACGATGATGATGATGATGATGATGATGATGATGATGATGATGATGATGATGATGATGATGATGATGATGATGATGCTGATGATGCTGATGATGCTGATGATGCTGATGCTGATGCTGATGCTGATGCTGATGATGATGATGACGATGATGATGATGATGATGATGATGCTGATGATGATGATGATGATGATGATGATGATGATGATGATGATGATGATGATGATGATGATGATGATGATACTGAGGAGAGGAGAAGGAGAAGAGGAGGAGGAGGAGGAGGAGGAGGAGGTGGAGAAGAGGCGGAGGAGGAGGAGGAGGAGGAGGAGGGAGGAGGTGGAGTATGGAGTTGGAGGAGGCGGAGGGGGAGGAGGCGGATGAGGCGGATGAGGAGGTGGAGGAGGAGGAGCATCCGTCGGCGCCCAGATCTCCATAGACGACGCCCTCCTGAAGAAGGAGAGAGACCGGGCTGGGGCGGGCTCGCTGCTTGCGGCGGCACGTCCGTGGGGTGTGTCGTGGCAGTTGGCCCGCGCGGGTGGGCTCCGCTGGATGGAGGGGGCCCTAGCCCCCCATTGCAGGAGGACGAGGGGGGGGAGGGAATATGGGGGTAGAGGAGGGAAGAGGGAGGGAGGGAGGAATTAGCGAGGGAGAAGGAAGGAGGAGGTAGGGTGGGGGGAGGAGGGAGTGAATAGGCAGGGAGGAGTGGAGGGAGGGAAGGGGAGAGGAATAGTGAGGGGGAGGAGGGAGGGAGGGAGGGAGGGAGGGAGGATGGAGGAGGGAGGTAGGGAGGGGGGGAGGGAGGGAGGGGGAAACACAGAGGGAGGAGGTGAGGGAGGAGGGAGAGAGGAGATAGTGAGGGAGGCGGGAGGGAGGAGGGGGAGAGGGAATAGTGAGGAAGGATGGAGGAAGGAGGGATGGATCAGGGAGGGAGGGAGGAGGGAGGGAGGGAGGGAGGGAGGAGGGAGGGAGGGTGGGAGGGAGGGGCCTCCTGACTGAGGAGCTTGCTTCGCCGAGCGATGAGCTCGCGCGTGGGGCCAGCCGCGGCCCCCCCCGGGCGCTCCCTCCCCCCGGGTACGCCGATGGGGCCGGCGGGTCATGTTCGGCAGTTTTTTGGGGGGGTCTCCAGGTCTTCCGGGGCTCTCGTCAGGATGATAGCTCCATTCCATTTCTCGAAGAAGAAAGCACGGCATAAGCATAAACTTTTGGCGCTCCGCGCGGATGTCTTGGATCGGCGCCTGGGCCTCCCCGGCGGCGCCTCAGACGCCGTCCCTGGCGCGCTCCGCGCGCCGGGCAGGGGGATCCAGCGCGGATTCAGGTAATCCGCGCGGAGAGTCAATAGTTCATGTTTGTGGCGTTTTTCTTTTCTATCTTACAGTTCTATTTCAGTTAAGCATTCTTGGGGTGACCCGCATTCGAAGTTTTCTGGGCCGTGGCGACCTTGCGTCGCTCCTCTCCGTCCACATTGTCACCACCTTCTTCTCCGTCTTTTCTTTGTGCTCTGGTTCTTGTTATTCGGCTGAGGAGGAGGCGAATGATGACGATGATGCTGATGATGACGATGCTGATGGTGATGATGATGCTGATGATGATGATGCTGATGGTGATGGTGATGCTGACGATGATGCTGATAATGCTGATGATGATGAAAATGATGATGATGATGCTGATGATAATGATGCTGATAATGATGATGATGCTGATGCTGATGCTGATTATGATGATGATGATGATGACGAGGAGGAGGATGATACAGAACAGTCGGATGATGATGATGATTCTGATGATGATGATGATGATGATGATGATGATGAGGAGGAGAAGGAGGAGGAGGAGGAGAATACAGAACAGTCGGCGGTGTAAGCATGCCTCAGCGAGGCCCTGCCTTGGCCCCGATACCGGGGGAATGCCGAGCAAACAGCAAGCGTCAATCCTCCTCCCTTCTCCTCTCCACTTCCACAGCCCCTCCTGCACTTCATCAGGGCGAACTAATTCTCTAGTCGATCTGGTTGCTAGGAGGAGGGGGGATGAGGGGGACTAAGAGGTTCATCAGAGAGGGCGGGGGTCTAAGTTACAATCGGCGGAGTTTCTCACTTTCATCTCCTCATCGTGACAATATACCCTCCCAGCCTGGAGCAAAAAGCTGCATGCTCAGCCGACTCTCCCAGCCGTCGGCGAAGGGCACGCAGGCAGTCTCACGTCCGTCGATCGCGAACGGCACGAGTCCTTTTCTCCTCTCTTGGAGTGGCCTTCTCCTCCCCGTCCTCCTTGCAGAGGTCCTCCTTTTCGTCCAGCTCGTCCAGGTTGTTGCTGGGAAGTTGCTGGCCTGTCTTCGTGAGGCCGTACTCCTGGATGGGGCACTGCTGCCCCTCACGTTGAGGAGGAGGAGGAGGAGGAGGATAGTTCACAAGCTCGGCGAGCTGTGCGGTGAGCTCCTCGTTCCTGACCCGCATGACCTCCAGCTCAAGCGTCCAAGCCGCCTCGCACGGGGCGAGCTGCACGGGCAGCTCCCGCGACGTCCTTCCCGGAGCCGCACGGCCCGTTGGGCCACTGTCTTCTCCAGGAGCTCCATCTTGATGCAAGGGCGCCCTCGAGGGAGCGAAGTTATTCGCGCTTCGCGCTTCGCGGTTCGGCTCCGATTCCTCCTCATCCTCCTCTTATCCCGTGGGAGGCGGCGCGAGAGCGCGAAATTATTCGCATTTCGCGCTTCGCGCAGCGCGAAGCGCGAAGTTGGGAGCCCTTGTTGATGCCCTGCGGCACCTTGGGCATCGAGCGGAAGTCCACCAAGGGCACGCGTCGCGCCCAGTTGCCCTCAGCGCAAGCCGCGGCCGCGCGCCAGCCCCCACCAATTCCACGGCGGCGAGGGCGCCTCCCACCACGTGGAGGTGGGCCAGTGCGCCCCTCGGCGTACCGCCCGGGTCCCAACGGGCCAGGCCGCGAAGTCCGCCCGGAAGCGCGTCGTGCGGCGCTGCAGCGCTTGCGCCTGAGACACGCCACTCGTGGGGAAAAAAGCACACTGGGGAAAACACACACACACACACACGTGGGAAAAAACACACACAAAAACACACACACACAACACACACAAAACAGACGTGTGTGACAAAAACGCACACACGCGTGTGTGTGTGTGTGTGTGTTTGTGTGTGTGTTTTTTTTTCCCACGTGTGTGTGTGTGTGTGTGTGTGTGTTTGTATGTTTTTTTTTCCCACGGCGGTGCTCGGGGCGGCGTCGCCTCGCGAGAGTCTTCAGTCTTAGCTTGGCTGCCGAAGTCATCGGCCTCTCCGGCCCATGCAGGATGCACCCCGCGTGCGCCCCTCGTGTGCTGGGCTCCCTTGGGCCAACATGGTTACGAAGGAGGAGGAGGAGGAGGAGGAGGAGGAGGAGGATGAGGAGGAGGAGGAGGAGGGGGGGGAGGAGGATGGGGAGGAGGAGGAGGAGGAGGAAGAGGTGGAGGAGGAGGAGGAGGAGGAGGAGGAGGAGAAGGAGAAGGTTATTAGTAATAATAATACAAAGAAGAACTCATACTAGGAATAATGATCATAATAATGATAACCAGCATAATAATACGCATGATGAAAAGAAATAAAGACTAATAAACATAATGATAGTAAGACGAATGCGAATCAGAAGAAGGAACATGAACAGGACACTCATAATCATAATCATGATCATGAGGAGACGCAGAATACTAATCATGATCATCATCGTCTGAATAATAATAATAATGAGCGTTCTAGAAAGAATCGTAATATGAACAAAACAGAGGAGGATGATGAGGAGGAGGAAGAGGAGGAGCCTGGGGCCCTCCCGGCTGTCACTCTCGACGCGCCGCTTCGCCCTTCCCCCTTGCCCGCTCTGCTCCACCAGGAGAAGAAGGCCATGGCGGAGAAGGCTGGGCGCCTGCCGCCTGGGAGCTTGGAGGAAGGGATCGGGGAGGAGGGGGGCGGCGGAAGGGATCGAGGAGGAGGGGGGGGGATCATGATGATAATGATGATGATAATGATGATGCTGCTGCTGATGATGCTGCTGCTGATGCTGATGATGATGGTGATCATGATGCTGCTGATGCTGATGCTGATACTGATGATGATTCTGATGATCGTGACATTGATGCTGACGATGGTGATGGTGATGGTGATGCTGATGCTGATGAGGATGACGCTGATGCTGATGATAATGTTGGTTATTATGATTGTGATTACGATGATGACGATGATGCTGCTGATGATGATGAGGCTGATAGTGATGACGGTGCTGATCGTATTGCTGATTTTGGTGATGCCGATGCTTATGAAGCTGATGATTATGCAAGTGATGATGATGCTGGTGATGCTGATGAGGTTGTTGATTCTGCTGCTGATAATGATGATGATCATGATGATGCTGATGACTCTGATGATGCTGCTGCTTATGCTGATCATGATGCTGATGCTGATGATGATGCTGATGGTGATGATGATGATGATGGTGTTGTTGATGATGCTGCTGATGCTTCTGATGCTGCTGCTGATGACGATAATGATGACGATGGTGGTGGTGTTGGTGGTGTTGGTTGCGAGATGAGGATGGGGCTGATGATGATGATGATGATGACGACGATGAGGATGGCGACGAGGGCGACAATGAGGAGGGGGAGTATACTGCTGATGATGACGATGAACATGAATATTACGACGACGATGGCGAGTCTGATGATGACGATGATGATGGATGTGGTGGTGGCGATGATACTGGGATGATGTTGAGGATGACGACGAATAGGACGACAATACAAGTGATGATGATGGTGGTCATGCTAATGCTTATGATGATGGTAATGCTGCTGATGATGATGGTGAGCATGATGATGTTGCTGATGATGGATGATGATGCTGATGACGATGACGATGATGTTGATAATGATGCTGATGGTGATCATGCTGCTGCTGATTATGATGATGGTGATGATGATACTGATGCTGATGATGATGGTGATCATGATGATGCTGCTGATGGATGAATATGATGATGACGATGACGATGACGATGACGATGGTGATGATGATGATGATGATGATGATGATGATGATGATGATGGGACTGCAGATGAGATTTTGTATTGAGATTATGGTGATCATGGTGATGACAATACTGGTAAGGTTGATGATGATAAACAGGAGGATGACGATGAACAGGATGCTGTTGCTGCCGCTGATGATGATGATGTTTCTGATGATGATGCTGCTGATAATGATGATGATGATGATGATGATGATGATGATGATGATGATGATGATGATGATGATTATCATGATGATGATGATGATGATGATGATGATGATGATGATGATGATGATGATGATGCTGCCGATCATGATGATGATGATGATGATGATGCTGATGATGATGATGATGCTGAGGATGCTGATGATGATGATGATGATGATGATGCTGATGATGATGATGATGATGATGATGATGATGATGATGATGGTGATGATGATGATGATGATGATGATGATGATGATGATGATGATGATGCTGATGATGATGATGATGATGATGATGATGATGATGATGATGATGATGATGATGATGATGATGATGGCGTCGGTGACGTTGAATGATGTTTTCTGGTTGGGAGGTGTGATACAGCTGCTGCGAAGGGGGAGAAGGGGAAGGGCTGAGGAAGGACAGGGAGGATTTTTTTTGAGGTTGACCCTCCTTCAGCCTCGGGTGCCTTGCACTGGCGTGCCCTGCGCCAGCAAAAGCTCCATACACTTTTTAGCAATCTGAACGACGAGCAATGTGCGGGCTTTATAAACGACAAAACGTGCGACGCTACGGGAACCCTGGGCTTCTTGTGCGAAGGACGGCGACCTCTTTGCAGACGACCCCGCGGATTGCTGCGCGAGACAAGCTTGTGTGGCTCGCATTTCTTCCCCAGGCGATCGGAGCGACCCCCCGAGGTGTGATAACCGCACTTGTGGCAACTACAAGCACGACTCCGCTGTCAGCAATCAATCAAGGCACACTAATGGCCCAGATTTCTGAGCACCGAAGGCTGCACATGCAGCACGCACGAGGGGGGAGGAGGGAGGAGGGAGAAGGAGAGGAGGAGGAGTGAAACGGGACGAGGAGCAGGATTATGATGATGCTGATGATGATGCTGATGATGCTGCTGATGATGATGATGATGAACATGATGCTGATGATGCTGATGATGATGCTGATGCTGATGATGATCGTGCTGCTGATGATGATGCTGATGCTGATGCTGATGCTGATGATGACGATGATGATGATTATGATCGTGATGATGCTGACGATGCTGATGATGGTGATGATGCTGATGATAATGCTAATGATGATGATGCTGATGATGCTGATCATGCTGCTGATGCCGATGCTGATGCTGCTGGTGATGGTGATGACGATGATGATAATGCTGATGATGCTGCTGATGATGATGCTGATGATGGTGGTGCTGCTGCTGATGATGATGACAATGACGATGCTGATGATGATGATGATGATGATGATGATGATGATGCTGATTTTCTCATTCGAATTCTGATGACGATGCTGATGATGATGCTCATGATGATGAAGAAGACGATGCTGATGCTGATGTTGATGCTGATGCTGTTGCTTCTGATGCTGCTGATGATGATGGTGATGATGCTGCTGCTGATGATGATACTGCTGATGAATTTATGACGATGGTGGTGCTGATGCTGCTGTTGCTGATGATGATGGTGATGATGCTGATGCTGATGCTGATGCTGCTGATGCTGATGCTGATGCTGCTGCTGATGGTGGTGGCGATGACGATGCTGATGATGGTGATGATGGTGATGATGGTGATGATGGTCATGATGGTGATGATGTTGATGCTGATGCTGCTGATGCTGATGCTGATGCTGCTGATGGTGGTGGTGATGATGCTGCTGCTGATGATGCTGATGATGATGATGATGATGAGGAGGAGGAGGTGGAGGAGGAGGGAGCAGGACCAGGTGGAGGTGGATGGGGAGGGGGAGGTCGGGAGGAGGGAGGAGGGAGGAGGGAAGAGGATAGGAGGGGTGAAAATGGAGGAGGAGCATGACGCTGCTGCTTCTCTTCCTCCTTCTTCTCCTCCTCGCTGCTCCTAGCCTCGCCACTCCACTCCGTCCACCTCTAGCCACATCGCCGATGCCTCCCCCGCCCCCCGCGAGATAGTCGTGATGGACAACGGCTGCATGTGCTGCACCATCAGGGGCGACCTCCAGAAGGGGAGCCGGCGCTTAGAGTCTCGGGATTGGGGTGAGGAGGGCTTTCCAGGCCACCATCGGGCAGCCGAGGGGCCAGGGGAGTGGTACCTTCTTCAGGGGCAACATTCGGAGGGCCAGTGTTAGGGACGTTTTAGGTTCGGGGTTCGGGGTGGCGTTTTCGTTGGTTCTCGGCGGTTTCCCAGCCTCGAGGTGCTCCCCCGCAGCTTCGCCTCGCGGAGAGCGTGTTGCGGGCGTACCCGGATCGTCCCGAACGGCGGCCAGAGGCCCAGGGAGTCGGCTCTTTCTGCCCATGATCGTGCGCGAATTCCTGGTCTCGCTCTCGCTCACGCTCCTGCCGCTCCCGCCGCGGCTGCTGCTCCTCCGGCTGCCGCTTCCCCTCCCGCCTCCTCCTCCGCTCCCGCCTCCGGCTGCCTCCCCAGACCCCCGCTCTCCCCAGGGAGCCCCCCCCCTCCCCCGGCGAGCGCGGTGGCGGACTCGCGCGGCAGCGCGGCCGGACAGACAGTCGAGCGCTCAGGCTGGAGGAGATCATCGACGACATCGCCAAGGGCAGCGGCATAGAAGCGATCATCATCGAGACCACGGACGGCCGCCGCGGCCCGGGCTGCCCTGCGGCGGCCAGGGCAGGGGCGGAGAGGAGGTGGCCGGAGCGTGATACCCGCCCCCCGTGCCCGCGGGGCCCGGGCCGACGAGCGGCGCTCTCTCTTCAGGGAGGCCGCGCCCTCCTCGGAGATCCCAGAGCATGCAGCGTCGGGCCCCCTGGAGGGAGGAGGGCGACAGGGGGAGGAGGGGTGGGAGCTGGAGGGCGCCCAGGGGATGGAGGGGGGGCGGAGCCCGCCGAGAATAGCCCGCGGCGGAGCGAGCGTGGGAGCGCTCCTCTCGTCTGCCGCGCACTCTGCGGCGGCGCGGGCGCGGGCCGCCGCCGGGAGCAGGCCCCGCGGGAGCGCGCGGGGCTCCCCGTGTGCGCCACGGCCCGGTGGCCAGGCCTCCCAGACGGGGTCGGAGCCGACGGGGTCGCGGGATCGCGCCGCATCGCCGATGCGTCGCCGATGCGGCTCCATCTGGAGCTCGATGTCCTTCACGCCGGCGTCGCCGATGCATCGCCCATGTCGACGATGCATCGCCTGTGCATCGCCGATGCATCGGGTATCGGCGATGCGGCGCGATCCCCCGACCCCATCTACTCCGACCCCAGCTAGGAGGCCTCTACGGTGGGAGGGGTGCGCCGAAGTGGGCGCGGCGGCGGCGCGACTGACCAGTCCGGTCGAGGAGCCCATGAAGGCCCACCGCTCCGCAAGCGGAGACGGAGGGCGTGAGACAGCACGGCAGCAGAAACGCGCATGCAAGGGATGAATGGCGGACAGGGCTAAAGAGCAAGGCTCACAGATTGTCTGCTGTCCAGGCAGCGCGGCCAATTCCAGAGCTGCCGAGTTTTCTACACCGCGGCCATACGTGGAGCTCCCTATGGGGCACGATCCCTTTGAGGGGATTGTCGCAATGGGCGCGGCGGCGCCATGAGAGTTCTCCCCCCTGCGGCCACAGGCGGAGCTCCGTCTGGGGCACGAATCGCGTGACGGGTGTGCCGAGAGGAGCGCAGCAGAGCTGGCAGGGAGCGGAGGGGAGGAGGGAAGGAGGAGGAGGGAGAGGAGGAGGGATAAGAGGAGGGGGGAGGAGGGAGGGAGGAGGAGGCGGATGGATGAGGAAGGGGGAGGAGGGAGTGGAGGAGGGGGGAGGAGGGGATGGGAGGGGATGGCGAGGAAGAGGAGGGAGGAGGGGGGAGGCGGAGGGAGGAGGAGGCAGGCTTGGAGCGAGACGCGCGGCGCGGCGAACTCAAAGCGAGGAGCCAACGACACAGAAGGGTTGGGAAACGTTTCCAACCGCCCATCTTCTTCCTTATCATGGACGCACGGGGGGGGTCCTCCTCCTTTCCTCCTGCACCTCCTCCTCCTCCTCCTTTCCTCCTCCTTTCCTCCTCCTCCTCCTCCTCCTCCTCCTCCTCCCCAAACGTTTCCAACCGCCAACTTCTCCAACCGCCAACGTTCCCAACCGCCCAACGTTTTTTGTATTCCTTGTTTTGCCGATCGGCGCGGGCACTCGCCCCCCCCCTCCCCCCCCCGTGGAGTAGATCTTGGCCGTTTTTGGCGCCTGCTTCGAGCAGGCGGAGTCTCTCCCCCACAGGACGCACTGCTGCAAACAGTCGCATCGAGCAGAGGTCCGGAGCCAGACCCCCCCCTCCCCCCCCTTTCCGCCCAATGTCAAAACGTCGAATAAGAAAACGTTCACTTGAGTTCCCCTCCTCTGTGTCCTAATCTTCTTCGTCGTGGACGCACGCGCGCACGTTGCCCTCGGCGAGCGCTCGCTCGGCGACGCGCTGGTCCACAGAGGCGGAAGTCGGGGGCGGAGCGGGCGGCCAGCGCAGGCCAGGAAGGACACAAGGGGCGGCGGCAGACGGGAGACCAGGACAGGTAAGCGCAGCGGGGACGGGCACACACGATATTTGTATCGAAGACGCCTACAGCGACTCACCGCCGCCCCTTGCCCCTTTGGAAGCGCCTATGTGGCCGACAGCTGGGCTAGAGCTTGGCCAAGCTATCGGGCCAGTTGTTCCCCGAGTCGGTTTGGAAAGCCTGCGGGGAACGCGTGGGGGAGCAATAGGAGGAGGATCAGGAGAGGGAGGATGATGATGATTAGGAGGAGGATGAGGATGAGGATGATGGGGAAGGAGGAGGAGTATGAGGAGGAGACTTCTTGGGAACCGTTTTGCGAGGCCTCTTGTGAGGCCTCTGTGGAGCTTCCTTGGAGCCTTTTGGAGGCCTATTGGGAGCCTCCCTGGGCCTCTTGGGGGCTTCTTGGGGCCTTTGCTGGGGGCTTCTAGGGGGCCTCTTTGGCCGTCTTAGGGCGTTCCCGACCCGTCTGACACCGTCGGAAGCCGTCTTGTGGGCCTCTCTGAACCGACTTGGGGCTCTCTTGGGGTGCTTCAGGGCCGTCTTGGAGAGTATCTTGGACGTCTTGGAGGTCGCCGTCTTGGGGGCCTTTTGGGCCATCATGGGGCCATCTTGGAGGCCTCGCAGGCGATCTTGGGATCTTGGGGGCCTCTTGGGCCGTCTTGGGTCGTCGGAAGGCCGAAAAAGAGCAAATGCCGAAATCCTTCAACAACCTCGGGAAAGTCAATGATTTTGGTCTCTTCAGGTCCTCCTGGAGAACATCTTGGAGGCCTCTTGGGCCTCTTGGGCCGTCTGGGGTCATCTTGAGGTCATCTTAGGCCGTTTTTGGTGCATCTTGGGCATTTTTGGAGGCATCTTGGGGCCATCTTAGCCGTCTTTGAGGCCATCTTGGCCGTCTTGGAGGCCTCTTGGGGCCCTCTTGGGGGGCCGTCTTGGGAGCCTCTTGGGCCTTCGTGGGGCCATCTTGGAGGCCTCGTGGGTGAACTTCGAGCGATCTTGGGGGCCTCTTGGGCCGTCTTGAACCGTCGGAATGCCGAGAAGAAGCAAATGCTAAAATACCACAAAAACCTCAGGAAAATCACTGAATCTTGCCTCTTTGGGCCCTCCTGGAGGACCTCTTGGAGGCCTCTTGGGCCGTCTTGGAGGCTTCTTGGGCGTACTTGAAGGTATCTTGGGCTCTCTTGGGCCGTCTTGGAAGCCATCTTCGACCATCTTAGGCGAACTTGAGGGCCATTTCTGGCCATCTGAGCCGTCTTTGAGGCTATCTTGGGCCATCTTGGAGCAGGACAGGCATTGAAATGTGCAGTTTCCGGTTCTTTCCGGCCCGGAGGGCTGGGCCGATTCGCCAGGGGGAGTTGTTTTGGAAAAGAACCAAAAACAAGACCGAAAGGGTTCAGCACGCCAGACACTCCTGTGATGAATCAACAGGGGGCGGCGGATCGAAGACGCCTACGGCTAATCACCGCCGCCCCCTGCCTTTTTGGAAGCGCCTATGTGGCCGAACGTTGAGGCCAGACCTGCCAAGCTATCGCACCATGTGTTCCCCGAATCGGTTTGGAAAGCCTTCGGGGAACACGTGGGCATCTTGAAGGTCATCTTGGCCGTCTGGAGGTCATTTTGACCCTTTCGGGCCTTCTTGGATGACGTCTTGGAGGGCTCTTGGGCCGTCTTGCAGGCCATCTTGAGCGTTTTGGAGACCTCTTGGGCCGTCTTGGGGGCCTCTTGGGGCCGTGTCTTGGGCCTCTTGGGCGATCTTTGGGGGCACTTGGGCCGTCTCGGGCCGTCGGAAGGTAGAAAACAAGCAAATGCCACAATCCTTCAAAACCCCATGGCAAATCAATGATCTGGGCCTTTTCGGGCCTTCCTGGAGGCCCTCTTGGAGGCCTCTTGGGCCGTCTTGGGCCATCTTAGGGCCATGTTCGGCCGTCTTGGTGGGCTCCTGGTCCGTCTGACGCCGTCGGAAGCCGTTTGGGGGGCCTCTATGGGCCGACTTGGGGCCCTCTGGGAATGCTCCAGGTCTTGGAGGCCCATCTTGGGCGTCTTAAAGGTTTCCTGTGCAGTCTTGGGGGCCTCTTGGGGCAGACTTGGGGCCCTCTTGGGCCGTTCTGGGGCCATCTTGGAGGCCTCTTGGGCGACCTTTCGGCGATCTTCGGGGGCTCTTGGGCCGTCTCGGGCCGTCGGAAGGCCGAAAAGAAGCAAATGTCAAAATCCGTCAAAACCTTAGGAACATCAATGTTTTGGGCCTTTTCGGGCCTTCCTGGAGGCCCTCGTGGGGGCCTCTTGGGCCGTCTTGGGCCAGCTTCGAGCCAACTTCGGCCATCTTGGTGGGTCCCTGGCACGTCTGACGCCGTCGGGAGCCGTCTTGGGGGCCTTTCTGGGCCGACTTGGGGCCCTCGGCGTGCTGGAGGCCATCTTGGGCGTGTTGGAGGCCTCTTGTGCCGTCTTGGGGCCCTCTTGGGGCCGTCTTGACGGCCACTTGGGCCGTCTTGGGGCCCATTTGGGGGCCTCTTGGGCCGTCTTGGGCCTCTTGGGCCGTCTTGGGCCGTCGGAAAGCCGAAAAGGCGCAAATGCCAAAATCCTTCAAACACCTATGGGAAATCAATGATTCTGGCCCTTTCGGGCCTTCCTGGAGGACGTCTTGGAGGGCTCTTGGGCCGTCTTGGAGGCCTCTTGCGGGCCTGTTGGACCGTCGTAGACCATCTTGAGGCCATCTTGGGCCGTCTTGGAGGCATCTCGGGGCTTGGACGCCATCTTGGGCCAACTGGAGGAAAC
>CAUYUJ010016990.1:162289-199789 GCA_963575745.1 Prorocentrum cordatum
AGGCGCGGGCCTTGTCTGCGGATGTAGGGGGTCGGCGCCTTCTCAGAAGCAGCCTCCCCCGAAGACGCCCTGCCCTTTGGTGCGCGCCGCCAAGCGGGGTTTCCTCTTGGAGGCCCCAACGCCGATCTATCCGCGAGTCGATTCCAGTTCATGGTGCCCACCCCGAGAAGACCCGTTGGAAAACCAAAGACCGAATGGACCGGCCAAGTACAACGACGTGCTCCTCTTGTACCAGCAGGTCTGAGAGGCCGGGTGGCTTGGCAGTGCTCGTTATGGTTCGTTCATGCCCACCTCGAGCTAGTGCCCCCCTTCGTCGGCTCCCTTCGGCGGAGCAGAGGCGCGCGCGGCAGTCAGAGCCCGCAGGACGGGCGCAGTGCTCCTGCTGGGGCCGCCCTTGCGTCCATCGCCTCTTCGGGCCATCTCGGGCCACATATCCTCGAGCAAGGGATCGACTACAGTATAGATCGACCCCGAAATCGATTTTCTCGTCGAACACAGCGAGAAAAATGCGTAGAAGCGTCAGTAGATCTTCGGAGAACTATAGTAGTAGCTTCGTAGAGATCGACGGGACATCCATGTTGGGGTAGCTCGATTTTGCAATCTACCCCCCGCCCGAGATACGGGAGTCGTGGGCCCGGTGCCGCCGCTGCCCTCTCTGCGCGGGAGGGCCCCGCCTCCTCCCCCCTGTATCCGTGCAGTGTCGTTTTGGCCGTCGCCCGCTGGCCTCCCTCAAGAGCAAGGGCGCCCCCCCTCGTCTTCCTCCTCTTCTCCTGCGTGTCTCTCCCCCTCGTCCTGCTCCTCGTCGCGCGCTCGCCCGGGCAGTGGTTGTCACGGGTAGCTACTTCTGCTGGCTTCTGTGGTCCCGGGGGTGCAGGACTTGTCCGCTCCGACCGGCGCCTGCACCACGGGGGGCCCTTGGAGTTTCGTGGTCGTCCTCCGCTCCCCTTTCCCCCCTCTTCCTCCCTGGCCTGTGCATACCCCTCCGCGTTCCCCGCCTCGATCTTGTGTCTTGGACTCTGGCGTTCTCTCCCCCAGCTCGGCCTCGGGGGGGGGGCGCTTCGGGCCGCGGGGTCGTCGGGCAGTGGTGGCCCGCGACGAAACCTTGGCTTCGGGGGAGAGGTCGAAGGCTCAGGGGCTCGCGGGTCGAGCAGGTGTGCCCCTTCGCGGGTCTGGGTTTGGGTCGCTCCCCTGTCCGGGGCTCGTGCCTGCTCCTCCTCCACCTGTCTTGCCCCCGCTCCCGCTCCACGTTCCCCCTCCCTCTCCCCTGGAGGGACGTTCTGCGCGTCTCGTCGTCGTCGTCGTCGTCGTCGTCGTCGCTCCACGCTGCACCGTCCGAAGCGGCTGCTCGCAGGGACGACCTCCGACTGGACGCCGTCGTGACCATGGCGGACGCGAAGCACCTCCCGGAGGGGGCGGAGAACGCACGGGGGCCGTTTGTCATGCCACTGCGCAGCGGTCAAGCAGCGCTCCCAGACCTCAGTTTTTTCTTGAGTTTGAAAGATGCAGTAATTGTCCTTCTTCCTTTTTCTTCATCTATTATCAAAGACGCCTACAGCGAATCACCATCGCCCCCCGCCTTTTAGGATACGCCTGTGTGCCCAAACGTTTGGGCGGGGTCGTTTTGGGAGCCTCGCTGGGCCGTCTTGGGGTCTTCTTGGGGCGCTTCAGGGTCGTCTTGAAAGCCGTCTTCAGCGTCTCGGAGGCCTGTTTGGCCGTCTTGGGGCACTTTCGGGGCCGTCTTGGGAGCCTCTTGGGCCGACCCGCCGTCGGGCTTCATCGCCTCGGCGGCCGCTTCATCCCGCCGCCTCCATCCAGGCCCCCACCCACCCCCCCTCTGGGAGGCTCCAAAGGCTCGGGGAGTCTCGACCCTCGATCCCTCTATTCCCCATTCCCTGCTCCTTGTCGCTCGCCTCCCCTGTTCCTCCCCGCGCTCCCCCCCCCCCCCCCTCCCTCTGGGGGCCCCAAAGGGACAAACTCGCCCCCCAAAGGCCTCGACCCTCGATCCCTCCATTCCCCTTTCCCTGCTCCTCCTCCTCCCCCCTCCTCTCCTCTTAATCCAGTCTTCCCTCCTCCTCCCTCCGCCCTCATCCCTCCCTCACCTCCTCTCCTCCTCTGTTTCCCTCCCTTTTTCCTCCCTCCTCCACCCTCCGCCTCATTTGCAGTACAGTTGTCCGCTTCGAATTGGGAACTACGCTCATCATCATCTATCATCATCATAATCCATTCATCATAATCATCATAATCATCATCATCACATTCATCATCATCATCATAATCATCAGCCTCTTGAGGGCCCCCAAGGGGCAAACTCGCCCCTCGAGGGCCTCGACCCTTTTCAAACCTTTCGCTATCCTCGTCGCTTCGCTCCACTGCTCCTCCCCCGCCCCTCCTCGCTCCCCTTCTGGGGGGGGGGGGGGGGCCCCCAGAGGCGCAAACCCGCCCCCCCCCCCCCCCCCCCCCCCCCCCCCCCACCACTCCCCCACCCCCCCCAGAAAGCCTTTTTTTTTTTCGACCCTCGATCCCTCCATTCCCCTTTCCCTGCTCCCTGTCGCCCTCCTCCTCCTCCTCTGCTCCTCCCCCGCCGCGCCCGTCCGCGCTCCTGATCGATGCAGTGGACCTCTCGCTCTCTCTCTCTCTCTTTCTGCAGCTGCGATTCCGATCTGTGGCGCTGCCCACGGGGGTTGCCTTGCAGGGGGGCGTGGGAACATGCCCACCAGACCCCCGCGTGCTGCGACAGCAATCACGACGAGAGGTTTGTCCTATTTCCGGCCTCCTGGGGACCTTACCGGGCCTCGTGGGCCGTCACAACACAACTCGGGATGAAAGACCAGTCCCAGGGAAGGGGTCCAGACCTCTGGGGGTCGACGTTGTGGAAAGATCACGGCGTCGGGGGTCTGGGTACCCAGTCGCATGCCAATTGTCAGACGTCGTGCTTCCCGCTGGAATCCGTTTGAATTCTCCCTAGGAGCCACTCTACCCTCTCCTCCTCCCTCCTCTTTCCTCCGCCACTGAGCGAATGAAGCTGATGGAAGAGACCAGGGCATCTCGTCTCCAACACCTTGGCATCGCTCGGACGTGTGCATTTTTTTCTCGGCGAGGACCATCGAGGACCATCCTGGACCATCGAGCGAAAAAAACGCACGAAACCGACAAATGCACGGGAAATGGACGTCCGAGCGACGGCCAGACACCGAGTAGTGATGCTCTGCTCCTCGTGGTTTGTCGCTCGTTCGTGTCAGCGCTGTGCGCCTTCCCCTTGGGCGCTGCATCATTCCATCCTGTCCCATCCCATTCTACCCGACTCCATTCCGTCCCATTCCGTCCGATTCCATCCCGTTCCATCCGATTCCGTCCGATTCCATCCCGTTCCATCCGATTCCATCCGATTCCATCCGATTCCATCCCGTTCCATCCCATTCCATCCGATTCCATCCCGTTCCATCCCATTCCGTCCGATTCCATCCGATTCCATCCCGTTCCATCCGATTCCACTCCTCCTCGCCCACCCTCGGCCCCCTCCCCTCCCCTCCTCCCCTCCGCCCCCGCGCCCCGCCCCCGCTCTCTGCCCTTCCCCGCCCCCCCCCCCGACCTCGCCGTGACTTTTTTTCAGCCGCGGCGAACCACAGCGTCCTGGAACCCCCTCCCACCACCCCCCGCCTCCCCCCCCCCCAACCCCCCTCCCCCTCCCCTCCCCCCTCCCCACATCCCTCCCCCAATTCACCCCTTTCGCCCCACCACCCTCCTCCTCTTAATTCCGCCTCTTCCTCCTCCTCCTTCTCCTCCTCCGCCTCCTCCTCCTCCTCTCATCCTATCCCCCCCCCCTCCTCTTTACTCCTCCTCCTCCTCCTCCTCCTCCTCCTCCTCCTCCTCCTCCTCCCTTTCCTCGGGAGCAGTTTTTCACCCCGAGTCGTGTTTTTTGACGGTCCCGAGGCCCAGTGAGGGCCACCGCGGGGCCGAACAGAAACAAAGGGGAGCCTCGCGTCGCCACTTCTTGTCACAGCGCGAGGGGGGGTCCGGGAGCGCCCCTCCCTCCTCCCGCCCTCCCCCGGCGGGCACCCCTAGAGCAGCGGGGGGGCTGGGAGGGCCGCCTGGCCGACGAGGTGGAGGAGGGCAAGGCGGCACGCGCGCTCGCCCTCCGCCGCCCCGCCTCGGGGGCTCTGCGGGGGTCGTCGTCGTCGTCGCCGTCGCCGTCGCCGTCGCCGTCGCCGCCGCCGTCGTCGTTGCCTGGCAGCGGTGGCAAAGAGGGCTTGCGCGGCTCCACTCCTGCCCGATGGAGGAGGAGGAGGAGGAGCAGGAGGAGGAGCAGGAGGAAGAGGAATCATCATACTTATAGCAATACTAATATTAAGCATGATGGTGCTACTAACAGTAATACTATTCACAATAGTCAATGTACTAGTAATCATAATATTATTATTACGAATTGTAACAATCAGACTAATAACGATACTGCTGATAATATTAAGCATACTTATACTAATACTACTAATGAAACATGAGAGGAGGAGAGGAGGGGTGTGCGCAACTCCAGAAAGGAGGAAGGAGGTGGGAGGTCCACCACGGCAGGTCCGAGCAGCGCCCCTCGCATGGGCCTCCCACGCGGGCTGCCGAAGCACATTGCCGGCCGCGGCGTCGAGTGAAACCTCGATCGCATGGACTGGAAGCAGCCTCAGGTCAACGCGTGCAGCACCCCGCAGTGCGCCTCGCCGATGGCCGCTTTCATTGCCTCGCAGTCATATTAGGCTGACGCTTCCAGGACATCGCCCCACTCCTCCTCGAGACCCACGGGCATCAGGAGAAATGATGATGATGCGGATGACGCTTATGATGATGCTGCTGCTGATGATGATGATGATGCTGCTGCTGATGATGATGATGATGCTGATGCTGATGCTGATGATGATGATGTTGTTGTTGTTGTTGATGGTGATGGTGATGATGATGATGACGATGATGATGATGATGATGATGATGATGATGATGATGATGATGATGATAAGTATGATGATGCTAATGCTGGTGCTGAGGATGATGATGATGACGACGATGCTGATGATTATGATGCTGATGTTGATGAAGCTGATGCTGCTGCTGTTGCTGCTGATGATGAGGAAGATGAGGGTTATGAGGATGCTGCTGCTGATGATGATACTGATACTGATACTGATGCTGAGGATGATGAGGATGACGATGACGGGAAGGATGATGGTGATGATGCTGATGATGACGATGCCGATGCTGATGATGATGCTGATGATGCTGCTGCTGCTGATGATGATGCTGATGCTGATGCTGCTGATGAGGATGACCATGATGATACTGATGCTGATGATGCTGATGATGCTGATGAGGATGATGAGGATGATGCAGATGATGATGATGATGATGATGATGATGATGATGATGATGATGCTGATGATGCTGATGATGATGATGGTGATGATGATGCTGATGATGCTGATGATGGTGATGATGGTGATGATGATGATGGTGGTGGTGGTGGTTGTGATGATGGTGATGGCGATGACGGTGGTGATGCTGTTGGTGATGATGATAATGAGGATGAAGATAATGATGATGATTATGCTGATGATGACGCTGATGATGATGCTGATGATGATGAGGATGAGGATGATGATGATGCTGATGATGATGTTGACGATGCTGCTGATGTTGATGCTGATGAGGCTGATGATGATGATGATGATGATGATGCTGATGCTGATTATGATGATGATGATAGTACTGCTGATGATTATGATGCTGATGCTAATCATGAGGATGCTGCTGCTGCTGATGCTGATTGTGGTGGTGGTGATGATGATGATGCTAATGATGATGATGAAGATGATGCTGCTGTTGCTGATGATGATGATAATGATGATGATGATAATGATGATGATGCTGATGCTGATGCTGATGCTGATGCTGCTGCTGATGATGATGCTGATGATGATGATGATGATGATGATGATGATGATGATGATGATGATGATGATGATGATGATGATGATGATGATGATGACCATCATGACGGTGTTGGTGCTGGTGATGGTGGTGGTGGTGGTTGTGATGATGAGGAGGAGGACGATGAGGAGGATGAGGAAGAGGAGGCGGGGGAGGAGGAGACGGAGGAGGAGGAGCAGGAGGAAGAGGATGAGGAGGAGGAGGAGGAGGATGACGACAACGACGACGACGAGGAGGAGGATAATAATGCGGATAATGATGAGGACAAGGATGACGACGATGACGACTATGGCGACAACGATGAGGATGAGGATACTGATGAGGATGATGATGAGGATGTCGACGAGGATGACGACGACGACTATAGCGACGACCACCACGACGACGACCAGGAGGAGGAAGAGGAGGAGGAGGAGGAGGAGGAGGAGGAGACATGGGGGAGGAGTGGGAGGAGGGATGATGCGGATGAGGATGAGGATGTGGAGGAGTGGGAGCAGGAAGGAGAGGCGGGGGAGAGGAAGAGCAGGAAAAGGGGAGGAGGACGGTTGGCGCTCTCGTATGCCGTCGTACACTCGCTCACGAAGTTGGCAGTGAATGTACCAAACAGGCAGGGATGCATGGCCGTCCAAGTCACCTCGTCCTTGTTTTGGGCGGCGTGACCCCTTGCGGCCTCGTCATTGCCAGCTTGCGCCCAGCCGCACTTGACTCCTCCGCCCCTCCGCCGCTGCCTCGGCGCTCCTCCTACCCTTCGACCCTTCCCCAGTTGTCCTCCTGCCCCTCCTCGTGATCCCTTCGCTTCCCTGCTTCGACTCCTCGCCCTCCTCGGCCTTGCAGCCACTCTGGCTCGAGCGAGCCTTCGGGTTGGCGCATCCTGTTTTAGGTTTTTCCACGTCTTCGCCACGCCGATGACTTCTCGCCCCGGCCTGGCCAGTCCCCCCGATGCTGGAAGGTGTTGGAAGACCATGGGGAGCTTGCTTCATATATGACGCATGGCGAGATGCCGCTGCTTTCTAAAGGCAATCCAATGAATAGTTTAGATTGGGCTCAGCGTTTTTCTCGGCAAAGTCGTGGGCTTCGTTTTCCATTGCCACCTCGACTGGAGGCTGAGATTGTGGCAGGCAGCCAGACGTTGCGAGCGGCGATTTCATGTCAGACGGCGTCGTGCAGCTTGGGCGCCCCCTTGGTGTTGACAGTACCGAGGGTACGAGCCGCCGTCGCTGCCGACATAGTTCCTCAGCTTCGTGAGCATCTCGTTGCTGCACGGCCTCAGCAGCGGATTCTCCCTGCAGCTTTGGTGGGCAGTAGCAGCATGCTGGCGCTCAGCGTGAACGGATTAGGCTGGTGCCTTTATGGCACCGAAGCAGTGGCCCCACGGTCTCGCGATGTTGGTGGCGCGCTCCGTTCTTCTCAGCTGGATGGTGCACGACGCTGCCCGCAAGGCCGACTTGGAGGCTACTGCTTTTTGAGTTGGATGCAGACGATCGGATGTGCAGGTTTGATAATACGTGGTGGAGGGGGGGCTGGAGCTGGTTGCGTTCGCGTTTTTCTCATGTCTTATGTTTTTTTTGGGTGGGGGGTCCTCGGATGGCGAAGGTGGCAGAGGGCGGAACAAACCTCGAGCGGCCCCTCAAAGGCCCCCTCTCGTTTGCATAGGCTGCCGCAAGCTCCAGACTACGCGAGCAAGGGCAGCGTGTCAGAGATGGCGACCTCCCTCACTCGACTTCCCACCTGATGATGTTGTTGTGCCACCTTTCTGTCCATGGTTGTTCCTCTTTCTCTGAGTGCCTGGTGCCCGGCGGTCGGGTGCTCTGCCGTTGGCGCAAGCGGCTAGGGACGTGATCGTCGGAGCGCCACCCCGCGGGAGCCTCGGCAGCCGTGCACGCGTCTAGCCACTATCACGGCTGGCCTGGCAGTCCTGCGCTTCTCGAGTGCCACTTCTTTGCTGACCTTGCCGTTTCTTCTCTCCAGCGTGCCGTGAAAGGCGATCCTCCAGGGGTGGCAGAGGGTGGCTTCGTCGAGCGCCATCCTGTAGGAGACCCCAGCCTGGAGCTCGTGCCTGGCCAGTTGCTCCTTCGGACCATGATCCTCGTTCCGCTTAGTCTTGCCACCACTTGCTCTCCGTGTCTTGCCGGCGGTCGTCCTCGGGTGGCGTAAGTGGCTGTTGTGCTCGCTGGGCGCCGCCCCGTCGGAGACTCCAGCCTGTGGCGTCTGTTTTCTCACCGTCTTGGCCATTCCGCGTATCTTTCCCATTCTGCACGCTGCATTGCGGACCTTCCTCCTGGGTGGCGGCGGTCCTGGGTGGCGGCGGGCGACGGCGGCTGGTGCCTCGTTGATTTATTATTATTATTATTGTTATTGTTATTATTATTCTCATTATTATTACTGTTATTATTATTATTATGATGATGATGATGATGATGATGATGATGATGATGATGATGATGATGATGATGATGATGATGATGATGATGATGATGATGATGCTTATTATTATTATTATTATTATTATTATTATTATTATTATGATTATTATTATTAGTATCAGTATTATTATTATTGTTGTTATTATTATTATTATTATTATTATTCTTATCATTAGTAATACATATATATATATATATATATATATATATATATCCCTGGGGGCGAGGCCGGGGGCCCCAGGACAGGTGCCTCCACCCCCCATGGGGGGACCGGGGCTCCTTTTCCCTTTGTTTTTACAAGGTTTCCGCGTCCTGGGCCTCGGAGGCCGCCGCCTCCGACCCCCCATGGGCCAGGAGGGCCTCCAGAGGCTCCCAAGACGGCCCAAGCGGGCCCCGAGTCGCCGAAAGACCGCTCCAGGACGCCCAAGATTTGCCCAAGACGGCCCGAGAGGCCCCCCAAGGCACTCCACGACGCTTCAAGACGCCTCTCCAGAGCGCTTCCAGAGGCCGAAATCGTCAATTTTACGAAGGTTTTCGACCGATTTTGGCCTTCCAGCCTTTTCGGCTGTCCGACGTTCCAAGATGACTCAATAAGCCACCAAGAGCGCCCCAAGACGGCCCAAGACGGCCCCAAGACGGGTCCGTAGCCATTTTGGCTCAAGGCTCCACGGGGGGGCGCAGGTAGGCCCCCGCAGCGCGGCCGCGGCGGGGATGGTCGCGGCGGCTCCTCCGCTCTCGCGGGCCGTCGGCGCGCCTTGGGACGGCGGCGGCGACAACGAGTCGGAGGCCGACGCGGAAGAAGCGCCCCTCTTCGGCGGCGCCGCGGCGGCGGGCGGCGGCGCCGCAGCGGCGAGCACCTCCAGCGCGCCCGCGCGGGGGCCGCCCGAGCGAGGCCAGGCCCCCGCCAGGCGGCTGCTGTTGCCCTGCGCCTGCATCTGCTCGGCGGGCGTGGGCTGGTTCGGGAGGGGAGCGACGCTGTGGCCGAGAGCGCCCTCCGCTGCCTTGCCGGCCCCAGCGGCAGGGCTAGCACTGGCGCCGAAGAGCCCGTACGAGGTGCTCTACGACACGTGCGTGTGCGACCTGCGCGAGCTGGAGTGCCTTCCCGCCGCCGGGTGCCTCGACTCGGCCATGGAGAAGGCAGGCGAGCGCATTGCGCTAGGGCTGCAGACCCGCAATACGCTGAAGAGCAGCTACATGACGAAGAGCGGGGAAACACGCACGCACCAGCACGATACGATAGGCCTGTCGAAGGATTACCCGCTCGGGAAACACATGACGTATGGACCGATCATGAACTGGAGGACCTGGGTGCAGCATGGCGTACTGGCGTCCTCCATGGGAAAGGAAAACTATGGAAAGTTCATCGATCCATCTCGGTATCGATACTGTCGGGAGAACAATCTGAGCGGGCCCAAATGCTTTTGGAAAGATTTCTCCTCGGCCGAGGAGCTCGGTAGTATTGAGGAGGATACTGTGGTGCAGGTCAGAGGTAATCCCAACATCAGCGCAGATCTGGAAAGGTTTCGCAAAGAGGCGTCGTGTTCTGCTTGTGTGTACTCCTTCGCTAACTCATACTTGCTGACGTTAGCGCACATCGCGCTGATACAGTTCAACCGGCAACCAAGCTTGGAGGAATCGTTTGAGCAGCACGTCTCGATCATAAACCCTGGCGTCGGCAAATTGAGAGTTAGTTTGCACATACGGCGTGCGGATGCGTGCAGCGGGCTGGTTCGCAAGGGCTACATGTTGCACGCTTCGCCTATCAATGAGCATGCCCAAATGACGAACGTCCGGCTGTGCTACCACACCCAAGTCTACGTAAATGCTTTGCGCCGCATCAGCAATCTCTACAGTCGTCCACTCTCGGTCTACATAGCCTCGGACGACGGTGGGTCAATTTTAGATGAGATCCAACAGCTTGACTTCGATCTCTACAGACAAGCATCTTGGCATCATCTGAACTTCTCTCGGGCGGCCTTGAAGTATGTAGGTACCGTTGAAGGACAGAACGCTTCCACGAACGGATTTCTTGGAGAGACGGCTGCTGCTGATGCCTGGCTTCTGAGCCATGGCGACGTGTTCGTGGGGCATTTGGGCTCTCGCTTTACCAAAGGCGCTTATCTGCTTGCTACTGCGCGCCACAACATCCCGATCCCGTACATTTCTGTTGACGGCCACAATTATTGTTGCCAGAACGATGAGCAGTGCTCAAAAGCGACCGAGGCTCTGACAGGTATTGTTGATTGCCTCACTTTCAGCCCTGAAATTTCAGGACAGAAAAACTACGGCGACTATTGGAAAGAAGGCGTCACAGTTCGGTGGAATCAGACTCGCTGAATAAAAAAAAAAAAAAAAAAAAAAGACGGCCCCAAGACGGCCCCAGAGTCGCCCAAGACAGCCCAACAGAGCCCCAAGACGGCCCCAAGATGCGCCCAAGAGGGGGACCACGACTCCAAAATTCGATCCTCCGGCTTGAAGAGTGCCCCAGGAGGCCCCAAGGAGCCCCCAAGAGGCCCCAGGATGCCCCCAACAGGCACCCAGGAGGCCCAAACGATGCCTATAGAGGCCACAAAACAGCCCCGAGGAGGCCCCACAACGGTCCCAAAACGGCTACCGAGAAGCTGCGAAACTGCCTTCACGACGTCCCCGACAGGCCAACCACGAGATCCCAAGCAACACCCATGAGGCCTCTGACCCACCACCCAGGGCACGGTGGCGGCAGCAGTGACAGCACTTGTGCACAGCATGTTCCGGCGGGAGCCTTCCGGAACACGCTGCAGGAGGAGGAGGAAGATCAGGAGGAGAGAGAGCTGGAGTGGGAGGAGGAGGAGGGGGACGAGGAGGAGGAAGAGGCCTCCCAGACAGCTCCAAGATAGCCGAAGAGGCTTCCAAGAGGGCCCTGGGCGGCCCACGAGGGCCCCAAGGCGGTGCCTGAGGCGCCCAAGACGGCCCGAGAGGGCCCCAAGACGGCCCCAAGAGAGGCCCAAGAAGGGAAACACGAACCGAGAATCCGAGCTTTCTACCCCGAGAGGGTCTCGGGAAGTCCCAAGAGGCCCCCAATCGGATTCAAGAGGCCCCCAAGAAGCTCCCAAGAGGGTCGACGAGGTTCCAAGAGATCTCCCAAGGTGGCCCCAAGAGGCACAACACATTGTTTTACGATTGGGCTTTGACGTTTTTTTTCTGCCTTTTGGCATCCCGATGCTCCAAGATGGCCCAAGAGGCTTCCAATACCGCTCCCACATAGAGGAAGAGGCCTCCAAGAGGGCCCCAAGACGGCCCGCGAGGGCCCCAAGACGGTGCTTGAGGCGCCCAAGACGGCCCGAGAGGGCCCCAAGAGCCCCAAGAGAGGCCCAAGAAGGGGAACGCGACCCAACAGCAGAGCGGTCCCCCCACAAGGCCCACAGGAGGCCCCCAAAAGCTTCCCCGAGGGCCTAGAAGGCCACCAGGAGACGTCCAAGAGGCTTTCAAATAGCCCAAGAGTACCCTCGATGCGTCAAAACTGCTTCCAGGAGGCCCCTGGGAGGCTTCCGGATTGCCTCAATCTGGCCGCAGGTGGCCTCAAGTCGGGCCTCCACGCAGCCAAGACGGCCAATGGCGGCTTCAGATTGCAGAACCGATGCCCCCAAGGGACCCTCAGACGCCCCCCCACGAAGCACCCAAGAGGTGCCTCCAACAGCCAGTTGACGAAGCATGCGGAACACCCGAGAAGATCCTCAGATGCCGTCGCGCGCCTGTGCTTGATAGCGTTGTCCAAGATCGTCCAGCGCCCCCTGGCCTGGGCTAGAACCTGAGCGCGCCCGAAGCGCGCGCGATGGTTCTAACCCAGGGGCCCGGAAACAGCTGCCCGACTCTCCATGCGAGTACCGGGGCTCATTTTCGCTGTGTTTTCACGGGGTTTCGGCGTCCCGGGCCTCGGAGGCCGCCGCGATGGTCCTGGACATTTTCCAGATCCTCGGCGCGGGCTCCAAGACCATTCCGCAGAGGGCTCCAACAGGCTCCAGGGCAGCCCAAGAGGGCTCCAAGACGGCTCCAGGAACGACTGCAGGGTCTCATTTTTTTTTTTTTTTTTTTTTTTTTTTGTTTTTTTGTTTTCTGCAAGACGGCTCCAGGAAAACTGCATGTCTTCTGAGGATGGCTTCCGCCTCTTGCCCCGAGCATCCCAAACTGTCGGAACGGTTCCCACTCGCCTTACTCAAACCCAGCGCTTGCCCAAGCGCGTTCCGGACGGTCTTCGCCGGAACGCGCTGGAATGATCACGCGCTGCGGTTTCCCATGCCAACGTCCTCGGACGTGGGCGCCCTGCCACGAGCGCGTTCCGGGAAGATGCTCCTGGAACGCGCTGAAAAGATATGGCCACATCTCGGGGACGCTCCCGGCACTGCTGCCCCAGCCTTTCTGGGCAGCCTCCACAGCGCTCCAGGAGGGCCCAAGACGCCCCCTAGGAGCCCCCAGAATGCGAAAGGATGGCCCAAGACGCTCCCGAGCAGCCCAAGTCAGCCTTCCGACGGCTCTCGAGGCTCCCAGGTGGCCTCCAAGAGACCCCAAGAAGTCTGATAGGTATCGCGGTACGGCCCGGAGAGGCCAAAATCGTATATGTTCAATGTTCTTTTCAATGTTTTTGGCTTCTCGCGTTTTCGAGCTCCCATCGGTCCAAGAGCGCCGAAAAGCCTCCATGGGGGTACTGGGGCTCATTTTCCCTGTGTTTTTAAAAGGGTTTCCGCGTCCTGGGCCTCGGAGGGCGCCGCCTCCGACCCCCCATGGGAGGAGGGGCGGCCGGGGAGGTCCAAAATAGTCCAGGAGGGCCTCCAGAGGCTCCCAAGACGGCCCAAGCGGGCCCCGAGTCGCCGAAAGACCGCTCCAGGACGCCCAAGATAGGCCCAAGACGGCCCGAGAGGCCCCCCAAGGCACTCCACGACGCTTCAAGACGCCTCTCCAGAGCGCTTCCAGAGGCCGAAATCGTCAAGTTTACGAAGGTTTTCGACCGATTTTGGCCTTCCAGCCTTTTCGGCTGTCCGACGTTCCACGACGGCTCAATAGGCCCCCAAGAGCGCCCCAAGACGGCCCAAGAGGGCCCCAAGACGGCCCCAGAGTCGCCCAAGACAGCCCAACAGAGCCCCAAGACGGCCCCAAGATGCGCCCAAGAGGGGGACCACGACTCCAAAATTCGACCCTCCCGCTTGAAGAGTGCCCCAGGAGGCCCCAAGGAGCCCCCAAGAGGCCCCAGGAGGCCCCCAAGAGGCACCCAGGAGGCCCAAACGAGGCCTAAAGAGGCCACAAAACAGCCCCGAGGAGGCCCCACAACGGTCCCAAAACGGCTACCGAGAAGCTGCGAAACTGCCTTCACGACGTCCCCGACAGGCCAACCACGAGATCCAAACCAACACCCATGAGGCCTCTGACCCACCACCCAGGGCACGGTGGCGGGAGCAGTGACAGCACTTGTGCACAGCATGTTCTGGCGGGAGCCTTCCGGAACACGCTGCAGAGGAGGAGGAAGATCAGGAGGAGAGAGAGAGCTGGAGTGGGAGGAGGAGGAGGGGGACGAGGAGGAGGAAGAGGCCTCCCAGACAGCTCCAAGATAGCCGAAGAGGCTTCCAAGAGGGCCCTGGGCGGCCCACGAGGGCCCCAAGGCGGTGCCTGAGGCGCCCAAGACGGCCCGAGAGGGCCCCAAGACGGCCCCAAGAGAGGCCCAAGAAGGGAAACATGAACCGAGAATCCGAGCTTTCTACCCCGAGAGGTTCTCGGGAAGTCCCAGGAGGCCCCCAATCGGATCCAAGAGGCCCCCAAGAAGCTCCCAAGAGGGCCGACAAGGCTCCAAGAGATCTCCCAAGGTGGCCCCAAGAGGCACAACTCATTGTTTTACGATTGGGCTTTGACGTTTTTTTTTTCGGCCTTTTGGCATCCCGATGCTCCAAGACGGCCCCAAAGGCTTCCAATACCGCTCCCACATAGAGGAAGAGGCCTCCAAGAGGGCCCCAAGACGGCCCGCGAGGGCCCCAAGACGGTGCTTGAGGCGCCCAAGACGGCCCGAGAGGACCCCAAGAGCCCCAAGAGAGGCCCGAGAAGGGGAACGCGACCCAACAGCAGAGCGGTCCCCCCACAAGGCCCACAGGAGGCTGCAAGAGGCCCCAAAGTGGTCCGACGAGCACCCCAAAAGCTCCACGTCCAAGAGGTTTTTAATATAGCCCAAGAGTGCCCCAAATGCATCAAAACTGCTTCCAGGAGGCCCCCGGGAGGCTTCCGGATTGCCTCAATCTGGCCGCAGGTGGCCTCAAGTCGAGCTTCCACGCAGCCAAGACGGCCAATGACGGCTTCAGATTGCAGAACCGATGCCCCCAAGGGACCCTCAGACGCCCCCCCAAGAGGCACCCAAGAGGTGCCTCCAACAGCCAGTTGACGAAGCATGCGGAACACCCCAGAAGCTCCTCAGATGCCGTCGCGCGCCTGTGCTTCATAGCGTTGTCCAAGATCGTCCAGCGCCCCCCCGGCCTGGGCTAGAACCTGAGCGCGCGCGAAGCGCGCGCGATGGTTCTAGTATATATATATATATAGTGTGTGTGCGTGTGCGCGCATGGTTTGCATTGTCGCTGTCCGCCACGTCCTCTCGCCGTCCCTCAAGTGGCCGCATGCCTGCTACTGGGCAGTTGCCAGCTCGCGAGGCCTAATCGGGCCGCGGTCGCGGCCCGCCTGACCCCTCGCGCCTGCGTGCGCTTGCGGCTTGCCCAAGGAAAGGAAGAGGAGGAGGAGGAGGAGGAGGAGGAGGAGGAGGAGGAGGAGGAGGAGGAGGAGGAGGAGGAGGAGGAGGAGGAGGAAAAGGAGGAGCAGGAGGAGGAAAAGGAGGAGGAGGTGGCCGAATGCTCCTCCTCCCAGGTCTCTCGCAGCCACAGCCTCCTCCGTCCTTGTCCTCCCCGTTCTCCACACACATGGTCCATGTATCTACCTTGGCGCTCGTCCGCGGTAGCATCGTATATCCACCAAGTAAGTACCCTGCTCCACTAGGTTGCCGAACAGGGAGATAGCATTCAAGTCCTCAAACACCGTCAAGGTCACGATGTCGAAGTGATACTCAGCAAAACATGGCAACGTGAGCCTAGGGTGTTCCCACGCATTCGGGGCTTCCCTAGGACTTGCGTTCTGCCAGCAAAACATGGCAACATGGTCTGAGGTGTTCCCACGCATTCGGGGCTTCCTCGAGAACCGTACTCTGTAGTGATCGGGCCTTCCACGGCCCACTCTTTTCCAGGATAATATTCATGTCTGTCCGCACCCTGCGTAGTATTCACGAGGCTGCAGTAAGTATAAGATTATGCCATCACCCTGTGTACGTGTGATGAGCTATCGTCCAGTGCAGATGGCTGCACAGAACTCGAAATACTTCCGTTTGGCTGACTTTTTGGAACACTTCATGCACTCGAGCTCCTGGCCAACTCGTGCTGGTCGAAAGGAAAGTAGGACGTGGCATCGGTTGCCTGGCTTCTCCGTGCGTATGTTGTGCTCCACGATAAGTTTGTCGTAGTCCTCTGGCGTACGTTTTTGTCCACACTGATGCGGCCCTGACGGCAGGACCCCTGGTGTGCATAGTAGTCGTGGCCATGTGCTGAAGCGTCCAATCCCCGGCGTAGTGAACTTGCACTGTATGCAGAGCAGGTGCGGGTCTTGGTCTCGCTTGGCTCCAGTAAGCGGACCAAGCACATGGTATCCTTGCTGGCGGGCCTCTCGATTATGTAGAAGACGCTTCTGCTCATCAATGAGAGCACGTCCTTGAAGACCCTGAAATTCTCGTTCTTCGTCTGTCGTCCATGTGATCACATTGCGCAACTTCTGGACGGAGACAACGTTCCTGGTGTGGGTACCCCTCTCTGAGAGTGATGCCACTGATTGCATTGCTCGTGAAGAAAGGTCACTGTCTCGCACTGTCTTGACTATGTTCTCCTTGAGGCAGGGGACGCTCCATATCGGCTTCGGCGGCGAGCACCAGTCTGGACATACGTCGAGGCTGCCCCTACGGTCAGTAGAGGCGAGGGCCAACGCGTACATCACCTTCATCGTGTGCTGGTGAGCCACAAAAGACGCTCGGCATTTAAATCCTGGGGCCTTGCGAAGACCAAGTGGTATCAAGGCGCTTATCTCAGCATGGGTCTCTCGTGGAGCCAATTTGCATTTGCATAGCTGTGCCATCCTCGTAGCTGCAGTACTGAAGTATCTGGCCATGCGCACAATCTTTGCCTCTTGTCCTCCCCGTTCTCCCCTTCGCGGAATCCTGTCGTCCACAGAGGTCCCCAGAGGTCCGTGACCCCCGAGAAGTTCAGAACCGCCCCCTGCCTTCCCAACAACAACTCGATCCTCGAGAGCTCCTCGACACCGAAGCCAGGGGCCACCCCGATCACACACCGGTTCGATTCGACATCGCCTGAGGCTGGCCCGATCCGGTGTGACCCCAGTACTCCGACGATCCGCTGCGGCCGTGCTCCTGGATGCTCTCGTTGGGCATCCTGGCGCGGCCGATCCGCTCCGATCTCGACCCCGTGGCGATCCGATGCTCGTGCCGATCTCGACCCCGTGGCGCTCCGATCTCGACCCCGTGGCGATCCCATGCTCGTGCCGATCCGATTTGCTTTCCCGACTCGGTGCCGGCTGCCCCGTGGCCGGGCCACGGGGCCGCGGCCCCCGCCGAGAGGGTGCCGCCCCGTGCTCTCCGCGCGCGCGGCCGGCAGGTGAACGAGGCCTATCAGCAGGTGGCGTTCGCAGACAAGGCGGGAGCGCGGCGGTGAGAAGAAGAGGTGGGGCAGACAGAGGCCAGCAACATATGTACACGTACGCGGTTAGTTTCCCCTGGAGTGCGGTTCAACGCGGACGTTCGTGCAGGCAAGACCGCGGAGGGCGTACATGTACATATGTCGTTGCTCGCCCAGACAAGGTGGAGGGGAAAGGGGAGTTGGAGGAGCAGGAGGCGGAGGCGGAGGCGGAGGCGGCGGCGGAGGCGGAGGAGGAGGGAGGGGGGAGGAGGAGGGAGAGGGAAGAGGCGGAGGCGAAGGAGGAGGCGGAGTAGGAGGAGGAGGAGGAGGACCAGTGTAAACCGAAGAGTCATCAACGATGTTGGAATAAACCCTCCTTCCAAGCTCCTTCTTCATAGGCCCCTACAAGGATTCATTTCCACTGAGGAAACTGCCTCGTTGGAAGACAACCGTTTGAAGACCCTGAAGCATGCCAAAACATTATTCTCGGGACCCCAACGCCACATGTCAACTTGATTGATGCCTCTTGACGATCCTGAATGGTGCCAGAACGGCGTTCCTGGGACTTCAACACCGCGAATCAACGTAACAGGTGCATCCTCATAATCTTGAATTTTCCCAAACGCAATTTCTGGTAGGATGGTCCGCCAAGGTTTCGAAAGGGGCAGGATGACGTGCCTGGATGAAGGGAGTGCATGTGTATTGTTTGGAATACAATTTGGTCCATCGTTTTTCGAGTTAGATTTGCTCAAGAGGCTTACGCCATCCCGCCGACCCCCAGGGCGCACGGCGCCAACACGCTTCTACGGCAACGTCCACCAGAAGAGCAGCATCCAGGGCCTCCAAGGGGTCGGCGGTGCGGCGTACAGTCAACCCGCATTTATAAAGGACGCACGATAAGGATGCAAGGGCCTTGGAGGGATGCACGATCAGGACGCACGATCAGGATGCAAGGGCATTATAAGGACGCACGATCAGGATGCAAGGACGCACGATCAGTTTCGAACTGGCTGGCCAGCGAACGTCGCTAAAGATGGGCCAACGGGGCAAGGATGCGAGGGTAGCCTTGGAAAGGTGCTCATCCTCGCTGTGCGGGTGGACTGCAAGCCAATGCATCAGTTGCTACATCCGCCGACCCCCGCTTGCTGGGGGCTGGGCGCAAGGGGTCCCCCCCCCTCCTCTGTCCCCTCCTCTCCTCCTCCTCCTCCTCCTCCTCCTCCTCCTCCTCCTCCTCCTCCTCCTCCTCTCCTCCTCCCCCTCCCCCCCTCCCCTGGGGTGTTGACATTTGATTCGAGGGGGGGGGGGGCAGGTGGGGAGCCCAGGGGGCTGGGGGGGGGGCGAGCTCGCCAACGCACCCCCGGTGGTGGCATCCAGGGCCTCCAGATCTTTCCTCTGGGGCCTCCAGGATGCCCACGACTCAGGGGGGGAACAAACACACACAGACACAATTATTCGTCGATTCCCCAGAAAGTATGGGAAAATATGGGAAGTGGGGTGGGAAGACAAAAGGACAGAAAATATGTGAAAATATGGGGAATGTTTCTACTTGTGTGTATTTATTTGTGTGTCCCAGGGCCCCTTCAACGACGCCATCTAAGCCAGCTCAAGCTGGGCTCCCACACGCCGAGGCGTCCTCGAAGACGGCCAAGATGGCCTCAAAGACTGCCCAAGACGCCAAGAGGGCTCCACAAGACGACCCCCGAGAGGGCCCCGGAAGTAAGAGTCGCCCAAACCTGTACGGAAAACCTATAGTTTGAGCAGATTCGCGTTTTGGGTCTTAACGACGTCCAAGGCGGCTCAAGGGGCCCCCAAGATCGTAAGACCCCAAGAAGACCGCCGAAGAGGATCCCAAGACGGCCCACGAGGTGCCTAAGATGACCCAAGAGAGCCCCAACTGGGCCCCAATAGGGGCTAAAGAGGGCCAACTCGAACTGACATTCCGAGCACCCCCCGCCCCGAGAGGACCCCCGAGACCGGAGGCCCGACGATAACCCCCAAGAGGCCCAGAAGAGGCCCAAAAGAGGGTCCCCAAGAGGCCCCCAAAGGCCTGACCCGGGGCACTGGGAAACCCTACACCGTACTCAAAATGGGCCCTGTTGGGTCATTTTGGTGCCTATTTGGCGCCGTTTGGGAACCTCTTTTGGGCCGCTTGGGGGCTCCTTGGGCCCTGCAGTGGCTTCCTTGAGGGCCTGGTGGCGGTTGCGGGGGCCCTCTTGGGGCGCAGAGCTCGAAACGTAAGTTCGAATTTCCCCTCTTGGGCCCCTCTTAGGGCTCTCTCTGGACCCTGTTAGGCCTTAGACCGTCTTGGGCGCCTCTCGGGCCGTCTTGGGGCTTCTTTGGGTCGTCTTGGGGCCCGTCTGGCGATTCTGGGGCGGTCTTGATCGCCGCGGGGGCCTTCGTGAGGGTTGTGAAGACCGGAAAAGCGAAGATTTCAAACGTGCACGGTTTTGGAAGGGAACGGGGCGTTTTTTGGCGGTAGGGGCCCCGCTGGGGGTCTTTCTGGAGCGCTTTTGGGCGTCTTTGGGGCCTCCTGGGGTGCCTGGAGGCCATTTTGGGTCGTGGTGGGGCGTCTTTGGGGCCTCCTAGGGTGCCTGGAGGGCATTCTGGGTCGTGGTGGGGCCCTCGGGGCTTGGGGCGGCGTGGCAGCCACCCTGGGCAGCCCGAGAGCGGCGGGGGGCACATCGTGGAGGCCACCGGAGGCCGCCTGCGAGCGAGCGCTTTGGCAGCCACGCGCAGAGGGGGGCGGGGGGAGGGGGGAGGGTTTCTTAGAAGCACCCCTGCTTCTTAAGAGGGCGCGGGCCTTATCTATAGATGTAAGGTCGGCGCCTTCTAAGAAGCAGCCTCCTTCTAAGAAGCCTTCCCCCCTCCCTCCACCCCCTTTTGCGCACCGCCAACTTTTGGAGCAGCTGAGGCTGCTGGCGCGTTTGGGTGATCGTTTATTATTCATTGTTTCGCCGATGGGCGCGGGCCCCGGAGCAGATCTTGTTTTTTTTTTTTTGGGGGGGGGCGCCTGTTTCGAGCGGGTGGTGTCTCTCCCCCAGAGGCCGCACCCTTACAAACAGTCGCACTAAGCAGAGGTCCGTAGCCAGACCCCCTCCCTCCCGCTCCCTTCCGCGAAACGCCGAATAAGAAAACGTTTATCTGACGCTCTCCCCCACCCCCCCTCCAGACCTGCCAGACCAGGCTCCCAGGAGGGGTCTAGGGAGGGACAACAGAGTCTCACGCGCCGAGGAGTCCCCAAGGGGTCGGCGAATGTGGTGTCACCGCGGCTCGCCGCACCGATGCTCTCGCGTCGATGCGGGCGGCTGATCTTGCCAGCCATGACGCAGGGTGTGCTGATGAGCACGAGGGGCGGGGAAGGGAAGAGGAGGGGCGAGCTGATGTGGGCAGGGCGGTGTTTTTGTGACAGGAAGAGGCAGGGAAGTGGAGGATGGGAGCCCAGACCCCCGACGCCGTGACTTTTTTCACAACTTCGATCCCCAGAGGTGCTCCTCCTCCTCCTCCTCCTCCTCCTCCTCCTCCTCCTCCTCCTCCTCCTCCTCCTCCTCCCCCTCCCCCTCCCCCTCCCCCTCCTCCTCTTCTCTTCCTCCTCCTCCTACTCATCCTCCTGATATTCCTTCTCCTGTCCGGACCTCTTCCCCGAGACTAGTTTCTTCAACCGACGGCATTTTCTGACGGTACCGAGGCCCGGCAAGGGCCCCCAGAGGCCGAGAAAATAACGGAACATCTCCCGCCGTGATCCGTTCACAGCGCGAGGGGGTTTGGGAGGGCAGATGTAGCGTGGAGAGGGGGGGCGAGATCATCCTGAACAAGCTGGACCTCATCACAACAGAAGAGGCCATCCAGTGCAAGGACTTCTCTTCTGCCGACTGCCTCCCCGCGTGCCTCCTCCCCCCCCCGCGCTCCCTGTCCGGGTCGTCCGCCCTCTTGGGCCGCGAGCCGCGCTTTCGGCCCTCTTAAGTCGGACATGTCCCTCTACAGGAGAACAATTCAAGAATATGTTTCAAGAATCTTAAAAAATCCGGCTCAATTTTTTGGCGCTGGCGGCCACGCATGAGCACCGTGGCCGCTGCGCTCTTGCAGTGGGAAAGAACACAAGGAGTCCGACGCGGCGAGGCGCGAGCACGATCTCAGGCTGCCGCCGGAGCGGGCACGAGAGGGTCCAGAAGAAGTGGGAAAAGAATGAGTGCCCCGAGGGCGCAGAGTAACTCGGCAGGCAGCTGGTTGCCCCCCATTCTCCTCCTCCTGCTGCCCCTGTCGCTGCTCCTGCCCGCCCTCCTGCTCCTCCCGCCCTTCTGCTCCTCCTCCCCCCCCCCCGGCTGTGCAGCCTGCTCGTGTCCCTCCTTTTTCCTCCCGAGTCTTACGTCTCTCTCTCTCTCTCTCTCCCTCTCCCCGAGAGTGGAAGGAGCTGTCTCCTCTCAGCTGGGACGCGGCTGCCCAACGGCTCGGCCTTGCGCAGGCCCACGCCCGAGTTGCATTCGTGACGCTCCGTGCGTCCCCACCAGCCCATCGGGAAGCGATGCCCGGGAGAGCTGTCGGGAGAGGGAAGCAGAGAAGCATGCAGCGTAGCGAAAAGGCCTAACTGCACCTGTCAATCCAGTGCTCTCCGAGAGCCCCTCGGTGGCCTCCCGAGTCCTGCTAGGGCCCTCCAGCGGCCACTTTTGGGCCCTCGAGACTCTCTTGGGAACGGCCTGGGGGCTCGTGAGGCCCTCCTGAGGCCCCCTTGATCAATGTCCAACAGCAGTTCCTGTTCATTTTGAACAGGACTCGCTGTCCACGCCGCCGCGGCCCGTGTCCGTTCGAGACGGAAGGCCGCCTGCCCAACCGCGGCCGCTGTTGGTTTGGGACAACATTTGCTGTTGGGCATTGTACCCACTCTTTCCGTACCCATCTCGGTCGGGCGTCCAAATTTGGGGCCATCTCGGAGGCCAGGCGCCGAAGAGCGGGGTGGTTCCGGGCCGTGCCCGGCAAGAGAGGCAGGCGACGGGGAGGGGGGCGGCGGGGGCGGCGCGGCGCCTCGAGGGGGGAGGCGATCGGGGGCGCGCCCGGGCCCCCCCGCACCCGCGGGCAACCATCGGGCAGGGCAGCCTTGGGCGGCCTGCGGCCCCGGGGCCCGAGGGCCGCCCCGCCGTCGCCACTCGGGGCTCTCTGGGCGCGCCCCCGGGGGCGCTCGGGGGCCTTCGGGTGAGGACCCCTTCGGGAGATCGGGCCCTCGGGCTCGGACCCTCGGGCCCCGAGAGCTCCCGGGGGCCTCTTCGTGCTCGTGCCTGCCCAGGGCCAGGGCTGGGCCTGGGCGCCGTGCTGCTGGGCCTCGGCTGTGCTCGGCTTTTTTCGTTTTGGGAGGGGAGGTGCAGGACAGCGGGCAGAGCAAAACGAAGAACACCACGAAAGGCAGCGCTTAGGCCCAGCCCTGTCCAGGGCTGCGTCCTGGCCCAAGAGCTCCAAGAGCCGGCTCCGGCCGTGGCCAGGCACACGCCGGCCCCCGCAAGCATCGGCCTGCTCCCAAGCCCTGGGCCCCCGCTCCGCGGTCGGCGCGCGCGCCGCCCGTGTGGCCCGCCCTCCTGCCCAGCCTTCAGTGGGGCATGTCCCTCCACAGGAGGAGTAGTCCAAAGCAGTCAAAGCATAGGCTGGGGACGATTCCTCCTTACCATTCTTGACCCTTTTTGGAGCATTTTGTTCGCCATGCTCTATTTTTTCTTCCGAGATCCGCCTGTAGGAGGACATGCCCGCCCTTCGCCCCCGCCTGTCTGCCTGCTTTTTTTTTTTTTTTTTTTTTTTTTTCTCTTTGCCCCCGGCTCCTGTCCATGGCGTACCTTGTCCTGTGCAAGATCTTCGGCACCGCCTGTACTCTGCACCCTCCGGCCGCCTGAGGCCCCGCCCGCCCGCGCCCTGTCTCCCCGATTATCAGAGCGTAAATTACCTACCCCGCTTTCGCTTCCAGGCAAAACCAAGCCATACCACGCGCCTCCTCGTCAAGCGGCCTGACCAGTACAGGCTGCAATTTGGCATCGTTTGGTATCTCTTGGAAGCGAGGGTGGTCAAAAGCGGGGTAGGGTTGTTTCCCTCTAGATTAGGGCTTCGCGCGCCCCGCCTAGCTCTTGACCGGACGGGGCCCGCTCCCGACCCGCCGACCAAGAGAAGTCTGCCTGCCTCCCCCTCCTCCGCACCCCGGCCTCGCTCGTCGCGCCGCCGGCTCCGCCTCTCGGCCGGGGCTCCGGGACGCGGCCACATTCAGGAGGGGGAAAAAACACACAGACACAATTAATCGTCGATCCCCCAGAAAGCATGGGAAAATATGGGAAGCGGGGGGGAAGACAAAAACCCAGAAAATATGGGAAACTGTGGGGCATCTTTTTCATTCGTGTGTATCTATTTGTGTGTCCTGGGGCCCCTTCACAGATCCCTTCCGGAGCGTGCGGGAACGCCCTCGGAGCGTTCCGGACCCCTCTGGGAAGGCCGCGGTGCCCGAGGCGTGCTCCAGAGCCGCCTGATCGCAGCGGTCCTCGATGTGTCCGTGCCCCAATTTTTCCTCGTTCCGGCTCCGTCGATCCCCGAAGTCGTGATTTTTGGCAGCGTCGCCCCCCGGAGGTCCGGGCCCCTGCCCCGGGGCCGGGTTTTCATCCCGAGTCTTCTTTTGACGGCTCTCGAGGCCTGGTGAGGGCCCTTGGAGGCCGCCTGATCTCAGGGATTCTCGATCTGTCCTCACCCGACTGCGCAGTCAACCCGCGCAGTAGGGATGAGCAGCCTTCCCAAGGGTACCCTTGCATGCTTGCCTCCTCGCTCCATCCTTGGCCACTTTCGTTGGCCGCGCCCCGCCCGCCAAGTGTCGACGTGGCCTCCCGAGGCCCTTGCATATCCCTCTCGCGCATGCGTGCTGTACGGGTTGACTGTACAGTCGGGGCCCTGAAGAAGGAACCCTTTTCGTTGGGGAGGGGCTCCGTGTTCCTTGATTGCTTCACAGTTTGCCTTGGGTTTTCCTTTAGCTTTCGATGGGAAACCGAAGTTCAGGTTGTGGATAGAAGGGGCCTCGTTCCTTACTGTAGGGTTTCTTGGGTCAACGCCCCGACTGTATCCTCGTCCCGGCTTCTGCCTCGCTCTCGCGCTCTCCCGCCCCGCTGGGGACGCAGCGCACCCTCGGGCGGAGGGCGGCGGGGATGGCCACGCGCGTGGGGGTCGAGGGTTGCAGGACGGTGGCCCTCCAGCTGCGTCGAGCATGCCCCCCTGCAGGAGGAAGATGTCCGAGAGCAGTCAACAAACTAGTCAGGGAACGATTTTTTCGTGCCTTCTGTTTTTTTTTTTTCTGGGCTATTTTTTTTTTGATGTTTGTTTGTCTTTCCTCCAGAGTCCGCCTGTGGGAGGATGTGCCCGCCCTAACCCCGAAGGGTTCCCCCCCCCCCTGTCTGACGGCCCCAGAGCTGCCGCCGCGGGCCCAAGAGGTGCCTGGTCGGACAGGGGGCGTGAAAGCTCGAGGCCGGCGTCGGGGGAGGGCATCCGGAGGTTCTTCGTGCTTGTCGGATGCTCTTGTTCGTCCCGGGGGAGGGCTCCTCCGTGGAGGAAGAGGTACCCATACCTCTATCCTTCGCCGGCTTTCGCCTGTTTGGGCCTCCTCGGAGGCCCTCGTCGCCACCGTGGGATTCGCCTCGAAGTTCTGTTCAGAACGCACCCCAGGAGAGGTCTGGGGAGTAGCGGCATTGGTACCTTTCGGTACCCTCCCAGACATGATCGCTTCGTAAAAAAATCAGGCCGGGAGGTCTTTGGCTATCTTCGGCCCTGGAGGGCCCTCGCAGGCAAAGAAACTACTTGGGACGAAAAACGGGTCCCGGGGAAAGGGTCGGGACTTTCGGGACGCCATTCAGGACATCGCATGTCTGGGCTCGGATGTTCTTCAGCTTGGGGCGGCGGAGGGTCTCGTGTTCTCGAGTTCTGTTCTTCTGTCCCAGGTCCGACCGCACGAGCCGTGCACGTTTCCGTCCCCCGCGGTTTGTTGCCCCCGCATTGGCGGACACCCAACACATCAGGGCAGATTTGTTGGTGTTCGGAACGAACAACGGTCCGGGACGAAAGACCATTTCTGGGAAGGCGTCGCATCCCCGCAAGGCAGAAGCCTGACATCAGAGGTCTCGGATCGCGGATCGAGGAGCGATGCGTTCGTATGTTCCTTTTGCTTGTGGGCATTTGGCGGCCCCCAGAGGCACCTGTGGACCTCTTGTGGAGTTCTGGGGACCCTCTGAGACTTCTGGAGAGATCCGGAGACCTCTGGAGACGGGTAGGGCAGGACGAAGCGGAGCACGAGGACGAGCTGCAGGAGGAGGATGAGGGAGAGCAGGCTAAGTGTGCGTTCCCTCGACATCTATTCCATTCACCTTCGCTCGCTGCTGCGCGCGGCAGGACAAGATCAGAGAAATCAACAAATTTGCAAAGGTCCTTGGCGCGGTGAAGGGACGGATCAAGGCGTGGACGTCTGCAGCGGGCGGGAGGGAGGAGGGGTGGGAAGAGAGGGCTCTGTACAGGAGGGAGGGGGGCGGCAGGGAGAGAGGGATGGAGGTTCCCTGGGCGGCGGGGGAAGGAAGGGGATGGGGAGGTGAGGGGAGGGATAGGACAGGAAAGGATCGATCGCGAAGCGGGCTGGCGTTCCCGAAGCACTACACGGCACGAGCGTTGGGCTCGGCTCGGGGTGCGTGAGGCTTCTTACTCTTGGCCTTGTGCCTTCATGCATCCTGTGAATCTGACAGCCGTGTGGGCACGGGGTGGGGCGCGTGCGTGTGTGTGTGTGTGTGTGTGTGTGTGTGAGTGTGTGTGTGTGTGTGAGTGTGAGTGTGTGTGTGTGTGTGCCTGTGTGTTATGTTTTTTTTCTTTGTGTGTGTGTGTGTGTGTGTCTGTGTGTGTGTGTGCGTGTGTGTGTGTATGTGCGTGCGTGCGTGCGTGCGTGCGCGCGTGCGTGCGCGCGTGTGTGTGTGTGTTTGTTTGTTTGCTTGCCAGCTTGTTTGTGTGTGTACTTGTGTGTGTGTGGGTGTGTGTGTGTGTGTGTTTGTTTGTTTGTTTGTTTGTTTGTTTGTTTGTGTGTGCGAGGAGACAAAGAGAGCAACAGCAGCGGCAGAGGGAGGGGGACGACACACCTTTTTTACAGCGGTTGCCGAGAGCTTTTCAGCCACGATCGCCTCGAGATTCACACGGAGCAGCCTGCGACAAGCCAGGCGAGACATGTGCTCCGACGGGGCTACCCTGCAATGCCGTGCGGTGGAGTCGAGTTTTCGTTGTTAGAGGGTGGATTGCCTTGCGACCTCGTCCGCCAGTGTTACCAGATGTCATCCACTGTGGGCCACGTGAGCGGACACGGGCAGGAGCCGTCCGATGAGACGCCACCTGCAGCACGGTCATACGATCGACATCCCGAGGGCTCTTTCGCGCTGGTCCCGCTTGGCCCACACTCCGAACTATCTTCTGATGGCTGCGCATACCTTGCTCGAGGCCAGCCAACCATCACGGCCTCGTTGTGACAGAGCACGGTCGGATCGAAGAGATCGCAGAGCGACACCGAGCTCGACGCGGCGAAGGACCTCATCCCGGGACTGGGGCCCCCCGCCCGCGTCTTCCAAAACCATGCGAGGAGACTCGCCCGTCCCTGCGTCGAGCGATCCTGGATCGAGTGGACCTGATGCCTCTGACCAGCCAGCACGATGCAGCAGCTGGAGGCGGTGCTGCCGTCCAGCTCGCACGCAACATGCCGCGCAGCCAGAAGCACGCTCCGGAATCGTGCCGCCTCGTTACCTTAGCGGTCAGTGTGTCCGAGGTAGCAACAGGGGCGAGCTGGCGTTGCACTGGCAGGACCATCACGTATCGTAGGGCGTTTCTGGCATTTCCCCACAACGTGGGCGGAAAGCATTGTCGATGCATCCAACCTCGTCTGCAATGCGTTCCCCCGGCCAGGTTCCTCCTGCAGCTATGCACAACATCAGCTCTCTGAGTTGGTGCCCGTTGTGGGCTGACTGAAGGGAGCGGGAGGGGGGATGGGAAAGTGAGGGGGATGAGGGGACATGGTGCAGAGCAGGGGGCGGGAAGGAGGAAATGGGAAGAGATGGATGGTGAGGGATGAGGAGCCCGATGAGGGAAAACGAAAGGATTGATGACGGGGAGGGGGAGGCGGAGAAGGGGTAGAAGGCGCGAGCGGGGGAAATGGGGAGAATGCCATTGACGATGATGATGATGGTGATGATGCTGATGCTGATGCTGATGCTGGTGGTGATGCTGTTGCTGATGCTGATGCTGATGATGCTGATGATGATTATGGTGCTGACGATGATGATGATGCTGCTGATGATGATGATGATGATGATGATGATGATGATGCTGATGATGATGATGATGATGATGATGATGAAGATGAACATGCTGATGATGGTGATGGTGGCGGTGGTGGTTGTGGTTGTGATGAAGATGAGAAGGATGAGTATGTGGGAGGTTGATCCTCGCTCGGCCCCCTCCTTTCCCTCTCCCTCTCTGGCATCCTCCCCCTTCGCTGTGTGGAAGTTTGTGCCATCATTTACCGTAATAGGAACATGGGTAAAGACGCTTTACTTTCTCGGCTTTCTTCCTTCACTCTTTTCCTCCTTCCATGCCTTTCGCAGCTGTCGCAGGAGGATCGCAGACGCAGAACTCACAGATTTTCGTATACGTATTTGTGTGTGTGTGTGTGTCTACATGTATACTTTCATATGTATGTAGATGTGTATACGTTATGCATCTGTCTTATGTACATGTACGCGTGTGTGTATGTATGCATGCATGTATGTATCTATCTATTTAAGCATGTCTGTCTGTCTGCCTGTCTGCCTGCCTGTCTGTCTGTCTGTCTGCCTGCATGTTTTTTTCTTATGTATGTTTGTTTGTCTGTTTGTCTGTTTGTTTGTATGCGTGTATGTATGCATGCATGCATGAATGTAGGTATGTACGGATACATGAAAACCACCATACATGAATCTATACATCCATGCATACACACGTGAGTGTGTGTGTGTGTGTGTGTGTGCGTGTGTGTGTGTGTGTTTGTGCGTGTGAGAATGTGTGTTTGTGTGTAAGTCTGTATGCGTGAATGTGTAACCTGAATGTATACACATACACATACATGTATATAATACATATATATGTATACACATTCAGCTGCCTCTGGAGAAGACTCGAATTCTTGGTTCGTGTTCCCATTCGTGGTCCTTTCTTGGGACCGTCTTGGGGACCCTGTTCGGTAATCTTGGGCGCCTTTCGGGCCGTATTGGAGCCCTCTTGGGCCGTCCTGGGGCTCTCTTGGGGGCCTCTCGAGCGGTCTCGGGGGAATCTTGGGGGCCTCTTGGGCCGTCTTGGAGCGTCGGAAGCTTGGAAACCATTGAAACAGCTACTGATGATCAACGTTGTTTGCCTCTCTGGGCCTCTTGGAGCCCTTTTTTGGACTTCTTGGGGCCTCCTGAGCCCTCTTGGGGCGTCAGGCTCGAATTGTCGGTTCGTTTTCACCCTCTTGGGCTCGGAAAGAGGGGGTGGTGCACGCCCCTGGGCGCTTCCCGAGGGGGAGGTGGCCCTTTGAAAGGTACTGAAGCCCTACCAGACAGCATCTGGCATCCCAGCACGCCCCAACGTGCCACGAAGCACGGTGTGGGACATGTATATGTGCCAGCCAGCGTGGGCCCCCCAACCAGGAAGTGATTGCACTGTGGAAGTTCGAGCCGTGTGTCGCAACCACGCGGTGCAAGCTGCGTGCTGTGCGGTGCAAGCTGTGTGGTGCAGGGTCTGTGGCGCAGTCTGCGTGGTGCGCTCTGCGTTGTGCAAGCTGCCACGTGGTGTGCGCGCTGTCCGATGCAAACCGCGTGGTGCAAGCTGTGGGGTGCAGGCGTTCGGGTGCAGGCCAGGCGGTGCAAGCTGCCGGGGCGCCCAGGAAGGCGCCCGCGGGAGGGCACCCGGCGAGCGCCTCGGCAGACGCCCCGCCAGCGCGGGGCGCCCGCGACGCGCCCGCGGGCGGGCACCACGCACAGCCTCGGCGTGCCCCCCCCCCCTCCCCCCCAGCGCGGGGCGCGCACGGGCGGGCACCCGCCGAGGCTTCGGCGCGTGCCCCTCCGGCGCGGGGGGCCCACCGAGGCGCCCACGGGCAGGCACCAGGCAGACCCTCGGCATGCCTCCCCCCCCCCCCCCAGCGCGGGGCGCCCACGGGGCGCCCACGGGCGGGCACCGGGCAGAACCCGGGCATGCCCTCCCAGCGCAGGGCACCCACGAGGCGCCCACGGGGTGGGCACCAGCCAGTTGCTGCAGCAGGTTGTGTCAGAGCCCCTGCGTGCAAGCGTTGCTTAATAGCTCTGGAGCCACGGGCGGCAACAGGCGCGGCCACGGGCGACAACGTGGCGAACACTCTCCAGGCACATCCAGCGCACGAGGCGGCTACGACGCGGGCACGTGGTGCAAGGGATGTGGTGCAAGCGAGGAGGTGCGGTGCAAGCACTGGTGCAAGCTCTATGATGCCAGCTACGTTTGGCGGCCACGGGCGGCCACAGGGCGGCCATGGGGCGGCCGCCAACAAGCATATTCGGGTAGCCACTCAACTCCTTGGCAGAACACTTACTAATCCTAAGCGCCAGCACTGCTTAGGGGCTATAAATATATATATATGTATGTATACATGTGCACGCGTATATATACATATATACATATATACATATATACATATATATTATATATATTCGCACATACATGTGTGTATATGTATTTGTCTGCAGTTATGAACGTATGCGCAACTAATGATGCATACACGCAGACATACATTTATACATACACACATCCATTCATCCGTCCATCCGTACATACATACACACATACGCACACGTCTTCTCGTCCATACATACACACATACATGCATACATTCGGGCGTGCATACATATATGCACATGAAAACATACATACATACATACACATATGTATACCTACCTACACACACGTACACACGTACGTATGTACGTATCTACGCACATGCAGACGTACATGCCTATCTACGCACACACGTACATACGTACATATTTGCACACGTAAATACGTACATATTTACACCGTACATACGTAACTACGTGCATACGTACACATCCACACCTACCTCTCTACCTACCTACCTAGCTACCTACCTACCTATCTACACACATACACGCACGCATGCAGACAGGCACACATACAAACACACGCACATGCACACATACACAACCATACAACCATGCATACATACATAAACACATACACACAAACGTGCATACACATTCGCACATGCGCATATACTAACACACGTCGACTCATACATACATGCATACATGTATACATACATGTATGCAAACACACATACGTGCACATATCCATCTGTACACATATAAAGCCATATACACATACAATCATATATTCATACTTTCATGCATACATATATACATGCATCCATACATACGTACATACATCCCATCTGTCCATCCATACATAGATCCATATACACTTATGTACGTACAGGTATCTTGATATTTGTACATGCATGCATGTATACAGGGGGGGACGAGGAGAGGAGGAGGAGTAGGGGGAGGAGGAGGAGGAGGCGAAGGAGGCGAAGGAGGTGTAGGTGGAGGACGGAAGACGAGGTCGACAAGGATGACGAGGATGATGATGCTGATGATGATGATGATGATGATGATGATGATGATGATGATGATGACGATGACGATGATGACGATGATGATGATGATGATGATGATGATGATGATGATGATGATGATGATGGTGGTGGTGGTGATGATGATGATGATGGTGGTGGTGGTGGTGGTGGTGATAAGGATGGCGATGGGGGTGACGCTGGAGATCACCATGGGGGTGATGATCGTTGTGTCGATGACTGCAGCGGAGGGGGCAGCGCTCCGCATCCCGTCAAGCCGAGAACGAGCACGGGGGAGGGAGCCAGGCATGCACGGCCGCGCCCGCCGAGCGATGGTGCCCGGCAGGCCACGGCACCGCGCTGCGCTGCGCACGGGGCGCAGGGGCCGGAGGAGGGCTGGCCACGCACCTGATCCTCGGGGGCCCAGCCGCCAGGGACACATCCAGCCCGCCAGGACTCGGACCTGGCGCAGGCGACGAGGGCCCGAGGGAGGCGGGGTCGGGAGGGGCCACCTTCTCTGGCCCAGGCGCGCAAGCTGCGTCCACCCTGGCAGCGGGGCAGGGGCCGCGCCGCGGCTCCCCGAGAGGGAAGGGGGGAGGAGGAGGGAGGGGCGGGGTCGGGAGGGTCACTCTCTGGCTCAGAAGCGATTCTAGTGATGATACAGACGAAGGCGAATAGAAAGCTGAAGATGGAGATGGAGATGGAGATGAAGATGGAGATTCCGTTGCTGCTGTTTCGGATGATGATGGTGATGGTCATAGTGACGGTGCTGCTGATGATGCTGATGATGCCGATGATGCTGATGCGGATGATGATGCTGACGACGATGATGATGCTGCTGATGTTGATGCTGATGATGTTGAGGATGGTGCTGCTCATGATGTTGTTGATGCTGACGATACTGAGGTTGACGGTTGCTATGAGTACTATCATGAATGTGTTCACGCTCACGATGTTGATGTGGATGATGGTGATGATGTTTCGGATGACGGTAGTGACGATGCTGTGGCTGCTGATGATCATGTTGATGATTGTGTTGCTGATGCTGATGATGATTATGCTGATGATGATAATGACGATGATACGGCTGTTGTTGATGATGATGCTGGTGGTGTTTATGGTGATGCTGGTGATGCTCATGATGATGCTGATGATGACGTTGCTGACGCTGGTGTAGATCATGCTGTCATGCTGATGCCGATGCTACTGCTGATGCTGATGACGATGACGATGCTGATCATGTTGACGACTCTGATTGTGATCATACTGATGTTGTTGATGATGACGATGGGGTTGGGGATCATGGTATGACGATCATGATAATGATGTTGATAAGGATTAGTATTCTGGTGGTGGTGATGAGTGTGGTGATGGTGATGATGTAGATGATGATGTAGATGATGCTGTAGACGATACTGTTGCTGATGATGATGTCGATGATAGTGATGATGCTGCTGCTGATGATGATGACGATAATGATGACGATGCTGTTGACCATGAATGAGGATGCTGATCATGATGATGGTGCTGATGCTGATGATCGTACTGATGATGATGACTCTGATGCTGACGATTCGGATGACGACATCGATGAGTATGATAAACACGACGGTGATGCTGATGACGATGATCAATAGTATGATTAGCATGCTAATTATCACTATTCTTACGATAATGAAGAGAATGAATCAATGAAGATGATGATGCTGCTGATGATAATGATGATGAATATCATGATGCTGATGCTGCTGACGTTGATGATGCTGATGATGATATTGCTGATGATGCTGTTGACGCTGATGATGCTACTGCTGCTGCTGCTGCTGATGACGATTGTGATTGTGGTGGTGGTGGTGAATATGATGCTGCTGCTGTTGATGCTTCTGCTGATGCTGATGATGATGATTCTGCTGCTGATGATGCTGATTGTGATGATGATCATGGCGATGATAATGATGATGACGATCATGATGATGACGATGATGATTCTGATGATGGTGATGATGATGGATAAGGTTATGGTTATGATGATGATGATGACAATGACGACGATGAGGATGAGGATGAGGATGAGGATGAGGATGATGATGATGATGATTTAGGATGATGACGAAGGTGCTGATGATGCTGATGCTGATGATGGTGATGATGATGTTCATGATGATGCTGATGATGATGGTGGTAATGATGATTGTACACGATGACGATGATGATGATGATGATGATGATGATGATGATGGTGGTGGTGGTGGTGATGATGCTGGCTGCTGCTGCTGCTGCTGCTGCTGCTGCTGCTGATGATGATGATGATGATGATGATGATGATGATGATGATGATGATGATGATACTGATTATGATTATGATTATGATTATGATTATGATTATGATTATGATTATGATTATGATTATGATGCTGATGATGTTGAGGAGGGGAAGGATGAGGATGAGGAGGAGGAGCTGGAAGAGGAGGAGGAGGAAGAGGAAGACGAGGAGGAGGAGGAGGAGGAGCAGGAGGGGGGAGGAGGAGTGTCGGATCGGGTCGGAGCTCGAGGGGTCGTGTCGCTGAAGACCACCTGATGGCTTGCGTCGAGGTCTCGCACACAGTAGCTATCGGACTCAGGTCTTTGAGTCTGATATCAGAGGCTCCCAGCTAAAATCTGGCGGGGGCCCTGCTGCCCGCTGCCGAGAGTAGTACTCGCCAGGCAGCCGAGGAAGAGAAGGAGAAGCATCAGGACGATGACGAGCTGGATCCTCGAACGTTCCTGTCGCCCTGCGCCCGACCAATCTTCACGAAAAGCTGGTCCTGGAACCCGTCCCGGAGCGTATCCTTGTTCGCTTCCCGAGCCGCTTCTGGCCGTGGCGACGGGAGCGAAATGCCGCCCGACGTGAGGGCGTCGATGTCGACGTCGTCCTCCGACCGCCCGGCGGCGGCGCGCAGCTGTCGGAGATCCTGAACTGCCGGGCCCACGACATGACCAACTTCACAAACATGGACATAGAAAAGGAGGCCGAGGTGTGCCGACCCGCGTCAGCCCGCCCGGCGGGTACCCTCCCTCGCTTTTCATGTCGTCGTCGGCGTCGTCGTCGTCGTCGTCGTCGTCGTCGTCGTCAGCGTCGTCGTCGTCGTCGTCGTCGTCAGCGTCGTCGTCAGTGTCGTCGTCGTCGTCGTCGCCGTCGTCGTCACAGACGAGCGCGCCGCCCCCACAGCCGCCCCGCGGCTCGAGCCGCTGCGGACCCCCCCGGCCTCCGCCCCCCCGCGCGCGCGCGCGGGCGCCCGCCGAAGCCTGGCGGGCCGCGCTCTCGGCGGCCCTCGGCGGCGGCCTCGGAGGGCTGCTGCAGGCGCGCTCCCACGCCCCGCCGAAGAGCGGAGGGGCGGGCGCGGTGCGCGGCCGCAGATGGCCGCGGCGGCCGGCTGCGCCGTCACCTTCAGGGACGCGAGGCGGCGGTCGGGGGCGGGCGACGCCGACGCCCGCTTCGAGGTGGCCAGGGACGGGGCGCTGCGGGACGCCATGGCGGGCGCGTGCGGGGCGTGGGGGCGGCCTCAGGCCGACCTGCTGTTCACCCACCTGGGCAGGGAGGTGCTTCCAGACGACACTCCCGAGCGCATCGGCATGGCGCCGGGCGGTGGCGTCATCGACGTCCGCCGCCGCGGGCGCGTGGACCCCGCGCCCAGGTGGGGCGAGGCGAGGGCGGCGGAGCTGGCGGTGGTGCACACCGGCAGCCTCGGCCTCGGCGCTGCCGCCGCCGCCGCCGCCCCGGCGGCGGTGGACCCCAGCGGCGGGCCTCTGGACCTCGAGTGGACCTGCCCCGCGTGCAGGTCGGCGCACCCGGCGGCCACCGCCGCCGTGCGGCGGGAGCCCAGGCTGCACTGCGTGCGGTGCGGCTGGGAGGGGCACCCCCGCCTCCGGGAGCTGCCGCGCGCGCGGCCGGGCGAGGGGGGCGGCGCGGCTGCGCTGGGCGGGCCCGCCGCCCCCCGCGGCCGCGGCGGCTCGGCCGGGGTCAAGAAGGTGGCCACCTCGGGCAGGGAGCTGCACGCCGACCACATCGGCCAGCACGTGGAGGCCCCGGTGAGCGGCATGATAGCCATGGTCAGCCAGGTGCAGCGCTCCCAGCAGTGCGCCGGGCTCATCTGCTACTGCCTGTTCTGCCTCAACTTCCTCTCGATCATATCGCTCATCCGGCCCGTGGGCAGGATCTACGATGTCCAGAGCGCGATATATCGTGACCTTGCTCTGGAGCCGGTCTCGCTCGCAAGTCGGCCCCTAGTGTTCCAGGACGTGGGGGATTGGGGCGACGTGTGGGACTGGGTGGACAGAGTGCTGATCGACAAGGTGTATGGGGAGTCTCACTACGGAGAGCGTGTGATGGGCGGCATTGCTGTTCCAATTGGCGCGGCCAGAGCTCCCTACTCTCGGTTCACAGTCGGCAGGTACAACCGCGTGGTCAATGCGATCAGGTTCCGCCAGGCACGGGTGGTGCCGACGCTGCCGCGATGCGAACCCGACGCAGTCACTGGGGCGGAGCCCACGCAGTACCAGCAGGCCTGCACGCTGGACCAGCTGGACGTCTTTCGATCTTGTAACACGCCGGTCGAGCACCACAGCCTCTCTAGGCCCTGCTGGGGCGCGTGGAACGGCGCCGACCAGGACATGCAGTACCCCAGCGGCTTCCAGCTGGAGACCGCGCAGGCGGCGCGAGACGACGCGCACCCGGAGAGGGATCTGCTGTGCCCGCAGAACTGTGATGAGGTGCTGTTGCGCGGCACCTCTGACGTGCCCTCAGCGGCGGTGCTGGCGTGGGTCCTGACGTTCCAGGACGTCGAGGACCCCGACAGCGGCGCCGCGGCCTGCCGGGAGTCGTGCGATGGCTCACGTACATCTCTCCTGGGCAACCTCTCCGATGTCCCAGGTTTCTGCGGCTCCACCTACAGCAAGCCGCTCTCGTTGCAGTCTGCAGGCTGCTGGGGAGACGTCGTCGACGTGCCCCTGGAGGCGGTGGAGGCCAGGAGGCTGATTGCCGCCATGAGGCGGGAACGGTGGACCAGCGAGGGTACTCGGATGTTTGTAATCGATCTGAACACGTACAATGCGAATCTCAACATCGCGACGGCGATTCGCGTGACCGTCGAAGCCGAGCCTGGAGGTCGACTGGTGCCAGCCCTCACGATGTGGTCTTGCCCCCTCAACCTGTACCGCGACAGCGTGGACTACATCCGCATGTTCCTGGAGGTTGTCTTCGCATGCGCAGTGCTCAACTATGCTCTCTTCGAGGTTCAGAAGGTGTGCAAGCTGAGGGAACGATACTTCTACGACCCCTGGAATTATGTCGAGCTGTCTAACATTTTGATATATGCCTTGCTGCTTGCCATGTATCTTAACTACGTTCTTGTGGATCACAAGAAGCTCCACAAGTTCGGAAGCCGATCACCCACAGAGTATTTTGACTTGTACACGGTCGCCGTCGGCTTCAACAATATCTATTTGGCGTCTTTCAATTTCATCTACGGAGTTGTTCGCTTCTTGAAGCACCTGCGTTTCCACACGCAATTCGAGCAGCTCTGGGAGACAATGCGAAGGTCGATGAACGGTGTGACCCCCACCTTCGCCATCTTTGTCACGTTCCTGCTCGGATTCGCATGTGCGGGTCACTGGCTCTTTGGTTCAAGGTCTCCTGGCTTTCGCTCGTTGCCTCAGTCCGTGATGACCCTGGTGCTGTCGATTCATGGAGGCATCGATTTCGGAGAGATCAGCAGCGTGGCCCCACTAGCGGCGCCACTGTTCATCTTCAGCTGGTTTGTCACCTCCTGGGGAGTTCTCCTCAGCACGGTGATCGCCACCGTCGTCGGCTCCTTCCCGCTGGCAAAGGTGCGGTTCCACAGGATGGAGGACTCCTGGCGGCGCGCGGAGGGGCATCGCCCACCAGACCATCCCCCAAGCCAACCCGCAGGCCCCGATTTGCCTCCATTTCCAGTGGGAGGGGGGGTCGGGGAACATGGGGGAACACACACATGTGATGCCCGTACCCTCCCCCAAACCTGAAATTCGGGTCTTCGGGTTGGGTTGGGGTGGTCTTGGTAGGCAGTCAGCGGGGGGAAGTGAGAGGGGGAACACACTCTTGCGTCGGCGGCTAGGCAGGGGACGCCTGCGCTGGCGATGGGAGGCCCAAGCGGGGATGTCGTTATAGAGCGAACGGGGCTACCGTGCAGGAGGAGGAGGAGGAGCGAAGAAGAGCGCGGCCGAAGGAGGGGTGGATGGAGCGAGCGGAGCGGCTCAGGGGGACGGGTCGCTCCCCGAGCGGGCGGCGCGGCCAGCCCCGCCGGGCCATGGGGAAAACACACATATGAAGCCCGTACCCCCCCCCCCCTTTCCCAACCCGAAGTTCGCGTCTTCGGGTTGGCTTGGGGTGGTCTTGGCAGGCAGTCAGAGGGGGGGGGGGGGAAGCGATAAGGAAGCGATGAGGGGGCAGGCCTTCTCAGAGGGCGGCGGGGCTTCTGGGCCCTCGGCCTGGGCGCGCCCACCTCGGCATGAGCATCCTCCTGCTCCTGCTGCTGCTCTTCGCTCTCCCCCCTCCTCCTCGCTCCTCCTCCTCCTCCCCCTCCTCCTCCTCCTCCTCCTCCTCCTTCCCCTCCTCGCTCCTCCTCCTCCTCCTCCTCCTCCTTCTCCTCCTCCTCCTACTCCTCCTCCTCCTCCTCCTCCTCCTCCTCCTCCTCCTCTTCCTCCT
>CAUYUJ010016990.1:204789-209789 GCA_963575745.1 Prorocentrum cordatum
TCTCCCCCACTCGGCGCCCGCGGGGAGGGGGGGGGTTGAATCCCCCTTCCCCCCCTGCCTCATATCATCGTCGCTGCGTCCCCGCCGTCGGCGCTGCTGGTGGCCGCTGGCGCCGGCGCCAGGGGGGGGGGTCGGGAGGGGGGGGGGGGGGTTGGGGGGGAGGGGAGTGCCCTTGGTTTTGATTGACGGCGCCGAGTGTTGGGGGGGGCCCCCCCCGTCTCGGAACGCGCCGCCGAATGTTCCCAAGGCAAGCGCCCGTGCAACGCGTTCTCTCCAAGAGATGTTCGGCGCGAGCGCCGTTCCCCCAGCTATGGCGGATCGGCGTGCCAAGACGGGCGTCCAGTCCAGATTTTCGACGTCGAGATTTCATCACAAGATGCACCAACAGAGCTCTAGATCCTTTGCCCAGGGCTGTATTTTCATCCTCGGCCATTTTCTGAGTGTCTCGGGGCCGGCTGAGTGCCCCTGGAGGCCGAACACAGCAAAAGAATCTCTGGCCCCGTCATCGGCCGATCCGTTTTTACAATCCGAGGCCGCCGAGGTCTCGACTGCTTCCCAGAGGGTGCTTTTTCGTCCTGGATATATTTTCGATGGTTCTGGATGCCATTAGCCGGAGCTTGGGAAAAACCGCCGGAAGGTTGTTTGAGATTTGGGCGTCATTTTTGTCACGACGCGAGGGTGCCAGAGCTTGCGTCGAGGCCAGGGGGAAGTGCGAGGGAGTAGGCTTTCTCGGAAGGCGGCGGGGCTTCTCCAAAACCCCCGCGCCTTCCGAGACCGAGACGCCCTGGAAGCCCCCCCCGAAGAGGGGGCGCGAGGGCCCTGGAGAAGCCCCGCTTCCTCCCGAGGAGGCGTTCTCTCGCTTTTCCTCCCCCCGGGCGCGCCGCCGGTGGGGGGTCGGCGTCGCCCCAGCATGCCGAGACTGTGTGTGCGTCGCCCCCCCCGGGGGCGACGAGCGCGCCGGGCAGCCTTGCAGCGTGTGCTTCGTGGCGGGTGCTTCCCAGCCATGCCGCACGGGAAACGAGATGGCGAGATGTGTGTGTGTGTGTGTGTACCACGAAACCTTTGCGCCATATGGTCGGGCCGGGCGCACGCCTCCGAGGGGGACACCTCGTACTGGTGCGGTCTGGCCCGGGTGTAAGATCGAGGCCGGTTCGGGGAGGGTCGCCCTGATATGCTTCGTGGTTGGGTGGATGCTCCTCTGCATCCTGGGGAGGGTACCCTCGGAGGTTCTGTTTATTTTGGCCGACGGAGGGTCTCGCGAGCGTGGTTTTCTCACCCTCCAGGCAATCACGCGCGTTATGCCCCCTCCCCTCCCCCCTCTCCCCCCTAACGCTCCCCCCCTCCACCTCAGTGCGCCCCTGGCACTGCCGCAGTGCGTCTGGTACCAGTCGGGGGTGGGTGGGGGGCGCTGCGTTATGCTCCCTCCCGTCCCCCTCCCCCTCTCCCCCCATAACGCCCGTCCTGGGCGCGAATTTGAGACATGCGCTCCGTGTTTTTGAGGCATGCTCTTCTGGCCTAGGTCCGGCTGTATTGTGGAAACCAATGCCAAGAAACACCCTGCTTGCCTCCAGGGTGCCCTGGGTTTCTCGGGTTTCGATGGCCTTGCTAAGGAACGCGTGACGTTCCTACACCAAACATCAATGGACGTCCTGGGGTTTCAGGTTTGGGCTTCTCGTGGAAGGTTATGGTGTTCCAACCTACTTTAGCTTTGATCGCCAGAGAGAATTTCGAGCACCAATGGAATACCGAAACTGGAGGGTATCACGTGTCGGGCCCTGGGAGGCGATACTCGTTGGCACTTCGCAAGCGTGTCTGGCAGACACTGTCTCGATACTTTTCGGTGTTCTCGAAATCATTTCTGGGATGTGGTCCTCATGAACGATGGGAACAACATAGGTGGAAGATTTCTTGTGGTCGAGCTCCTACTGTATGATTCTTCGGTCCCAGCGTTTTCCTCGATGTCGGCCCCCGGGGCCCGCTTCAGGGCCCTGGGGCCATCTCGAATGGATCCAGGGCAGAAGATTCTGGTCTGGGGCCGCGGGGAGGATGAGGATGATGATGATGATGATGATGATGATGATGATGATGATGATGAGGAGGAGGAGGAGGAGGAGGAGGAGGAGGGAGGAGGAGGAGGAGGAGGAGGATGATGAGGAGGATGAGGAGGAGGAGGAGGAGGCGGAGGAGGAGGAGGATGATGATGATGATGAGGAGGAGGAGGAGGAGGACACGGAAAAGGAGAAGGAAACGGGAAAGGAAACGGGAAAGGACACCGCAAAGCAACAGGAAAAGGAGAAGGAGAAGGAGCACGAGAAGGAGAAGGAGAAGGACAACGAGGAGGAGGAGGAGGAGGCGGAGGAGGAGGAAGGTCTCTTGTGGAGGGCTTCTCGTGGTCAAGCTCCTACTGCCTGTCCTGCGGCGCCCCAGAAGGGGCGTCCGCGGCGCCGATCCCCCGGGCGGGGCCTGCGGCCCCCCTCCATCCCCGCAGGACCCAGAGAGCGCCCCGGCGCGGGCCCAGGCCCTCGAGGCGCGGGAGGAGCTCTGGGCCTGAGTCGGGCGTGTCCCTCTGCGGGAGGAAGATTCCCAAAGTAGCCAAAACATAGTCTGGGGGGTGAATCTTGGCCTATCCTTTGCTATTTTTTGGGGTATTTCTTTTTGATATCTGGCAGTTTTCGCCCAAAAGCCGCCTGTGAGGGGACACGCCCGACCTAACTGCACGCCTCCCAGTTGGGGTCGGAGCAGATGGGGTCGGAGGATCGCGCCGCATCGCCGATGCATCGCCGATGCTGCTCGACGCGGAGCTCCATTTTCTCCACGCCGTCGTCGCCGACACGTCGCCGACGTCGCCGGGGCATCGACGATGCATCGGCGATGTATCGCCGATGCACCGGCGATGCGGCGCGATCCTCCGACCTCGTCTGCTCGGGCCCCATCTGGGAGGCCCCCAGGAGCTCCGCGGGCGCAGGCTGTGGAAGTCGTCCGTGGCGCCGCCGCAGAGGTCCGGGGCAGCGCCAGTCCAGCCCCGATGCCGCAGAGGAGAGGGCTCAGAGGGGTACCCATACCTTAACGGGCGAAGAACGGTATAAGATAAACTTTTTCGCTGTCGGGGGCGCCTGTCCCTGGGCGGCTGGAGAGTTTATACCCTTACGGTGGCACCGTAGGGGTATAAACTTTCCAGCCGCCCAGGGACAGGCGCCCCCGACAGGGAAAAAGTTTATTGTATACCGTTCTTCGCTCGCTGAATACCGCTACCCTCTGTCCGTTTTCCCCTTTCCGGGCCTCCGGGGAGGCCTTCGTCGCCACCGCTGGACTCGCCTCGAAGTTCTGGTCCGAACGCACCCTGGGAGAGGTCTGGGGAGTAGCGGTATCGGGACCTTCTGGTTTCCCCGAGAGCGGCATTTACATAGACGTAGCACCCCGCAGTTGCGGATAAGAGTGATGGAGGCGGGCGCGGGGTGTCTCGCGGGTCCAGCGCCCCCAGATGTCGAAGGAAGAATGGCATGAACATGTTTTCCCGACGCTCCGCGCGGACTTTTCGGATCTGCGCACGCAGAACGGCATAGGCATACAGTTTCGGCACTCCGCGCGGATGTCCGGGATCTGCGCAGAGATGTGTGCTTTCCCCGTTCGGCCTGCGTCGGCCATCGTCTCACCATCTGCGTCGTTGCACCCCGCAGTTGCGGGTAAGAGTAAGGGGGGCGGGCGCGGGGCGGGTCGCGGGTTGGTCGTGGGTGGGTCGCGGAGTGGGTCGCAGGGTGGGTCGCGGGTGGGTCGCGGACGGGTCGCGGGCCGGTCGTGGGTGAGGACGACGACGACACCAACAACAACGTAACAACAACAACAGCAACAAAACAAACAACAATACCAGCAACAGCAACAGCATCAACAACAACCACCACCACCACAACAACAGCAGCAACAACAACAGCAACACCAACACTAACACCAACAGCAACAGCAACACCACCACCAACAACAAAACCAATCATTTTAAGACTGCTCGATCTTATCTGCTCGAGTGTCATTCAACGTTTATTTCCCGAATCCTCGATACCCGCCCTCTTCGTCTTCGATCGTACCCCTTTTGGGGGGTATATCTTTCTTCCCTGCAGGCCGGGCCCCAGCAAAGGGCGGGGCGGCCGCGGACCGTCGGCCTGGCCAGCGGCAGCGCTGATCGGCGGCAACCTGACCCCAAGAGGGACGGACAGGGGACCGACCGCGACGACGACGACGGCGACGACGACGACGAGCGAGAGCGAATGCGAGAGCGAGAGCGAGAGCGACAGCGGGGCCACGAAGGGCAGGAAGGGGGCCACGAAGGGCGACAGCGGGGCCACGAATGGCATCCGTGTGGGGCCACGACGGGCGCGAACGAGCGGGGGCCACGAAAGGCGTGCATATATTGGGACGCAGAGGGCAAAGGCGGGGCCGCTGAGGGCAGCAACGGGGCCACGAAAGGAGCGAGGGCGCCGCGAAGGGGGACGGCGGGGCCGCGAAGGGCATGCGTGTGGGGCCACGACGGGCGCGAACGACCGGTGGCCACGAAAGGTGTGCGTATGTGGGGCCACGACGGGGAGCGATGGGGGCCACGAAGGGCTGCAACGGGGTCACGAAGGGCAGTGAGGAGGCCACGAAGGGTTGCAACGGGGCCACGAAGGGCAGCGAGGGGGCCACGAAGGGCTGCAACGGGGCCACGAAGGACAGCGAGGGGGCCACGAAGGGCTGCCACGGGGCCGCGAAGGGCAGCGAGGGGGCCACGAAGGGCTGCAGCGGGGTCACGAAGGGCAGTGAGGAGGCCACGAAGGGTTGCAACGGGGCCACGAAGGGCAGTGAGGGGGCCACGAATGCTTGCAATGGGTCCACGAAGTGCAGCGGTGGGGCCACGAAGGGCTGCAACGGGGCCACGAAGGGCAGCGAGGGGGCCACGAAGGGCTACAACGGGGCCGCGAAAGTCAACGATATCCCGATTCTTAAGTGAGCTGTGAGGGGGTCCTAAGCGT
>CAUYUJ010016990.1:214789-222289 GCA_963575745.1 Prorocentrum cordatum
TGCGGCCCCGGCCCCGAGGAGTCCCGCCGCCACGCCCTGGGCGCGCCTCTCGGAGAGAAGAGCGGGGCGCGGGCGTTTTGTTTGTTTTTCGAATGCGCGGCCGGGGAGCTCCCTTTCCCCCCTCCCCCAAGGGGGCTCGGTTTCTCGCGCCAGAGGCCAGGAGTTCACCACCCACCAAACCACCCCACCCCAACCCCGAAGGCCTCAATTTGCCCTCCATTTCCAGTGGGGGGGGGTCGAGGAGCGTTGAAAAAACACATGGAACCCGTACCCCGCCCAACCCGAAATTCAGGTCAAATTCGGGTCTTCGGGTTGGGTTGGGGTGGTCTGATAGGTAGTCAGGAGTGCAAAAGGCATATCGTCGGAGACCCAGACCCCCTCTCGCGCAGTGAGAAACTCGGGACAGGAGGGCTTTTGCCGTTGTCGACCTCCGGGGCCCTCACGGGGCCTCGGGAGCGTCAAAAAAAACGACTCCGGATGACGAGCGGGTCCCAGGGGAGGGGTCGGGGGATTCGCAGAGGGAGGGTTATCCCGAGGTGGGGCCGGGGAGCGGGCCCAGCTGGATGCTCCCGTTTGACACGTTTCTCTCTTCAGGGGCCGTTCGGGACGAGTTTCCTTCCCCACCTTTTCCCAACCCCACCTTCGTACCCCTCCGAAAGGGGTCCAGAGCTCTGGGGGTCGACGTTGTGAAAAAATCACGACGTCGGGGGGTCTGGGGATCTGGGGGGTGGGCCTCCGGGGGCGAAAAAAGACATAATGAAAAAACACAGTGTTGTTGTTGTTGAACCTTCATTCCTGACGAATAATTACTGTTGATCCCCCCTCACCGGTGCATATTGTTTTTTCTCAATCAAAGTGTACCCCTCGACGCTCGCACCTTGTTTTTTGACAGGGAAAGTCTTGATGCTCAAACTGCGCCCCTGGCCCCCAGGTTACAGCAACAACGGCTCCCGCCTGAGACTTCCTCACAATATAGCTAAGACCCCCGCTCCCGCCCGAGACTTCCTCGCGTTTTATGCAGGAATCGCGCTCTCGCTTGGGACTTCCTTGCAAATTATTTTGGAATCGCTCTCCCGGCGCTCTAGCGTCCTTGCGTTGGAATTTCCTGCAGTTTGCTCAAGCGCCGCGCTCCCGACACCCAGGCACCCAGGAGTCGCGCCCGTTGTGGCCCCATGTGCATGCCCTTCGTGGCCCCGCTGTCGCCGTTTGTGGCCCCCTCACTGTCCTACGTGACCCACTTGCTACCCTCAGTGGCCCCATCGTTGCCTTATGTGGCCCCGCATTGTCCGCCCTTCGTGGCCCCCGTTCGCGCTCGTCGTGGCCCCATACGCACTCCCTTCGTGTCCCCGCTGTCGCCCTTCGTAGACTACTTCGTGTCCTTCGTGGCCCTGCTGTCCTTCTTTCTCGCTCTCGCTTTCGCTCGTCGTCGTCGTCGTCTTCGTCGTCGTCTTCGTCGTCGTCCCCGTCGTCGTCGACGTCGTTGTCGTCGTCGTCGTCGTGGTCGGTCCCCTGTCCGTCCCTCTTGGGGTCGGGTCGACGGTCCGCGGCCGCCCCGCCGATCAGCGCTGCCGCTGGCCAGGCCGACGGGAAGAAAGGTATCCCCCCCAAAAGGGGTTCGATCCAAGACGAAGAGCGCGGGTATCGAGGGTTTGTGAAATACGCGTTATTGGACACTCGAGCAGATAAGATCGAACAGTCTTAAAATTATTGATGTTGTTGTCGTCGTTGTTGTCGTTGTCGTTGTCGTTGTCGTCGTCGTCGTCGTTATTGTCGTTGTTGTTGTTGTTGTTGTCGTCGTCGTCGTCGTCGTCGTCGTCGTTGTCGTCGTCGTTGTTGTTGTTGTTGTTGTTGTTGTTGTTGTTGTCGTTGTTGTTGTTGTTGTTGTTGAATCTTATTACTTCTAAAGAATAATTACTGTTGGGCCCCCTGGTGCACGCCCCCCTCGCCGCGCCTAGGCCGCAGCCACATTTTCATCATTTTCGTGAGGAAGTCTCAGGCAAAACGGGGGAGTCCGGATCCGGTTGTTTTGTTGACGCCCGCTTTCCCTGTCAAAAAACAATATAAAATGACATGTCTTGTTCTAACATAACCAAACTTCAAGAATCCTTTGCAAAAAATGACACGAAGTGCACACTCGCGCGCGCAAGATGAAATCCTTCCAAAACCTTAGTTTTCGTAGCGATTTTAACATAAAAACATGAAAAACCCAATGGTTTTTCAAAAAAAAAGTTTCAAAAATTCATCCCGCGCGCTCTTGCGGATTTCTTAGGAAACCCAATACTTTTTCAACATTTCTGTCAAACGGGCTCTTGCGAGCAACTTTTTCACGTGCTTCGAACTTCTGCAACAACGGTTGCGCGCCTGCCAGGGCCATCATCCCTGTCAAATAATACCATATGGGACACATTCGTTTTTTCTTCGCGCGCGCACGCCGAAATCTTCAAAAACCAGTACAGGTGTCCAGTGTTGGAACAGGGGGAAAAGTCGTATACTAAGCTAGCGTCCAGAAAATGTTACCACAACAAGTCACTGTACCCATGCGCCAGTGTAGTAGCCACGGTCGTCCGCAGGCCACGAAGTGAAGTGTCCGAACGTCATAGGGCGGGAAGCTGGGTGTGGGTGGTGGCGAAGAGTCGTTTGGAAATGTGGTAGAGCTTGAACCGGCCCCCCCACAAAGTGGGGGTATTGGCGGGCGTCGTATGAAAACCCTGGCACTGGTGAGAACGGAGTGTCCCCACGTGCTAGTAATTGTTGTTGTTGTTGTTGTTGTTGTTGTTGTTGTTGTTGTTGTTGTTGTTGTTTTTGTGGTTGTTCTTGTTTGTTGATGAACTCTCATGTGAGAAGAATAATTATTGTTAATCCCACCGTCCGGTGCGCATTGTTTTTTCCCCACATCCTGAGTGGGGTTCTTGTTTTCCCAGAACACCCTCTCCTTCCCACCCACCTCCCGCTCCATCTTCCATACAGCACAATATTCTTCCTACCACACACACCATACCATACCATAGTTCCTACCGCACATACCATACCATACCATAACACACCATACGTACCATACCGTACCATACCATGGCGTACCATAGCATACCATACCATACCACACCAATGCCACACCGTACCATACCATACCATACCTCCAGTACCATACCATACCATATCATACCGTACCATACCATACCATACCTACCATACCATTCCATACCACTCCATACCGAAAACCATACTACTTACATGGTTTCGTGCCCCTCCCACCCCTCCAGGGAGGCCCCGCCTGAGCGAGGAGGGTATCGGAATACCATACTATTTACATGGTTTCGTGCCCCTCCCACCCCTCCAGGGAGGCCCCGCCTGAGCGAGGAGGGTATCGGAATACCATACTATTTACATGGTTTCGTGCCCCTCCCACCCCTCCAGGGAGGCCCCGCCTGAGCGAGGAGGGTATCGGAATACCATACTATTTACATGGTTTCGTGCCCCTCCCACCCCTCCAGGGAGGCCCCGCCTGAGCGAGGAGGGTATCGGAATACCATACTATTTACATGGTTTCGTGCCCCTCCCACCCCTCCAGGGAGGCCCCGCCTGAACGAGGAGGGTATCCGAAAACCATACTATTTACATGGTTTCGTGCCCGTCCCACTCCTCCAGGGAGGCGCCGCCTGTTCGAGAAGGGTATCGGAAAACCATACTAATTACATGGTTTCGTGCCCCTCCAACCCCTCCAGGGATGCCCCGCCTGAGCGAGGAGGGTATCCGAAAACCATACTATTTACATGGTTTCGTGTCCCTCCCACCCCTCCAGGGAGGCCCCGCCTGAGCGAGGAGGGTATCGGACAACCATACTATTTACATGGTTTCGTGCCCCTCCCACCCTTCCAGGGAGGCCCCGCCTGAGCGAGGAGGGTATCCGACAACCATACTATTTACATTGTGTCGTGCCCCTCCCACACCTCCAGGGAAGCCCCGCCTGAGCGAGGAGGGTATCCGAAAACAATACTATTTACATGGTTTCGTGCCCCTCCCACCTCTCCAGGGAGGCCCCGCCTGAGCGAGGAAGGTATCCGAAAATCATACTATTTACATGGTTTCGTGCCCCTCCCACCCCTGCAGGGAGGCTCCGCCTGGGCGAGGAGGGTATCCGAAAACCATACTATTTACATTGTTTCGTGCCCCATCCACTCTCCAGGGAGGCAAAACCATACTATTTACATTGTTTCGTGCCCCATCCCAGCACTCCCAGGGAGGCATCCCACCTCTCCAGGGAGACAAAACCAATATTTGGTCGCCCCCGCTGCTTCGGTCTGCTGGTGTAGCGGCGCTTGCGTTGCAGCAGGTGGAGGTGACTTAGAATCGTACTACCATCGGTCTTCACTGCAGTGGCTGCGATCAGATAGCACTCCGCGTGGGCTTAAGAGAAGCCCCCCCCACGCGTCGGCCCGAGTACAGTCAGGCTAGTAGGTTAACGCCGTGTGCACAAAACCATAATGCAGCGATACATTGTTTGGGAGATTATTGGCAGTCTTTTAAACCGCTCTTGGCCGATCAGTGTCTGCGTTCGAATTGTAGTTACCAGACACCTCGGCAAGTGCTTTCGTCTAGCGAACTCGTGTCGCCCACCCTCTTGTATAACCTCGACTGGACGAGGGAAATGAGACCACTCAGACCAACCTCGCGAATCGGACCTCACGAGGAAAATGAGACCACTCAAACCAACCTCCCGCTGCTGCTCCTGCTGCGGTTCCTGCTGCTGCTCTTCGCCATCATCCATCTTATCCTCCTCTCCTCCTCCTCCTCCTCCTCCTCCTCCTCCTCCTCCTCCTCCTCTTCCTGGAGGGTATCGGAAAACATGCTGTTTACACGGTTTCGTGCCCCCCCTCCACTCCTCCAGAGAGGCCGCGCTTGACCGAGGAGGGTCGCGGAAAGCATTACTCTTCGCCAGGTTTCGTAGCCCCTCCCCTTCCAGCGGGGTCCCGCCAAAGCGAGGAGGGCATCAAGAAAATGGGTCCCGCGAAACCGTTAATCTCTTTATGTGGGGAACTCCGTTAGCATAATTGATTGAAGCGCCCTTCCCGGGGCTCGCGCCCTGTTTTTTATCAGGGGAAGTTTTGAGGGTCAAACTGTATTGTTTGCCCCCGGTTTACAACAACAGCGGCTTCCGCCTAATATTTCTTTACAATTGATTGAAGAATCGCGCTCTCGCTTGGGACTTCTTTGCAATTTACCACCGGATCGCGGCTCCCGCTTGACGCTTCCTCAGAATTCATTGAAGAATCGCGCTCTCGCTTGGAACTTCCTTGCAACTTACTGCCGAATCGCGGCTCCCGCTTGGTATTTCCTGACAATTTATTCAGATGTTGCTCCTCGACATTCAGGAATCGCGCTTCCGCTTCATATGCCTGGCGACTCAAACAGAATTTACGCTTCAACGACCCGCCCGTTCGACCCGCCCGCGCGACCCTGCCGCTCGGTGGTCATCGGGGCCATTCCGAAGCCCGCCAGAAGTCATATGAGGTTTTCGGGTGCCTTCCAATCCCCCCGCGCCTTGTTTCCGCACCAATCTCCGCTCGTATCCACGTGCCCCCACTTTCCAACGTTCTTTCCCAGTCTTCTCTACTCTTTCCTTTTATCTTCATTTTCATTTCGTTCGTACTCCATTGTGCTATTCTTCAGTTCTTCGCATTCCGCCCGCTCTTCCCCAGGCCCCCCCATCCCACCCCAACAATCTCCACCCCTTCCCGCTCGCATTCAGCATTTTCTTTAAATTATTCCCAGCCCCTCCTCCAGATTCCTCCGTGCGCCCCCCGCTCCTCCGCACTCCGCCCGGTTCCTCTTCTCCACTCCTTGCCGCTCCTCCTGAGACCCTACTCTTGTCCACTCCATCCCAATCCACTCCCCATCCCCGCGCTCCTCTCGACACTGTTGGAGTTCTCATCCTTCCGCCCCACTCTCCCAACGTCCCGCTTCTTTTCAGGGTTCCACGAACTTTGTTTCTGACACCAGTTCGCAGCTGTGCGTCCCCCCGCGGGGGTATTCACGATATGTTTTTTCAAGGTGGAGCTGTTTATGGCGCGACCCATGGCGAGACTTATTGTTAACCTATGATGGAGTGGCTGGCGCAAGCCATGGCGCAATCTGAATCGCCACTCGCAGCGCAAATCCTCGTCCTCCCTCCTCCTTGCCCCTCCCCTCCCTTCCTCCGATCTCTTCGTCTTCAGACTCCCCCGTTATCTGTTACCCTTCGTTTTAAAAGGGCTTCACCAACCACGAGGGGCAGGGAGTGAATGTACCACGCAAAAAGGGGTACGATCTCAGACGAAGAGGGCGGGTATCCAGGGTTTGATATATGTATATAGAATGGCGTGCGAGCAGATAAGAGCGAACAGTTTTAAACTGATGGTTGAATTCTCATTTCGGAAGAATAATTATTGTTGATCCCCCCACCGGTGCATATTGTTTTTCTCATTCAAAGTGTGCCCCCTCGACGCTCGCGCCTTGTTTTTTGACAGGGAAAGTCTTGATGCTCAAACTGGGCCCCTGGCCCCCGGGTTACAGCAACAACGGCTCCCGCTTGAGACTTCCTCACAATATAGCTAGGACCCCCGCCCCCGCCCGAGACTTCCTCGCGTTTTATGCAGGAATCGCGTTCCCGCTTAAGACTTCCTTGCAATTTAGCCAGGACCCCCGCTCCCGCCCGAGACTTTTCGCATTTTATTCAAGAATCGCGCTCTCGCTTGGGATTTCCTTGCAATTATTTACGAATCGCTCTCCCGGCGCTCTGGAGTCGCGCTCTCGCCGAAGACTTGTTTGCAACTTATTGAAGAAAAACCTTGCGTTGAAATTTCCTCCAATTTGCCCAAGTGCCGCGCCCCCGACACCCAGGCACCCAGGAATCGCGCCCGTTGTGGCCCCATGTGCGTGCCCTTCGTGGCCCCGCTGTCACCATTTGTGTCCCCCTCACTGTCCTACGTGGCCCAGTTGCTACCCTCAGTGGCCCCATCGTTGCCTTCTGTGGCCCCGCATTATCTGCACTTCGTGGCCCCCGCTCGTTCGCGCTCTTCGTGGCTCCATACGCATTCCCTTCGTGTCCCCGCTGTCCCCCTTCGTGGCCTACTTCGTGCCCTTCGTGGCCCTGCTGTCGTTCTCTCTCGCTCTCGCTTTCGCTCGTCGTCGCCGTCGTCGTCGTCGTCGCCGTCGTCTTCGACGTCGTCGTCGTCGTCGTCGTCGTCGTCGTCGTCGTGGTCGGTCCCCTGTCCGTCCCTGTTGGGGTCGGGTCGACGGTCCGCGGCCGCCCCGCCGATCAGCGCTGCCGCTGGCCAGGCGGACGGTCCGCGGCAGCCCCGCCGCTTGCCGGGGCCCGGCCTGCAGGGAAAAAAATATACCCCACAAAAGGGGTTCGATCGAAGACGAAGAGGGCGGGTATCGAGGGTTTGGGAAATACGCGTTATTGGATACCCGAGCAGATAAGTGCGAACAGTCTTGAAATTGTTGTTGTTGTTGTTGTTG
>CAUYUJ010016990.1:227289-253003 GCA_963575745.1 Prorocentrum cordatum
GCGCATGGTAGCGGAGCCCGTTGCCTGAAATCCACGGGTTCTGCGTCGGAGGTGCGGCCCAGCAACCCAGCGTGAAACACCGCGGGTTGCGGAGGGCAGCCTAGCAGCCCAGCGGGGACCTCCGCGGGCTGCGGAGGGCAGCCGCCCAGCATAGCAGCCCAGCGGGGACCTCCGCGGGCTGCGGAAGGCAGCGGCTCGGCCCAGCGGCCCAGCGGGAAGCACCGCGGAAAAGGCGCGCGGAAGGCAGCCCAGACCCCTTGCGGGCCGAGGCAGGAGCCTCGGCGGGCGCGGCGGCGACGGGGCGGAAAAAACAGAGGACACGGCGCGGGCGGCGGCGGTCGGAGGACGCCGCCTGGCGACGGCAGCGACGCGGAGACGTCTGCAGGCTGCTGTAGTCGGCGTTGAGCCTCGTCGAGAATGTCGTCGGGTTTGAGCTCGACCTGCCAGCGTTCGCGCACCGAGCGTTCGATGACGTCGTCTTCGACAAGGGGCTTGGTCGCGCTTGGCCGTTCGATGTCGCGGACGAGGGCGGCAACTCCTTCGTGCCCCGCGAGGGCGAGGCCTACGCGGCCTTCGTAGCGTGGAGGTTCAGGGATGGATGGGGGAACTGCGAGCAGCAGCGGCGCAGCAGGCAGCGGGCGACCCCGCAGCCGCGGCCGCAGCTGCAGCAGGGGCCTTGCCGCAGCAGCAGCCGCCGACGGCCTGGCAGGTTCTGGATGCGCTGCGGGCGGCGACGGCTCGAGCGGAAGCTGCAGAGAAGCGAGCCCAGGAGCTGGGGGCGCGAGCAGGGGCGACCGCCATGCAGCATAATGCTCAGCGTCGGCAGCTTCAGCAGGCGCTTTAGCAGCTGACCGCCGCGGGGGGCGCCGCGGCGGCGAGCGCGGCGCCAGCGAGGGGCGAGGGTCGTCGGAAGTGGGGCATCGTCGACGCGAAGCTGCTGACGATGCCAACCCAGTTCGAGGGCAGCGATGCGGCGTGGCCCGCGCGGTCGTTCAGGCTGCTGGCGCACGTCGCGACGCTGGGCGACGAGCTGTATCAGGGGATGATCGCGGTCGGGCAGAAGGCCGAAAAAGACGTCGCCAACGAGGCGTTGGACCTGATGAACCCAGCGCTCGTCGGCGCGTCTCGGCAGCTGCACCGCGTGCTCGCGCTGCTCCTCGAAGGCCAGGCGTTCGCCGTGCAGCGGCCGTTTTCGAAGGGCAAAGGACTGCTGGCGTGGCGCACGATCGGGGGGAGTTCGAGCCCGAGCAGCCAGCGTCAGCTCTGGGGCGGATGAGGAAGCTGACGGGGCGGGCGTTCCAATTCTGGGCGGCGACGGTCGAGACGGACGCGGGCGAGTTCGACGTGGCGGTCCAGACGCGAGCGGCGCGGCAGCGCGGTGCCCGGCGACGTCAAGGCGGCGATCCCCATGGCGGGGGTCCAAGGCAGGGGCCTTCAGCAGTGGCTGATGGTCAACCGCAGCCGCCTCGGGGACCGCGACGGGATCGCACAGCGCGTAAAGACGTGCCTGACGAACGGGGAGACGAACGAGGGCGCTGCGAGAGGCGCCGCAGGGGGGGCCGCCGCGGCGGGCGGCAGCGGACCAGCGCCGATGGGCACGGGGTCCCTGGCGGCGACGTTGGCAGCGGGAGGGGTGGCGCCAGCCGAGGTGGCGATGGTCGCGAGCGCCACCAAGACGGGCAAGTGCGAGGGGGAGGGGGGGGGGCAAAGTAAGAGACGGCGGCAAGAAGGGATGCGGGAAGCTCTGCGACGGAAGGAGGGGCCCCCGATCGCAGCGCCGGGCGCAGAAGGACGGCAAGGGCAGAAATGGCAATGGTGGGCAGCGCGTCGAGGCAGGGGCGTGCAGGAGGTGTCGTCAGAAGGACCATCTGGCGAGAGACTGCCCTGACCAGACTACGAGAGTGAACGGCGCAGCCGGCGAGGCGATCGAGTTGAAGGACGCGTTAAACTTGGTTCAGCTACTTACGCCCGCGGCGGGCTCAACAGCATCGAGCGCGCTTTCCGCGGCGCCGAGTAGCGTCGCCCAGGCGCGGGCCAACGCCGTGCAGCTTCCAGTGGCGAGCTCGGCGGCCGCTCCGAGCGGCGGCGGCGCCGGTTCAGCGGGTAGCGGGGCCGTGGGGGGCGCCGCGTCGGCCGCCCAGTGAGTGCTGCGCCTGGCGGCCCAGGCTGCGGATCCCGTGAGTCGGATTTCGATGCTGCGAGCTCCAGTGGGTGGCGGCTCAGGGGGCGACGGCACGAGCTGCGAGGAGTGCATCGTGGTGGGCTCGGGGGCCTCCAGAGCGACGTGCCTACTCGGCCGCGCCCCGGGCGCGGCGATGCGCGAGCCCGCGCGGGTCTGCGACGCCCGCGCTGCCGAAGATAGGCGCGTGAAGCACCGCGGCGAGATGAGCGCGCCGTGCATCCTGCCGGGCAGCTCAGACGCGCGCGGAGTGGACGTCGACCGCCAGGTTGCCGACGTCTCGCGTCCCATCGCGGGAGTGGCCGAGGCGTGCGACAACGGCCACTCTGTGCTGTTCTCACCGACGGGCTTGTGCATGGTACCCGCGGCGCTCAGCCTGCCTGAGGGCATCGCCGACGCCTCTCTGGTGCGGCAGGACGACCTGTTCTGGATGCGAGGGCGCGTCGCGGGAGGCGCCGCGACCGCGTCCGAGACGCTGCGGCTCAGCCCAGTCGTGGCCGAGGCGCTCGCGGCAGCAGCTCCCGCGGCGGCCGAGCAGCCTCAGCGCGAGGGGGCGCCGCTGGCAGAGGCGGGGCCCGACGGGGTGCCAGCGAGGGCGAAGCGGGCGCCGCCGCTCCCCTTCCAGGAGGAGATCGACAAGCGCGACCTCGCTCACCTCCCACCGCGAGGTTGGCGCGACAAGTGCGTGCCCGCCAAGATGGCAGACGGCCCGCGCCGACAGGGCAGCGGGCCTGGCAGCGTCTACGAGGTGCATATGGATTTCCTGCAGCTCGGCGCCGTGGTCGCAGCTGAGGAGCTGGCGGCCTCAGCTGACAGCATGGCATGGTTGGCTCCGGCGGATCGGCAGATCGACCAGGCCGTTCTGATGCCGCAGCTGGTGGGCCCAGTTGCTGGCGACGGCGTGGAGCTTGTTTTTTTATAGCTCGGGCCCGTGACGCCCGTTACGGGGGGGGTTCCCCCCCCGTAACGGCAACGAGCGTGCGGGGACGGGGGTGCGGACCCCCCTCCGTCCAGGCAGGCATGCTGTGACGGTCGCATGTGTGCTCAGGTTCGAGGTTCGAGGGTAGAGGTTGGGGACTTCTCAGAAGCCCTCTGGCCTTCAGTGAAGCCCTCCGTGTCTTCGGGGGAGGCTTGGACATCTTCTCATAAGGCCGGAGGCCTACTGAGCCTTCTCAGAAGGCCCGCCCCCTGTCACTCCCCCCCTCGGCTCGCCGCCAAATCTTGCGGGCAGTGCCAGCGGGCGCTGCGCTTTAGCACTTGATCGGCGGTGTGGCGCGCCACAGGTGCCACAGAATGGTCGTCGTCATCCCTGCCGCGTCCGTTGTCATTATCCTGCGGGCTGCGCCCGGAGTCCCGGCGCCCGCCTGCCAGCACGACGTTTCCCCGGACAGTGCGCGCGCCAGGAGTTCCGTTGAAGCGCAGCGCCACAAAGTGGCCCCGCCTTTGGCGCAACCTATGGCGCAGGTAATTGTACGCAAGCACAACGTGTGGTGTAACGCATCGGGCAAGCCATGGCGCAACCAGTCGGTGCACTCTCACAATATCATTATGACTACTACCGCTGTCCTCCCTCCATTCTCCCTGTGCTGGTGCAAGGGGCTGGACTGGGCGAGACCTGCGCGCGGATGTGGCCGCATGTCCTTCCAGCGCTCGGCCCTCCTACCTCGCGCGGCTGGTCACGCCAGCCCCCCGCGTGTGTATCCAGCAAGTGGGCCCCAAGCGCTGCTGAAGCTTTCGGCAACTGGCTGCGGACGCGGCGGCGGTGGCGGCGACGGCGACGGCGGCATCGGCGGCGACGACGACGGCGGTGACGGCGGCGGCGGTCACCTTCACCGCCGCCGCCGCCGCTTGCCGCCGTCGGCGTCGTCGCCGTCGCCGCCGCCGTCGTCGTCGTCGTCGTGGTCGCCGTCGCCGCCGCCCGTGTCGCCGCCGCCGCCGCCGTCGCCCCCCCGGTCGCCGTCGCAACTGACGGCGACGACGACGACGCACCCGCGTGCGCGCTCCAGCCGTCGACCCATGTCTCAAGGGCCTTGTGCCTGTGCAGGGAGCCCCTGCTTCTTGTATTCCCTAGGCTGCCGCCGCCCCGCGCGCCCCCACGGTGCGTGGTTTACACTCCGCACAAAAAAAAGCCGTACACAAGCTTTGTGGTGCACACATGCCATGTGGTATACACAGGCGCCACGGTTCAAGCTCCCATGATGTACACAGTCGCAATGGAGTACACAGGCGCTCTGGGCTCAACAGGTCCGAGCGTTTTTTGAACCAGAAAAACTAAGATCCACAAGCCGCTCACATAATGAAAGGGCCGCGGTTGGGCCCCGAGCGATCTTCTGGACTTTCGCTCCGCCGGTACCTTACAGGTGTACACAAGCTATGTGGTGTACGCTGGCATTCTGGTGCAAACACGGGGCGTTGAAACAGCAGCTGTGGTGCACGCGGGCGCCGTGGTGTGCACCAACAGTGAGATGTACAAGGGCGCTGTGGTGCACCCGCCTCTCATGATGTGCTCAGTCGCCGCGGTGCACGCTCATGCCATTTCTGCCGCAGTTGTGGTGTACAAAGGCATCGCGGTGTACAGAGCCTGTGTAGTGTGCACAGGCACGGTCGGCTTCGACGACGACGACAGCGGCGACGACGACGACGACGAAGCCTACCGCGCCGACAGTTGTGCTGGTAATACGTACCAGGGCCCGTGCGAGGGCCCCGCCGCGCGTTACCGTTGCCCCCAACTTGGGGCCGGACCCCCCCCCCCCCTCCCCGTAGCGGGCGTTGCCCCCCCCCCCCCCCACACCAATTAAGACAAAACAGCTCGTGGAGGTGCTGCTCAACGTGCTGGTGGTGGCGCGCCGCCAGTCTGCCGCGGTGCGCGCGGTCTTCGGGCCGCCGAATGGTAAGCATCCCTTCATGTTCATTGCGGTGAGCGCGGCCGTCGACGCCTGGGGCATCGCGGAGTGCATCGTGCGCGCCGACCAGGGGCCAGCAGCCCAGGCGCTGGCCGAGCAGATCTCCGAGGGGCGGAAGCTGCAGGGCTTGAAGTTCCAGCTCGCGGCAACGCCTGCTAGGAGCCGCGCGTGGATGGGTTCCAGCGGGTGCGCGTGATCAATCTCCAGCTCGAGTCAGGCATGGGCGCGGGCATCCCCGTGTTCCACGGGGTGATGCCGTGGTCAGGCACGCTGGGTGGCTACTCGCGCGGTCTGCTGTCAGGCAGGCCGCTGGCAAGGCGGCCCATCGCGTCGATCGAGGCATGCCGTGCCGCGGGGAGGTGGCCACGCTCGGAGAGGTTGTCTGGGTCCGCTTGCGAGGCGACCGCGCGCAGGAGGCAGAGGCTCAGTGGCGCCTATAGTGTCTGGCTGGGCAAGACCGAGAAGAGCGACGAGCACTTGGTCGGCGGGTTGCGGCAGACCAGCCGACGTCGGGCGATCAGGAGGCAGCCGAAGGAGCGGGGGTTCAACGTGGGCGCGCTGAACAGTTTCGCGGGCCTGCCTTGGGACCTCCAGTCCAAGCCCGAGCGGGCAGACACCGCTGCGGGGTAGCCCTGGGGCGGCGCCGAGCCCCGCCGCGGAGACGACGCGGCGAGGGCGCGCCGGGCGCGGGTTCGACGGCGCCAGGCCGGGGAAGCGCACCCATCGGCAGCGGCGCGCAGCAGCGCCGCTGCAGCAGCAGTTCCAGTGGCAGAAGTACCAGCGCGCCACCTCCAGGGCCTCTAGACGCTCCGCCAGCACCCCTACCCGAGCCGAGGCTCGGACGAGCCACCTACGTGACGAAGAGGATGGTGCAGACCAACGGACCCGCCTTGAACTGCCCGAGGTGCTGGGGGGGCAGGGCGGCGCGCTCTCGCGAGTGCAGGAAGCGCATGGAGGGGGAGCTCTTGGATGAGTCAGCAGGCGGCGGTTCAACCGTTGCCAGGCGACGCCGTAGCAGCCCCAGAGATGGAGGTGGGCGTGGCAGCGGTCGACCCCGCAGCCGCGATGGCAGCGGCAGCAGGTGGTGCAGCAGCAGCGGCGAGTTCGTCCCGGCCACCTCCTGCGGAGGGCGGCGCAGCGGGCGACTCCGCGGGGGTGGGCGTGGACTCGAGGAGCCGACCAGCAGCTCCCGCGGACGGCGAGCCACTGTCGAAGGCGCCCAGGGTGGCCAACCCGGTGGTGCCCGTGGACGACAGCGAACCTGCCTATCTGGGACTCGACGGCGAGGACTGCGAGCGGCTGCAGCTGTTCGCGGCGTCCGTGCGGGATCGGGAGACTCCGACAGCGTGGGCGTGCGACCTCGTGCCAGAGGCGGTGGTGTGCGACAGCTGCTCGGGCGAGGTGCTGCCGAGGGAGCTCGTGGTGCAGGGGCGCCAGCGGGGGATCATCCAGATGGCCGCGCTCGGGGCGTGCGAGGACGCTTCCGACGACGTCGGCGTGGGCAGGCGCATGCGGAGCAAGTGGTTTGACAGACTACGATATAGGCCAGACGGGGCGCCCTTAGTGAGGTCGAGACTCGTGGCCATGGACTTCAACCTGTTCGTGCGCGACGACGCGGCGGCAGGTGCGCCGTGCCTCTCCCACTTGCGGCCGGTGGTGTCCGTGGCTGCCTCGGAGCCCCCGTCGGGGCAGAGGCAGGTGGCTCTGTGCGATGCCAGCGTGGCGCTCTTCCACGCGGAGATGGACGAGTGGTTGTGTGAAATGCCACCGCCTGGGCTGCGTCGACCTGGGCGGGTCTGGCAGCTCCGCGAGGCGCTCTGCGGTGCGAGACCTGCATCGAGGTTGTGGCAGGCATGCGTCGGCGACGTCTTCGAGAAGAGTCAGCCACCATGGGCTCGGATCACGCCTCGCCCTGGTGCCTTCTAGAACGAGACTCTGGACAGCACGCTGGGCGTGCGCGGTGACGACTTCGTGGCCGAGGGTATCTTGGCGAAGCTCGACGTGCTCGACGCGTTGCTGGAGGAGCAACATCGAGGTCAATATGGTGGGTCGAGTGGGGCCGGGTGCCGCCGGCGGTGGCCGCGGCAGGCTTCTCGAGCGACGCATCGAGTGGCGGGGGGCTCCGTCTCCTCGCTTCGTGTGGAGAGCAGATGACTCGCACGTGGACGACGTACTTGAGCTCTTGGACCTGCCAACCGACGCGACGAAGCCTCCGACGAGCCCAGGCTCGAAGGCAACGGGGGGCTCCGCGCCCAATGAGGCGGTCGTGGACGAGCGGCTGAAGAGGTTGGCGCCCGAGGCGGGCGGGTTGCTGACCTACCTGTCCCAGAACGTGCCGCATGTGCAGCACGCAGCGAAGATGGCCATGGCGGAGGCGTCGAGACCTACGCCACTGGCTGAGGTCAGGCTCAATCGTGCTGCGCGGTACCTGGTGGGGTGTCTAGTGACGGAGTGGCACTGCCCATTGCAGGGCCCCCCCTGTCGCGGCGGACGTCGAGGGCGACAGCGACTGGGCAGGAGCGGACGACGCGAAGTCCACGCAGTGCACCGCGATGATGTTCGGAGATCATTGCCTGGAGGTGACTACGTCGACGCAGGGCTACGTAGCGACATCAAGCGGGGTGGCAGCGCTCCTTGCTCTCAACGGGGCGGGTGCCTCCGCGATCCTGTTGCAGCAGATCCTCGCGCCGTGCGGCATCCACGCGCAGGGAGTTGCTGGTGCGGACAGCTCGGGGGCGAAGGGAATGGCCCACCGAGTGGGGTCAGGCCGAGTGCGACACCATAGCGTCCAGGACCTGTGGATACAGGAGTGCGGACGAAGGATCTGAAGGTGATCAACTTAGACACGGCGGTGAATCGAGCTGACATCGGGACGAAGTACCTGGGCGGCTGGAAGATTGAAGTCTTGTCGAAGCTCATGAGATTAGCGACGAGAGGGCGCGCGGCTGGCCATGTGGTCGAATCCACGGTTGCGATGTTGAAGATAGTCTTAGCGACAGTGCGCGCGTGGCGCAGCGGGGGCTACCGCGGCCACGGGGGGCGACCGGTGCGACGGCATCACGATGGGCATCGTCATGCCGCTGTTCCTGTTCATGCTGGTGTGCATGATCGCAGCCGCGGTAGCGGTGTGCTACCTTGCCAAGAGGCGCTCGAGGGGGCGCCAGCCAGACACTGCGGGTGGCGAGGTGACGGAGGGCACCCGCGACGGGCTGGACGACGACGCTCGGGGCGGACGGGACCAGGCAGCACCGCCTCCAGCCAGAGCAAGCGCGGACGCTCGAGGCGGACGAGAGCGGGAAGCACCGCCTCCAGCCTCGGCTAGCGCGGCAAGGGATCGGCAGCGGGAGGCGCCGCGCCGACCAAGGAGGGACCTCGGCAGCGACGAAAGATCGCACCGAGGATCGTGCAGTGTCAGTATCAGGAGCTCCGCGGCGTTCCACTCAGTGGCGAGCAGATCGCCGTCAGAGACGAGCTGATGCGCTGCAAGGTGGACGAGCTGAGGGCAGCGCTGCGGGCGCGCGGGCTCAGCGCGACGGGCCTGAAGGCGAACCTGGTCAACGTTTTGGCCAGGGTGGAGGCGCGGCCGTCCAGGGCGCAGAGAGGCCAGGGGCCGACGATCGACGAGCTGGTCGAGTCGGCGGCGGCGACGTCGGCTGCGGGGGCCAGCGCGTTAAGGCGCGCAACGTCCCCAGAGAGCCCGCGCCGAGCGGAGGGCTCCGCTGGCGGCGCCGCGCCTCGCTCCGCAAAGACGCGGCGAGGAGGCGTGTCAGAGGTATGAGGATAGTTCTGGGATGCGTTGGGCCGCAGCCCGGTCGGCTTGAAAAGGTGCGCGGCTCCGTGGGGGGGGCCGCGCGGCAATGCTGCGGCATAGTGGTGGGTGATCCTGACAGTCCGCTCTTAAACTTGAGCTCTGCTGACGACGTACCTCTGCTGGCCACTGCTTCCAGGGTTGTTTCGCGCGTGATCGAAGACCTGGGCGCAGAAGCTCGCGCGTGCGGACTCAAACTGCACGCGGGCAACACTGTCGACGTGGCGAACGCGCCAGCCCGGCCGATTGCTGCGAAGTGCAGTGGCCAAGACGTACGAGTGTTGTAACAAGGACTGGCAGAACAGTGTGGGCCGGAAGCTGTCCATGGACGATCTACCACGCAGCAGAAGTCGGCAACGTAATTGTCGTGCTGTGTGATCGTCGTGTACCATTGCCACACATGATGAAGTTATATGAATCGACAGTGTCCCCGTGCGTTGTGCGCGGGGCGGAAATTTGGACTTCATTAGTTAATCAGGAGCGGCGGTTAAGAACCACGCAGAGAAGAACGCCAAGGCAAATCGTTGATGTAGGACGGAGGCCAGATGAGGATTAGGTGGATTTTATCAAGCGCGACCAACACGATCGTCGGCTTAGCGACCAAGTTCATGGTCGGAGGCTGGGTTGTCTCCCCCGCCCTGCTGGCCTTTTGACCCATTCACCCCATGTCGCACCCCGAGACAAGTCGGTAGGGCGGGCCGGGTGTTTCGCCTGAAACGCCCTCGCCATTTATGATCCTGAAGCTTAGAGTTTGCAATAGGTTCGCGGATGGAGGGCGGGCCATTTTTAAAATGTGGCTTTGGCTTGAGCACCGCGCGCGCGCGCGCCTGCGAGAGCTCCGCGGATGAAAGTGGGGCCGTTTTCAAAGTGTGGCCATCGCCTCAGCGGCGCGGACGTTCGTTTTATTTGTTTTGCAACAGTTTCGCGGATTGGCGGGCGGGCCGTTTTCAATGTGTGATTCCCGCATTCGTGCCGCGCGCGTTCGTTTTAAACGTTTGCGTGGATTTCGTGCTCGGAGGGCGGGCCGTTTTAAAATGGGATTCTCGCCTCAGCGCCGTGGGCATTTTCTGGCATATGAAAAGGTTACAAGGGTTTCGCGGATGGTGGGTCCTTTCCACAATGTGGCTCTTCTTTTGGCGCCGTGGACATTTCTGATTGAAAGTTTGCGAGGGTTTCGCGGTTGATTGGCGGGTCCTTTCCAAAATGTGGCCCTCGCCGAAACCCAGCGCGCATGTTCTTTTAACTGGTGACAGGAGCGCCGAGGATTTTTATGGTTGACGTCCCAGTAAATGTATTTTGGCACGATATCGGGATGTCAGGACGCAACAATTTGGAAATCCCTGGAATGGTGTTCTGGCACGGTTCTGGACCGTCAGGACTCTACGCCTCCTAGATGGGGTCCGAGTAGATGGGGTCGGAGGATCGCGCCGCATCGCCGATGCATCGCCGATGCGTTTCGATGTAGGGCCCGATTTGCCTCGCGTCGACGTCGCCAGTGCATCGCCGATACATCGCCGATGCATCGGCGATGCGGCGCGATCCTCCGACCCCATCAACTCCGACCCCATCTAGGAGGCCTCTAAGGACGCAGCAGTAATGTTGATTTGCGTCGTTGAAGTCCCAGGTGTGGTGCTTTGGCATGGTTGAAGATTTTCAGACTGTTATTTTCCAACGGGCCGCTTCCCGCAGTCAAGGTAAATCTTTGCATGGATCAATGAGAATGGAGCTTGGAGGGAAGGTTTTTAGGAATCACGAACTTATACCTACTCCCGCTCGGCATTGGTATTCCATGATCAGGTATCTCGTGGGCGTTGTGCCGGCGCCGCTAGCTCAGAACTGGATGGTTCTAGGCGTTGCGTTTTGCGCCGACGGCGCCCAACTGCTCAGGGCGCCAGATGAACGTCATGGTGTCGTTCGCCCAGCTCCTCCAGAGATTGTGATACCGATCTCGCATGTCAGCCGAAGCCGCTTCTAGCTCGCTGTTGCCCCGAGCGCGCGCGTTGTTCGCGCGGCCGCTGAGTGCCGCGGTCTCTCTGGCTGGAATTCACGTGTTCCGCTGCGCTGGTCGCGCCAGAGGCTGGGCCGGCCCTGCAACGCCGTGAGACCCTTGCGCGAGTGGTCTGACCAGAGCCGAGAAGATGCAGAGGTACGTTGAGATTTCGCGCGCCAGCAAAGGAATTACCCTGGACGGACCTGACCGCAATGGCCCCGCGAAAGCCAAGCGGAGACGGGCGACGCCAGATCTTTTTGTTCAAAGTGTTTCGGACAAAACAGATACTGCAAGGGGCCAAGGCGCCGCGCGACGCGTACAGTGGGAAATCTCTGTGGCCCCCCCTTCGGCAGAACACAGGCTCCGCGTTGGGCCTCCCGTCTCCCGCGGGCAACCCCGCCGCGCGCGGTCGCCAGGAGGGCATGGGCGTTGCTCGTTGCAATGGAAACTCAGACGGTGGATGCATCGCAGGTGGAGGAGAGAACCTTGGTTTGGTGTAGGGTGCCCTGATAGTCGCATGGGTTTGATGTAGCGTGCTCTGGCGCATCGCGCTGGTTTGATGCAGCTGCGCTCGCGGTTTTGCCCCGTTTCTTCCTCTCCCGCTTTGCCCGACGCTTCGCGACAACGCTTCTTCTGGCGGCCCGGCTGCCTCCCCGAAAGATTTGTTTAGGAACGTCACAGGCGGCGGGCCCCAGTGAAAATTGTCTCAGGCGCCCGTCGATTCCAAAGTCCAAGAGTGACCGACGCCAGTCACACTATAATCCTACTTCAGGTTTATTGCAACGTCGTTGACGAATCTTGGGTCTACACTGGTCCGCCTCCTCCTCCTTCTCCCCCCTCTTCTCCTCTTTTCCACTCCTCCCTTTCCTTTCTCCTCCGCCTCTTCCTCCCCCCTCCCGCAGCGTTGGTTCATGTCTGAGACCTTGTCGTCGAGCCCCGATCCGATCCGATTCCTCTTGCTTCTCCTCTCACGAGCGATGGGCGTATTATATCCTCAACGCCCTCCTGGTCCGGATGCCGAGGCGCAACCCCGTGCGCGCGCGATTTTGTGGATGCGTCCTGCGCGGGGCGTCCGCGGCACGCCGCCCTGTGCCCATGCGCTCGTGGCCGAGGGGTCTGGACCGCTGGGCCGTGGGTGTGGGCATGTTTCCTACCTGCGTGGTTTGCGGAAGTCCCGGATGTTTCCAGACGTCTCCAGAGGCCCCGCCTTCGAATGTTTTTGCCTTCTCCTCCTCCTCGTCCTCCTCCTCCTCCTCCTCCTTCTCCTCCTCCTCCTCCTCCTCCTCCTCCTCCTCCTCCTCCTCCCCCCCTCTCCTCCTTCTCCTCCTCGTCCTCCCCCTCCTCCTCCTCCTCCTCGTCCTCCCCCTCCTCCTCCTCCTCCTCCTCCTCCTCCTCCTCCTCCTCCCTCCTCCTCCTCCTCCTCCTCCTCCTCCTCCTCCTCCTCCCTACGTGGTTTCGGACAGGTGATCGAGCCCCCGGTGATGGGCAGAGGTCAGCGGCTCGCAGAAGGGGCTGGCGCGCTGGGGGTGGCTTTGTGCGAAGACAGCGGGGTCCTCTGAGATGCTCTCCCGCCTTCTAAGAAAGCCTTTTGGAAGCCTGCGACCCTCTCCGATAATCACGCTGTCTTCTCCGAAGGCCGCCCTCCTCGCCACATACACACACGCACCCAGACATCCGATGGATTGCTCTCTTCAGCCCGCGGGCTTCAGATGTCTCGACCCCCCCCACGTGGGCAAACTTTCGCCCCGGATCCATTCCGCATGGCCCCAGGGCCCGAACGCGACCTTCGGAGGCCGGGGTGGCGGAGAGAACCCGGGAGCGATCCGCCCGAAGTCTGGGTCCGTGACCAATCATTGGCGAACCCTCTCCATGCGGTTCCAATCGACGCTGGGGTATCGGACCCCCCCCGCCGGGGCTCACTTGGCGGCAGGCATCCTTCAATTTCTGCACCACGGCCAGTTTTTCAGAAATCAGACCTGCAGGGATGGGGTTCCCATGTGGTTGCTTGTTCACTGGGCCCCCTTGTGCGCGCCGACGAGCGAGGGGCCCTCGGCACCTACCTGAAGGCCGCCGCTTCCAACCGCCACAGGCCGATCGCGGAGGCCCCCGACGCGGAGGCAGGCTGAGCCGAGCGGGCCCGCTGGCACGCGCACTGCGCCCTTTTTCGCGCCTGGCCTCCTCCGTCGTCGTCACCGCCGCCTTTGTCTTCGACTGCTGCCGCCGCCGCCGCCGTCCTCCTCCTCCTCCTCCTCCTCCTCCTCGTCGTCGTCCTCCTCCTCCTCCTCCTCCTCCTCCTCCTCCTCCTCCTCCCTCCTCCTCCTCCTCCTCCTCCTCCTCCTCCTCCTCCTCCTCCTCCTCCTCCTCCCCCTTCTCCTCCTCCTCCTCCTCCTCCTTCTCCTCCTCCTCGTCCTCTTCCTCCTCCACCCCTCCTCCTCCTCCTCGTTCTCCTCCTCGTTCTCCTTGTCCTCCTCCTCCTCCTCCTCCTCGTCCTCCTCCTCCTCCGCCTCCTCCTCCTCGGGGTTCGAGGATCGCGGCATTTGGGACAGCTCGTGCGCTCGCTGGGGCCACCGCAGGCCTCGGGAGTCTCTTTCTGCGGACCCCTGGGGGCTTTTTAGGAAACTTCGGCGAACACCGTGGTGACCTTCAGACACATCCGTGCAGACCCCATGCTGCTTCGTTTCGGCGACCTCCTCCTCCTCCTCCTCCTCCTCCTCCTCCCTCCTCTCTCCTCCCTCCTCCTCCTCCTCTCCTCCCTTCTCTCCTCCTCCTCCCTCCTCCCTCCCTCCTCCTCCTCCTCCTCCTCCTCCTCCTCCTCCTCCCTCCTCCTCCTCCTCCTCCTCCTCCTGCTCCTCCTCCTCCTCCTCCACCTCCTCCCTCCTCCTCCTCCTCCCTCCTCCTCCTCGTCTCCAGAGGCCCCGCCTCCAGACGTCTCCAGAGGCCCCGCCTCCTCCTCCCTGTTTCCAGACGTCTCCAGAGGCCCCGCCTCCGAATGCTTCTGCCTCCTCCTCCTCGTCCTCCTCCTCCTCCTCCTCTCCTTCTCTCCTCCCCCCCTCTCCTCCTTCTCCTCCTCGTCCTCCCCCTCCTCCCTCCTCCTCTCCTGCTCCTCCTCCTCCTCCTCCCCCTCCTCCTCCTCCCTCCTCCTCCTCCTCCCTCCTCCTCCCCTCCTCCTCCTCCTCCTCCTCCTCCTCGTCCTCCCCTCCCCCTCCCCCTTCCCTCCTGCCTCCTCCTGCCTCCTCCCTCCTCCTCCTCCTCCTCCTCCTCCCCTCCTCCTCCTCCTCCTCCTCCTCCTCCTCCCTCCTCCTCCTCCTCCTCCTCCTCCTCCTCCTCCTCCTCCCCTCCTCCTTCTCCCTCCTTTCCCTCCTGCCTCCTTCCTCCCTCCCCCCTCCTCCTTCCTCCCTCTTTCCTCAGGATCCGGCGTTTGCGGGCACGCCGACCTCATCGGGTGGAGCAGTCCTGGCCCTCACCGGGTCCTCGCGGTGACTCGGGGGCTAGCTCTTCGTGCTTCCGACGTCGTAACCTTTCAATCCCAGATCTCCGACGATACGTTTTTTTGTGATGTTTTGTTTTGCTGTTTTGTTCCGTGTATACCTATTGCATAAAACCTAGTATTCAACAAACACATTTTTCTTTTTTATTTAAATATTTGTTGTTGTTGTTGTTGTTGTTGCTGTTGTTATTGTTGTTGTTGCTGTTGTTGTTGTTGTTGTCGTTGTTGAACATTATTTATTCTAAAGAATAATTATTGTTGGGCCCCCTGGTGCGCGCCCCCCCTGCGCCGCCTAGGCCGCAGCTACATTTTCATCATTTTCGTGAGGAAGCCTCAGGTAAAACGATGTGATCCAGATCCGGTTGTTTTGTTGTAATCCGTTTTCCCTTGCAAAAAACACTATAAAATGACATTTCTTGTTCTAATATAATCAAATTTCAAGAATCCCTTGCAAAAAATAAGGTAAAGTGGACATTCGCGCGCGCAAGACGAAATCCTTCCAAAAGCTTAGTGTTCGGAGCGATTTTAACATAAAAACATCAAAAAACCAATGGTTTTTCAACAAAAAAATGTCAAAATCTCATCCCGCGCGCTCTTGCGGATTCGTAGGAAACCCAACACTTTTTAAACATTTCTGTCAAACGGGCTTTTGCGAGCAACTTTTTCGAACTTCTGCGACAACGGTTGCGCACCTGCCAGGGCCATCATCCCTGTCAAATAATACCATGCGGGACACATTCGTTTTTTCTTCGCGCGCGCACGCCGAAATCTCCAAAAACCATTGGGTTCTTAAGAATTTTAGCACCGCGCATCATAAAATCACACGAATCGCACCGTAGGTCCTCGAAAAACACCTGCACGACTTTTCAGAATTTCCACCCGCGCGCGCTGTCCGAATCCTAAAAAAACCAATGGTTTTCCAAATTATCGGGACAACCACAACCATCAGGACCTCCAACCAGAGAGAGGTAGTCACGTGTATTTCGTCGACGAGTGAGCCAGTATTGCACATTGAGGCCGGAACGAGAACCACAGAACAAGAATGAGCATATATCGTCTCACAACAACGGAAACAAGTCCTGTGGTATGCTGGCGCCACGCACGTGATACCAGTCAAAATAAGGGTCTTGGCTTGTGTGGTACAGAAACGTTAAAACGTCGGAAAACGGTACACGTGCCCATTGTTGGAACAGGGGTATAAGTCGTATACTAAGCTAGTTTCCACAAGATGTTACCACAAGAAGTCATTGTAACCATGCGCCAGTGTAGTAGCCAAGGTCGTCCGCAGGCCACGAAGTGAAGTGTCCGAACGTCATAGGGCGGGAAGCTGGGTGTGGGTGGTGGCGAAGAGTCGTTTGGAAACTTGGTAGAGCTTGAACCGGCCCCCCCACAAAGTGGGGGTATTGCCCGCCTCCTATGAAAACCCTGGCACTGGTGAGAACGGAGTGTCCCCAGTCTTAAATGATTGTTGTTGTTGTTGTTGTTGGTGGTGGTGGTGGTGGTGGTGGTGGTGGTGGTGTTGTTGTTGTTGTTGTTGTTGTGGTGGTGGTGGTGGTGGTGGTGGTGGTGGTGGTGGTTGTTGTTGTTGTTGTTGTTGTTGTTGTTGTTGTTGTTGTTGTTGTTGTTCTTGTTGTTATTGTTGTTTTTTATCAGCCGGGGGGGTTGTGCCCTGATCTGGCCTCTGAGGGCCAGTGGCCGGGCCCCGCGGCTATGAACGGCGGATCCGGGACGACGAAGTGTCTCTCCGGGGGGAGGAAGCCCAGGCCCCAGGGGCGCCGCGGACTGGAAGCAGTCGCGTCGGCGGGCGGCAGGGATGCTTGCAGCGGAGGCCACTTTCTCGCTGCGCGAGGGGGTCTGGCTCTCCGACGATCTGATTCTGTTCGGTCCTTCACCAGCCTCGAGCGTATCCCTATCCCTAAGATTGACACGCTAAAAGGAGATGACAATCTTAGGGATACACCCGCAGAAACTGAGGAAATCCCTGAGGGCGCCATCGTGACGAGGCGATGGCCAACATAGGGATAGGGATATGTTCCAGGCTGGCAATTCCTGGCCCCTGGGGCAGAAAAGAAGGGGCCCGGGGGGAGGGGGTCGGGAGCTCCACGGCCGCGGATTCGAAACAAAAATGCGCCCCTGGGCGGACGTCGGGGCGCGCTGTTCTCTCCGGGCCGCGCCACCAAGGGCGAGGGAGACGGGGGCGGCGCCGCAGAGGCATCGCCGTCGCCCCAAAGGCTCCACCGGAAGAAGAGAGAGCTGCATGCAGTGTACGGTAGGTTCGCGTCGTGTCGACCGGCGGCGACCCCGCCGCCGACGTTCAACTTTGAACGCCGACGGCGGCCCAGAATCGGTCGATGTTGAACGATCGGACGTTGCGGAGACGGCCGATTTTTCAAGGTTGAACGATCCCTGCGGTGTCGAAAACCAACGCTGGGGTCGGCACGACACGAACCTGCCGTAGGCCAGTCCACAAAGAAGCCTTCCACAAGAGCCCAATCCTGAGACCCCAGGGCGTCCACGCTGATTTTTGGCCCGGGAGCGTCGCGCTCTCCACGGCGGAGCCGTCGAGACCCAAGAGGAGCCCAGGGCACCCTGGAGGCACGCGGGGCGTTGCTTGGCACGGGCCCCCACTGTACTGGCTCCCGGAAGTCCGGATCCTTCCCTCCAGCAGTTCTTGTTTGATTCCGAGCTGTTTTTTGATGCCTCTGGGGCCCGAAGACAAGCCCGGGGGCAGAGCATCACGAACGATTCGGTCTTGCTTGCTTGCTTGCTTGCTTGTTTGTCCGTTTGTTTGTTTGTTTGTTTGTTTGTTTGTTCAAGACGTTGGTAGTCTGGGCACTCGCAGGGGGCCACTTGGATCACTGCGCGGGTTGCTACGGGGGTAGGGGACTTCTGAGTGGAGGCTGCGGTGGGTTATACCTGGCCTAACCTTGCCTACATCTTGCCTACAAGTGGGTTGCGAGTGGGTCTCATGACACCGCGAAGTGGGCGGAGCCCATTCCGCCTGGACCTCTGACCCCCGGGGGCCACCCACGGCACCGGTAGCCCTCGCATCAAGCACTTTTGAATCCACCTCGTCGCCCCCTTTTGTAGCACCACATCCCCTCATCGGGGCTGGACAGAGCCCCCACCCTGACACGTCGACTAGTGAGTTGTCCGTCTTCGGTTCTCGAGAGGGCGCCGCGGCCGTCATTTTCCCGGCCTGCGCCTGCCAGATTTTTGGGCCCGAGGCCGCTGTCACGGAGCCGCGCTTTGCTGAGGGGGGTTCTGTCCATGCGCCCGACCTCAGCCCCCCCCCCCCCCGGGGTGATCCAAGCGGCACGCCGGCCTTGTACAGTGAGCGGCTTGAATGAGGAACACATCCTTTTCAGAAGGGGCTCGGTCGTTCCTTAGGTTTGCATGCGTTATCTGCAGTTCCTTATGCGTTATTTGTTATTCATCGTTCCTTGTGCGTTATCCCTTGGGATAAAAAAGGGGCTTCGTTCCTTATTTATCGCTCCTTAGGTCAGGCCGATGACTGTACCCGACGACCTCCCCGCCTCGCTCCGGGTGGCGGGCAGGCGGCCCGAGGGGAGGGCCTCGAGGTCGCGCGGAGGGTTCGCCGAGGAGGGCGCCGCCGCCGCGGGAGGGGCGCGGCTCTTTGGCCGCGCGCCCAGCTCCTGCTCCTCGCCGGGGCAGCGATGGGGGGGGGATAGGCACAGGGGGGATGCATCAACCCACAAAGCATCCATGGATCGCCGATAGGGGCCCGATGGCCCCAAACTGCCCAGGAACGTGCGGATTCACCATCGTGGGCCCATCGCCGATTTATCGGCGACGTATCGGCGATTCAAGGTCGATGTTTCCCCCATATGCCAGTCCCCCCTACCCCTGCCCTTCGTCCTCGGCGCATTGCAGCGGTGATGCGGCTCGGATGCTGTGCGACCAGAGCTTCCATGGATGCGCCAGGTAGCGTGCTGGAGGCAGAAGGCTATACGCCGATTTCTGCAGGGGGGGAAGCAGAGGTCATGGATGGAGGCCCCCGGGAGGCCACCTGGGAGGCCTCCGGGGAGGCATTCGGGACGGACCTCCCCAGGGAAACGTACCGTGGAGGCCACGTGGAGGCGCCGACCTTTCCCGAGCGGCAGCCTGGCCGGCCAGAGCGAGCAGAGCTGCAAGCCCAGGGGGCCTGCGCAGCACCCCGCAGACGCCAGCGACGTCCTTTGGGGAGGCCTCTGGAGGCATCCTGACCCCTCCCAGACTGGCTATCGAGTTTGGGCGCCCAGGGGCCAACAATCGGCCAATACGGGACGGCCTGGCGACCGAGAAACCGCCGCCGATGCTTCAGGGCTGAACGATCACCGCGGTTCCAGAAGCCGGCGCCCGGGCCGTCACGACGCGAACTTGTTGTAGATCGGTCCTCCCTCCTTGCTGGCAGAGGGACCCTTCCCGGGGCGTCGCGCGAGAGCGCGACGTGACTCGCGCTTCGCGCTTCGCGCTTAGCGCGGAGCGCGGAGCGAGGCCCTCGCCGTCCTTCCTCCGAGACCCGCCTTCCTCTCCACCCCTCTGGGCCTCCTAGATGGGGTCGGAGCAGATGGGGTCGGAGTAGACGGGGTCGGAGTAGAGGGGGCAGGAGGCCTCTAACCCCGTGCCTCGCGCCGAAGCCGTGCCCGGCGAGGTGGTCATAGACACCGCGCCCGTGGGCGGCCACGACGGCGGCCACGAGGCGCGCACCCGCCCGCCGCCCGCCCGCCGCTCGCGCGCGCGCGCGCCGGCCCGAGCAGCCGGCCCACGCCGCCTCGGGCGCGCCTCGACGAGACGTATGCCCAGACGTGATCGCGTTAAAACAAAGAAGGACGGGAGGTCTTTGGCTATTTTCGGCCCTGGCCGGGGCCCTCGCTGGGCCTCGGGACCGTCGAAAAGAGCGACTCCGGACGCAGAGTTTGTCCTGGGGAAAGGGTCGGGACTTCCAGGGACGCCGTCCTGAAAAGAACAGGACGTCGCATGTCTGGGTGATTAGGTCGGGCATGAGGAACATCCAAGACGAGTAACAAGCGGTGACGACTTCTCGTGTTTTTTGGCTGTCTCTGTTTTTTCTCACTACTACAGACTTGCCTTCCAAAACCCGCCTGTAGGAGGACATGCCCGACCTGAACTTATGAGTGACTCCTTCGCCCGAGTGACCTTCGTAGGGGGCCACATGCGAACCCTATCCTTTACCCCTACCCCCCACGCTTTCTGAGGGGGAGGGTGGGGCTCACTTCGTTCGGGAGCTCCCGGGCGAAGTGAGCCCCACCCTCCCCCTCAGAAAGCGTGGGGGGTAGGGGTAAAGGATAGGGTTCGCATGTGGCCCCCCAACTTTGGTGCGGGCCCGCTGGTGTCCCGCGATGCGACTGCAGCGCCTCGCGCGCTCGGGTCTGCCCCCCCCCCGCGGCCACCCGAGAGCTGCGCGCCGGAGGCCGCCCCTCTTTCTTGGCCAGGGCCGCCCTGGCGTGTGGCCGAGGCTCCGTCGGCGGCGAGCGAGGGGGGGGGGGGAGGTGAGAAGGAGGAGGCCTTCCCAGCAGGCGGCGGGACTTCTCAGAAGCCCTCGCGCCCTTGCGAAGTTCCTCGGGTCTTCGGGGGAGGCTTAGAAAGCTTTCTCGGAAGGCTCCCGGGCTTCCGAGCCTTCTGAGGAGTCGCGCCCCTTCTCTCACTTCCCCCCCTCGCTCGCCGCCGATTCTGAGGTTCCCAGATCTCCGACGATCTAGGTTTGTTTTTTTGTTCAAGCGGCCCGTTCTTCCTCGATTTCGGCCCTCCTGGGACGGCCTTCGGGCCCCTGGGCCACGGATTGGTCGGCGGCGAGCGACGGGGGGGAAGTGAGAAAGAGAAGGCCTGCTCAGAACGTTCGGAAGTCCCCCGGCCTCCTGAGAAGTTTTCGAGGCCTCCCCCGAAGACACAAAAGCAAACTTCTCCCAGGAGGCCACGAGGCCTTCCGAGAAGTGCCGCCGCCTTCTGAGAAGGCCTTCTCCTTCTCGCCTGCCCCCCTGGGCGCGCCTCTAGGCTTCCTAGATGGGGTCGGAGTAGATGGGGTCGGAGGATCGCGCCGCATCGCCGATGCATCGACGATGCGGCTCGATGCGGAGCCCGATTTTCTCCACGCCGGCGTCGCCGACGCATCGCCCACGTCGATGATGTATCGCCGGTGCATCACCAATGCATCGCTGATACATCGCCGATGCATCGCCGATGTATCGGCGATGCGGCGCCATCCTCCGACCCCGTCTACTCCGACCCTATCTAGGAGGCCTCTAGCGCCGCCGAATCTCGGCCAGAGCCGGTCCTCGGACCCCTCCCCGGGGTCCACCCGGCGCGGCTTCTCACCCCGGGCCGAGTTTCTCGGGGGCCCCGGGGCCCGAACACGGCCCCCCCCCCTCGGAGTGCCGAGATGCAGTCGGGCACGTCCCCCCTGCAACAGGAGGGAAGGTCAAGAGTAGGGAAGCAATGCTCCAGATTTCGTAATAAAAAGGAGGGGGTCTGGACCCTCCAAGGCAAGCCATTTCAGACCTCCCCCGTGGGAGAACCCTCCAGCACGTCGTCCCCAGACCCCCCAGGCCCTCCAAGATGGCCTGGAAGAGACCCCCCCCAAAATGAGACCCCCCTCCCTTTATTACGAAATCTGGAGTAACATGGTATTCGATGGGTGGCGCGATCTGCGGCCTCCCTGAAGGGGCAAGTGGTCTTGGTGGGGGTGGTGGAGTGGGAAGCGAATGCAGAGGGTTCGTGCGATTGTCCGAAATGAGACCCCCCTCCCTTTGCTACGAAATCTGGAGTAGTCTGGGAACGATTCTCGACGAGACCATTGGTTGGAGGTTTCCTCCAAAAGCTCCGCCCGTGGGCGGACGTGCCGCGGCCCGGACGCTGCGGGCCGCCGAGGGGGCCTCCGAGAGGGCCGCCGAGGGGGCCGCCGGGGCCGCGCGCGGAAGGTCGCTGTCGTCTGGCCAGTCCCCAATGGGGATTGGCCAAACGATGCCGACCATTGGGGATTGGTCAGTCCCCAATGGGGATTGGTCAATCCCCAATGGGGATTGGTCAATCCCCATGGGGATTGACCAATCCCCACTGGGGATTGGCCAATCCCCATGGGGATGATCCCCATGTCCATCCCTAACACGACGCGAAGATCGGGACAAAATCGGATCGGGATGACTCGCAGTCTCTGAGAATCGGCGGGTCTGGAGGATGTATTGGGCGCCGCGGCCGCTCCAGAGCGTTCCGGAGCGCTCTGAGAGCGCTCCGAGAGCGCTCCGGAACGCTCTGGAGCGATTTATCCCGATCCTAGCCCTGTTTTAATCCCCTTCCAGAGACCCCCACCAAAAAGTACCCCCCCAGTTGGGGACGCACCCCTCGAAGCCCGAAGGGAACGGCCCGTATCCCCATCTAAGGGGGGCAGATCGGCCAGTGGGGCCCAGGCCACGCCGCTGGGGATGGGGATCGGGGGAAGCGATACTCAGAAGGGGAGGCGGCGGCGGGGGCGGTGCTGCAGTCAAGATGCCGGGGTGGAGATGGGCCATTCCGGGGCAGACGGGAGGGGCTCCGAGTCTGCGGGCCGCTCCCCAGGCCTCGGAGGTGGAAAAGTTTAGGCTCGAGTCGGGCCTGTCCCTCCACGGGGGGAGCATCCAGGAATAGTCAAAAATAGTCAGAGGACGATTTTTGGACTATTTTTGAGCATGCGTTGAATATTTGTTGAGTATGCTGTATCGTCCAGAACCCCCCTGTAGGGGGATATGCCCGACCTGAGTTTGGGCCTCCCAGATGGGGTCGGTGTAAATGGGGTCGGAGAATCGCGGCACACCGCCGATGCATCGCCGATGCATCGGCGATGCGGCTCGATGTGGGGCCAACTCTTCTCCGCGCCGACGTCGCCGATGCGTCGCCGACGTTGGCCCCTGCATCGCCAGTGCATCGCCGATGCACCGCCGATGCATTGGCGGTGTGGCGCGATCCTCCGACCCCATCTATCCGATCCCATCCAGGAGGCCGCTGAAAATGGGCCGCTCTGGGCAGACGGGAGGGGCTCCGAATCCGCGGGCCGCTCCCCAGATCCCAGAGGTGGAAAGGCATCGAGGATGAAAGAACCTCTAACCCCAACGACAGAGCGAAGGCGTGGCCTCACTGAGGGCCCCACCCTGGCATTCAGGGACAACAGATATGGGCGGTGTGCTTCGCCACATCTGTAGGAAAGAGATCCCCTATCCATGATGTTTCGGGCCCTCCTAACTCAGGTCGCCTCCCGGAAGGTTACGGGGTCCTTTTATGCCTAACCAGAAGAGATGCCGGCAGCGCTGCTCGTCCTGGAGCATCCTCGTCGTCACGGCCGGATGTGCTCGAGGTGCGGGTCTCAGAGCGCTCCCCTGGGCAGAGGCCCCGGCAGTCGCGGCGTCGGTGCCGTCTCGTTCCCCCAAACTCTGGGTCGGGGAGCCTCTTCTCGAACACGAAGGAACGGCATACCCATCGGTCGTTGAAAGTAGGTGTTTTTGGATTCCCATGTTCCAATCTATTTTAAGCGCCTTCCTACTTCAATGATCGAGTGGCTTCACCTTTTCCGTCCTCCCAAGGGGGCGGACTGAACCCAAAATACTTTCAACGCCTTCCTACTTCATGTTTCTACCTACTTCTTCCGACCGATGGGTAAACATAAACTTTGGCGCACCGCGCGGATTTCTTGGACCTGCGCTGGAGCGCCCAGGCGGCGCCTCCGGCGCCGCCCCTGGCGCGCTCCGCGCGTCGGGGAGAGGGGTCCAGCGCAGATCCAAGGAATCTGCACGTAGCGCCGAAAGTTTGTGTGTTTCTGGCGTCTTCCCTTCTTCTCACGACCTGGGTCGGGTGGAGCCTCCTCGTGGCCGAGGCCCGCGCGGGCGGCAAGACTCCTCCGCCTCTGGCCCGGACGAGGCAATCCGCACGGGCGATCGAGTTGCTGGGGGCGTTCGGCAAACTACAGGCGGGGCCCTGAAGAAGGAACCCTTTTGGTTGGGGAGGGGCTCCGCGTTCCTTAAGTGTTTCGCAGCTTACCCTGGATTTTCCTCAGGTTTCCGATACGAAGTCGAAGTTCAACTTATGGAAAAAAGGGGCCTCGTTCCTTATTTTGGGTTCCTTAGGTCAAGGCCCCGACTGTAGTTGTCCGGGTGCAGGGGGGGAGCGCGCGCGCGAAGGGGGGCGGCCGCGGAGGGAGGGAGGGAGGGAGGGGGAGGGCATGCAGCGCGCCGGTGCGGCCATCCGGGGCTGAAGTGACCTAAGAATTTGATGACGAGGAGGAGGAAGGAGGAATGACGAAGGAGGATGAGGAGTAGGGTGGGACTGAGGAGGAGGAGGAGCAGGAGGAGGAAGAGGATCAGCAGGACGTGCAGGAGCTAGTGGTTGCAGCCAAGCGACGGGAAAGTGCTGCACGCGCGTCAGAAGAAAGCGTGACTCGAGTGCCCCACCGGATTCTCGCGGATCTTGCCAGTTTTTGGGGCCTTCCCGAGGCCCCCCCAGACGACAAGAGCACCTTTTTTTTAGGGCAGTGGTGCAGAGGGTCCTCAAGTGCGGGCGACGACAGGACCACATACTCCAGATTTCGTAATAAAGGGAGGGGGGTCTCATTTCGGGGGGGTCTCTTCCAGGCTGTCTTGGAGGGCCTGGGGGGGTCTGGGGACGATGTTTTGGAGGGTTCTCCCACGGGGGGGGGTCTGAAATGGCTTGTCTTGGAGGATCCAGACCCCCTCCCTTTTATTACGAAATCTGGAGTACATGTTTGGTCTGGGGCCTGAGCGCTCAAACGGTGCGGGTGCACCGCGCGCGCTGCTGCTGCCCCCCCCGCCGTGCTCTCGCTATCTCTGCCTGGACCTCCTCCGATGTTTTTTTCCAGCCGCGGCCTCGGAGGCCCCAGCCTTCTCCCCCAGGAGCAGCTCCTCCTCCTCCTCCTCCTCCTCCTCCTCCGTCTCCTCCTCAGTCTCCTCCTCCGTCTCCTCCTCCGTCTCCTCCTCCGTCTCCTCCTCCGTCTCCTCCTCCGTCTCCTCCTCCGTCTCCTCCTCCTCCTCCTCCTCCTCCGTCTCTTCCTCCTCCTGCTCCTGGTCCTGCTCCTGCTCCTGCTCCTCCTGCTCCTCCTGCTCCTCCATGTTTGGTGGCCTCGAGGCACGAGAAACGGCCCCCGAGGGCCGGCCTTGGAGAGAAGAAAATACCAGTTGAAGAAATCTCGACGTCGGAGATCTGGATCTGTCGGCCGCGCGCGGAAGGGGGCAGAGGGAGGGGGGGAGGCCTCTTAGAAGCGCCCCTGCTCCTCAGAAGGCGCGGGCCTGCAGATGTAGGGCCGGCGCCTTCCAAGATGCAGCCTCCTTCCAAGAAGCCTTCTAATTCCCCCTACCCCTAGGGCGCGCCGCCAAGTCTGGTGCTTGCTGCTTGCCCGCTCGCTCCGTTCCTTCTTTGGCGATCCTTGCCGTGATGGCGCGAGATGGCATTGCGCACGCCGCGCAGGGCCACGGGGGCGGTCACGGCGCCGAGGACTGCACAGAGGACCGCGCGGCAGCCGCGGTGCCGCGGCGCAGATGGTACATGTTGATAGTATCTTTAGTTATATACATAGATACATGTATACATGTGTGCGTGTGTGTGTGTTTGTCGTTTATCGTTTGCAGCCAGTTGCTTTTATGTCGTTAGCCTGCTCGTTTTTAGGTATCAGTGTAAGCATGCGCCACGTTTGTGTGTGTGTGTGTGTGTTTTTGTTCGTTTGTTGATTTCCAGTTCCATAGGTGTTGGGTTTTGTGTTTTATTTAGTGTTCTGAGTGAGTGTTACTGCTGCTGTTGTTGCTGTTGTTGTTGTGGTTTGTATTGTTGTTGTTGTTGCTGCTGTTCTTGATGTGTTGTTGTTGTTGTTGTTGTTGCTACTGTTATGGTTGTGGTTGTGGTTTTGGTTACGGTTGTGTTTTTTCTCCTAAAATATGCAGCGCTGCAGACTCGGCGGCGGCAACAGTCCATAATAGGAATATCTATCGATACCGTTGTTCGGCCTGGATCGTCTTCGTCGCCAAATCTGGATTTTCCTCGAACCGGTGCTCAGTCACACTGCGTCCCGTAAGGGGTTTGGGGGCTAGCTGAATGCGCCCAGATCTCCGCTCCTCTAGTTTTTTAAACATGGGGGTATTTTCATCGATTTTAGACGCTTCGCGAAACCCCACCAACCGTAGCCCGTAGTAGTAGTAGTAGTAGTAGTAGTAGTAGTAGTAGTAGTAGTAGTAGTAGTAGTAGTAGTCGTAGTAGTCGTAGTAGTAGTAGTAGTAGTAGTAGTGGTAGTAGTAGTAGTAGTAGTAGTAGTAGTAGTAGTAGTAGTAGTAGTAGTAGTAGTAGTAGTAGTAGTAGT
>CAUYUJ010016991.1:0-75402 GCA_963575745.1 Prorocentrum cordatum
GTAGTCGTAGTCGTAGTCGTAGTCGTAGTCGTAGTCGTCGTAGTCGTAGTCGTAGTCGTAGTCGTAGTCGTAGTCGTAGTCGTAGTAGTAGTAGTAGTAGTAGTAGTAGTAGTAGTAGTAGTAATAGTAGTAGTAGTAGTAGTAGTAGTAGTCGTAGTGGTCGACGTTCTAGTAGTTGTGTTATTTTTTTAGTAGAAGAAGTATTAGTATTAGTATTAGTATTAGTATTAGTAGTAGTAGTAGTAGTAGTAATAGTAGTAGTAGTAGTAGTAGTAGTAGTAGTAGTAGTAGTAGTAGTAGTAGTAGTAGTAGTAGTAGTAGTAGTAGTAGTAGTAGTAGTAGTCGTCGCATTCGTTGTCGTAGATGTAGTCCTAGTCGTAGTCGTGTTAGTCGTTGTAGTAGATTGTGTCAGTCGCAGTTGTTGGCGTAGTCAGAGTTGCAGTCGTAGTCGTATTTGTAGTCGCAGTCGCAGTAGTAGTCGCAGTTGTTGCCATAGGCATAGTCGTAGTCGTAGTGGCCTTAGTCGCAGTAGTTATCGGGGGAGGAGGAGGGGGAGGAGGAGGAGGAGGAGGAAGAGGAGGAGAAGGAGGAGGAAGAGGAGGAGGAAGAGAAGGAGGAGGAGGAGGAGGAGGAGGAGAAAGAGGAGGAGATGAAGGCGACGACGATGACGACCTCTGAGAGATAGAGGCGGGGGGCGGCTCGGGCTGAGGTCCGCGCCCCGGGGGAGGCGCTGGCCAGAGAGGTCGTCGGGCCTGGCTTCAACTGGACCTGGAGATCTATGGAGGCGGCGCGCGCGCGCCGCGCTGCCGCCGCGGCCGCGGCCAGCCGCTGCGAAGAGGACTCACGTCTGGGCACCGACTGGGCCGCCGAGTCGTCGCGCGGCCCCGAAGGCGGGGGCCCGCGCTCCGCGAGGCGCTGCCCGGTTGCAGCTTGCGGTTGCGGGCGCCCTTCTTGCACGCCAGACGATTCGCCCTTCGGTTGCTCCGACTAGCCACCCGCTGGAGCGGACTGCCTCTGCCTCGCCGCCGACGAAAAAAGTGGTTGCGGATGCTGACGGCCTAGGACGTGGCGCCCGGTTGAGGGTGGAACGGGCGCGGTTGCTGGTGAAGACTGGTCCAACCAACCAGTCAGTCAGTCAGTCAGTCAGTCAGTCAGTCAGTCAGTCAGTCTTCACCCAGCACGGAATTCCGCGGCTGGCCTTTGTGTGCCGTGCCGCTTTGGCGTGTCTCGAGACGTCGTCGATCCCCGATCCAAGACTGGTGCATTGCATAGTTTTGCGAAGAACTATGCACCAGACCTGGTTGGAGCTGGGCCTGAAGGGAGTCCAACCATGGTACGGTGCAGGGGCGCTGGTTTCGTAGGAATTTCACCCAGCTCCGCCAGGAAACATCTCGTGGTCCTCTGTCGTTGGTCCGCCTCCGCTGGTTCGGCTCAGAGGCTGCGCACCCCCACCGTGGCACTGCCTGCAGCTCTGGGGGGGGAGGCCGAGCCGCAGCGTCATGGCGGCGCGGGAGATGGCGGCAGCCCCGGGCGCCGACGGCGCCCTCGCCGCCCGCCCCCCCGGCGGCCTGGCCGGCGCGCGCGCCACCCTGCAGCGGGACTGGGGCGCGGGGGTCATCCAGGTCTCGATGATGGGGTTCCAGGGGCAGGCCGTGGTGGGGTCCTCCGTGGGCCTCGTGCAGTCGGTCTACCTCGCCCAGTTCGGGGCGCGGGCCGCGGTCGTCTCGGGCTACCTCACCCTGGCCGTCCTGGTCAACGTCCTGTCGTCCCTGCTGGCGGTCAAGGTCCTCTTGGAGCTCTCCATCCAGCGCTCCCGCTGGCTCTTCTCCCTCGGGTGCTCCGTGTCCATGCTGGCCAGCGTGGCGCTCACGTTCCCCCCCGTGCTCTACGAGGACTCCGAGGTGCAGGCGAACTTCGTGTCGCACTACTTCGGGATTCTGTTCGTCGTGGCCAACGTCGGCGCCAAGTTCCGGGACTACCCGCTGGGAGTGGCGAAGGTCCGCCTCCTCCGCAGCACCGAGGCCCGCGCCAGCGAGAACGCTTACAACAAGATATTCGACGTGATGGTCGGGAACGGCCTGAACGGGGCGCTGATGCTCAGCCTCCTGGCCGGCCCCACCCCGGCCGTGCGGGCTGGGCTGGTGGCGCTGCAGGTCGGCAGCACGGTGGTCTCGCTGGGCGGGGGCCCCGTCCTGGCCAGGCTGCGCAGGCCCGACCAGGACGCGGAGCTGGCGGAGGGCGCGGAGGGGCTGCTGGCGCTGCCCGCCGCCCAGCAGCAGGCGGAGCACGCGGGCGGCAAGGCGGCGGAGACGCGGGCACTGTTCGGGGCGCTGGCCGCCGATAAGCGGCTCTGGCATCTGCTGGCCGTCGAGTGGTGCGCCGGGTTCATCTTCACCCTCAACTCGCAGGCGGCCGGCACCATTTACTGGTCCTCGGTGGTCGGCGTGAGCGACAACATGCGGTCGGTGTACATCGGGCTCGAGGCTGCGCTCGGCGGGGCCCTGATCGGCTTCGTGACCACGCTCTACGTGACGCGGCTGTACCACGCAAAAGCCGACGTCTCGGTCATCATACCACGGATCGTCTTCTGGGGTGCGGCTTTGGGTGGCCTGACATTGATGGTTCTTGGCACCACAGAGGTCGGGGCCCTCACTGGGATCGTTGCTTTGTACCTGTATTACTTCGTTCTCGCGTGGACGAACATAGAGTTCCTCAGGCTACAAGATGTATTGAGGGAGACGCATGGGAGCGACAACGCACTCATCTATATGTTCCTCGTGAAGGACGTCATCTCTGGCTTCCTGAACAACTCCAGAAATAGTATTCTCATGTGGCTGCTGGCTGCAACAGGGTACTACGAGCCTGACTGCAATGCTCTCTGCGCTTCGGGTGGTGCGGATGCTGCAGCATTCGCCGAATGCGTCGCGGATTGCCATGCGGGCTCTCATGCACAGGTAGGGCAGGCTACTATCATGCTGGTGCGGGTCTTGTATGTGGTGGTGACGCCAGGGGCGTACATGTATGCATGCTTTGTGATGCGGAGGTATTCTCCTGGGCTCTCACAGCACGAGGGCTGACGCAGCCGAGTGCATGGAGTGCGGACGTGTGGACAAGCCCTACCGTACACGTCGGTCTCTGAAAGTGGATATTTCTGGATGTTCAGAACCCAATCTACTTCAGGCGTCTTTCTACTTCTAGAATCGATATTTTTTTGCTATGTCTTGTTATTATCTGGGAGAGCCCGAACCCAATCTACTTCATCAGACTTCCTACTTCATGTTTCGATCTACATCTTCCGACCGACGTGTAAGGAACAGTGAAAGGAACTCGACACGTTCCGAGTTGGCAGTTCTGGCTGAAACGTCTGACGCTGAGCAAGGGACGCCGAGCACGATGAAGTAGCATCGCTGCTCGGGAGCTTGGGGATGAGCGAGCGCAAGACGAGCATGGATTGACGCGATCAAAAGCATCGTGCATGTCGTGGCGCCGCAACGGACATCCCAGCTGCTCGGTCGTCAAGTTCGCCATGGTATTTTCGGACGCTCTTGGAAGTATTCTCGGGGTGGATGAGGGCGAAGTGGGTGAGGATGGAGAGGATGATAATTGAGGGTTGGGAGAAGAGAGTGACAGAGTGCGGAATGGCCCAGAGTCGGTTTACTTCGGTTGCGGAATGGCCCAGAGTCGCGCACGTGGGCACGCACACGCACACGCTCTTTTCCTCCAGCGTGCGGCTGAGTCCACTCTGCTAAGCGACGCAACGGGCCACGCTTGCCTCGCATCGGCTTGCTCGCGAGGGGGTGTGGAGCCCGAGGCACGAGTCGCGCGGAGGCGGACCAGAGTTCAAAAACCGGGCGCTGCTGCAGGAGGAGGGATGGGGGAGGAGGGGCAAGGCAGCCCCGACGGGCATCCAGCGGCAGTTCCGTCGGCCCTGCTATCGCAGGCTTCGGGGCTCGCTGAGTCGCTGGCAGACCTTCGGGCCTAATCCCTCTCTCTATCTCAGGGCTGAACCTAAACGCTGTTTTGCTGGACCTCGGCTGTGTTTTGTTTTTCGTGTTGACAGGGAGGTACAGGAGAACAGGTAGAGCAAAACGAATCACAAAACGAACAACAAAACGAAGACATAACGAAAGACCGCGTTTAGGTCCAGCCCTGCTCTATCTCTTTCTCCCTCCCCCTCTCTCTGTAGGTATACGGCTTGAGTCTCCCAGTCTGCCGGGAGAAGCCCGCGTCGGGCGAACCCATGGTGGCATGCGTCCGAATGAACAGCAGAGGGGGCCGCCGCCAGAGCGGCGCCGAGACGGCCGCGGTGCGAGTGCGAGAGGGTGCCGACGGCGGGCGAGACCGAGGGCAGGGCGAGACGGACAGACTCCGCAGCACGGGGCCGGCTGGGCATCAAGCGGGAGGTGCAACGAGAAGCCTGGCCACACGCGTAGGGAGTGACCTGTTGCGGGAGTGATCTCTGTGTGCGGGCCCACAGGCCCTGTCCCCAGCATTGGCCTGCGCGCATGGATCCGCCCTCCCCGCGGCGCCCTGCGGCCGCACACCAAAGGTCACCCTTGCCTAGGGTCCCTCTTCGCGTGTGGCCGCACGCACGCGCGCACACACGCATGTACGAACGCACACACAGACACGCATCCAGACACACCTCTAGACACACACAGACACACACACGCACACACACACACACACACGCGCAGACACAGACACAGGCACAGACAGACACAGTCAGACACAGACACAGCACACAAACACACAAAAACACAGAGACACACACACAGGCACAACTCACACAAACACGCACAAGCAAACACACACCCACACCCACGCCCCCACACCCACGCCCATCCACACACACATCCACCCGCACACACACACATTCACACACGCACACACGCACCCACGCACTCACGCACGCACGCACACGCACGCACGCACGCACGCACGCACCCACGCACGCACGCACGCAAGCACGCGGGCACGCACGCACGTACGTACACACCACACACCACACACCACACACCACACACCACACATTACACACCGCACACCACCCACCACACACCACACACCACACACCACACACCACACACCACACCACACACCACACACCACACACCACACACCACACACCACACACCACACACCACACATCACACACCACACACCACACACCACACCAGACCACACACCACACACCACACACACACACACGCACACCCACACCAACACGCACACGCACACGCACACGCACACGGACGCACACGCACATTCACACGCACAAGCATAGGCACACTCACACGAAAAAGCACACGCACACACACACACACACACACACACACGCGCATCCGCACACACACACACGCACGCATGCACACGCACACGCACACGCACACGCACATACACACGCACTTGCACACGCACACGCACACACAAACAGCTCACACATAACACACAACACACACACGCACACGCAAGCACGCACACACACACACACACGCACACGCACGACACACACACACACGAACGCGCACACCCACACGCACACGCACGTTCACACGTGCACACACGCACACACACACACACGCACATGTGCACGCACACGCGCACGCACGCATGCGCGCGCACGCACGCTCATGCACACCCACACACACACCAACAGACACGCAGAACCACACCCACACTCACACCCATACACCCACAGCCACACACACCCACACATCCACACACCCACACACACCCACACACAACCACACACCCACACACACACCCACACACACCCACACACACCCACACACAGCCACACGCACCCACACACTCACGCACACACACATCCACATACACACCCACACACACCCGCACACACCCACACACACCCCCCACCACCACACACACACCCACACCACACCCACACACACCCACACACACACATCACCCCACACACACACACCCACACACACACACACACGCACCCCCACACACACGCACCCACCCACACCACACACACCGACCCACACCCACACACACCCACGCACACCCACACACACACACACACCCACACACGCACCCGCACACACATACACACACCCGCACACACACCCACACGCACACACAAACCCACACAAACCACATACACACGCATACACATATACACACATACACATACACACATACACACATACACACAAACACGCACATACACGCATACACACATACACACATACACAAACACACGCGCGCCCACACACATACACATATATTCACGCACGCACGCACGTACGAACGCATGCGCGCATTCACAGCTACTCACACGTACGCGCAGAGAACACGCGCGCGTGTTCGAGCCGACGCTTGGGCGAGGGGCGGTATGGCCGCGGTCAGCTTATACGACAGATACAGCAGCAAAGTAGTTTGATGACTTCCGCAGCAGGGTGCTTCAAAGTTCAGCAGACTCAGCAGCAAGACAGAGGAGGAGAGGGAGGGAGGGAGGGAGGGAGGAGGGAGGGAGGAAGGAGGAGGGAGAGAGGGAGGAAGGAGGGAGGGAGGAGGGAGGAGGGAGGGAGGGAGGAGGAGAGGAGGGGAGGGAGAGAGGCAGGGAGGGAGGAGGGTTGAGAGGGGTGGAGAAGGCAGAGAAGACGCAGGGAGGATCGGGGGGGGGAGCGAGGAGGGGAGCCAGGGCGTCCGCTGACCCGCAGCGCAGGGAGGGAGAGAGGGGAGGAGGACGGGCGCGAGGGGGGGGGGGGAGAAGGAGGGCGGGAGGGAGGGAGGGCAAGAGGTTCGTCATCGGCTGCCCTCGCGCGGAAGGGGCGAACCAGTTGCGGAGGCGCGCGCGCGCGCGGGGAGGGAGGGCATTACGACATCGCGGCGACCTCAATGGTCGCAGGGCCACTGCTAGCCACGCCGCTTGCCTCGTTTACTGAGGCAGCTCTGGCTGTTGGGAGAAGCGGCGCTGGCCGTGACGAGAACCATTCGAACAACCATGGTTTGTAGCAGCTGTTTGAGCTTCGCTGGCTATATCTCCACTTCGTGGGCCGTGCAGCTCCGCATCTCAATCGTGGCATGATCCATGGGCCAGCGCTGTTTCGTGTGCTGGGCCCAGTGAAGGAGGACACGGCCAACCCGCAAAGCAAGGACAAACGACCTTCCCAAGGTAAACCTTGCATGATTCCCCGTGGGCCCATCCTTGGCCACTTGCGCTGGCTGCGCCCCGCCCGCCAAACAATGGGACGGAGTGCGCGCGCGCGTCGGCGCGCGCGCATGCCGAAAACCTTCAAAAACCTCCGGTTCCGTACGGATGTCAAGATCGAGTGTCCAACAAACATATAAAAACACAGGGTCTCGAAACGCGGATTTTCACAAAAAGCTTGTGCGTGCGCTCTTGCGAATTCTTTAGTAAACCGTTCGGTTTTTCAACATTTTCAGAACATTCGACCAGACGGGCTTCGCGCGCGCATGTCGCAATCGTTCGAACGCCCTTGCGCGCGTGCCGTCGCGAGAACCCTTTGCAACAAGTGGGACGAAGTGCGCGCGCGTCGTCGCGCGCGCATGCCGCAATCCGTCAAAACCCGTCCGTGTCGTAACGGTGTCAAAAGCCGAGTGTCCAAAACACAAACAAAAAACATGGTTTCGCAACACCAGTTTTCAAACAAGCGTGAGCTCGCGCGCTTGTGACTTCTTAAGAAAACCATCGGTTGTTCAACATTGTTATGGGATTCTGCCAAGCGGGCCTCTGGCGCCGCATGCCTTGCGCGCGCGTGCGGGGGTGGGTGGGGGGGGGGGGGCACGATCGGTGTCCAACAGTACCATGCGGGGCACTTTCGCGCGTCGGCCGCGCGCGCATGTCGAACTCTTCCCGAATCCTTCATCACAGACGCGAGGACGCCGTCATCGTCGTCGGCGCGATCAAAATATGCGCCTTCACTGGCCTTGCCGTCGTCGCTGTCAGCGTCGTCGCCAGCATCGCTGGTATCATCACCGTGTCTACCGTTGTCGACGTTGCCATCATTCCGCGCCCGCCCAAGTCGCCCACTCGCACTGACGTGCCCGCTACGATGTGCCCAGCGGTCAGCGCCACCGCGGCTGCGTCGGTCGCGCCAAAGTAGCTGGCCGCTGCGCGCGCACATGCGCGGGCTGTCGCGCCCACAGAGATGCACCAACCAGCGCCAAACATTCATCGCAATCGCCGCCGCATGGGATTGGCAAACCAAGTTGCGGGTGGGTGGGTGGGGTGTGTGTGTGCGGGCAGTGGAGTGGACAACTTCAAGCTGAGCATTGGTGGGATGCGCCGCGTAAGATGCACCACGTATATCGGACAACGTATGTGTGTATTTGTATTTTGAATATATATATATATATATATATATATATATATTATAAAAAAACCGTAAGCAGACCCCAATCAGTGGATGCTTTGCAAGTTTATATTATGGATGTTGAGATCGGTTGTGATATCAATAATGAGCTGGACCGTGGAATCGATAGTGAGGACGATTGTGAGGTCGATCGTGAAACCGAGGGTGAAATCGGTTCAAGAGGATCGATAGTGATATCGATCGCGAGATCGCTCATGCGATCTCTATTGAGATCGGTTGTGAGATTGATCGTGATATCGATTGTGAGATCGATCGTGCGATCGATGGATAAATCGGTACTGAGATCGATGGTGAGACTGGTCGATGAGAAAATCGACCAAGAACGGGAACCCGGGAACCTCGCCGAAATCGGCCACGGCAACCTGGAACCAGGAACCTGGGAATCCGGGGACCCAGCGTGCGACCCAAATCGGCTGTGCATTTTCGCCAAATCTTTCAACATCCGCGAGGACCCCTTACTGCAAGCACTCATTGCGGATATATATATATATATAGGTGTATATATAGGTGTATACATATATATTACACTTGAGAAGACCCCACTCAGTGGATGATTCGGACATTGATAGTATCGATCGTGAGATGGATTGTGAAATCGATAATGAGATCGATCGTGAAATCGATAGTGAGGACGATTGTAAGGTCGATCGTGAAACCGAGAGTGAACTCGATTTAATGAGATCGATCGTGAGATCGATCGCGAGATCGCTCATGCGATCTCTACTGAGATCGCTGGTGAGATTGATAGTGAGATCGATTGTGAGATCGATGGTGAGATCGATCGAGAAATCGGTAATGAGATCGATGGTGAGACTGATCGATAAGAAGATCGACCAGGAACCCGGGAACCCGGGAACCCGGGAACCTCGCCGCCCTCCGACATCGGAACCCGGAACCCGGGAACCCGGGAACCCGGAACCGGGAACCCGGGAGTCCGGGAACCCAGCGTGCGACCAAAATCGGCGGGGCACTTTCGCCATATCTTTCAACATCCGCGAGGACCCCTTCAGTGCAAGCACTGATTGGTGAATGTGTGTACATATATATATATATATATATACACGTGTATGTATATATATATATATATATATATATATATATATATATATATGTGTATATATACGTATGGATCGAATCCTACTTCCTCGGGCCCAGTCTAGCCAACATCTTGTCAGCCTTTCTCGTGCCCACCGCTCCTTTTTGTTAGTTCCTCCTCCCGCTCGCGCGCCTCCTCGGCCCCTCCCCCAGCGTACACAACCCAAGCCCTCGCAGCTGCCGCGGGCGCGAGGCGGGGCTCGCTGGCGGCTCTTACTTCCGAGCCGAGGCGGGCGCGCGCGCGTCTGCTCGGGATGGTTTCGTTTGCGCACCGCCTCTTCGTCGTCGTCGTCGGACGGCTAGGTGGAGGATTAATTATGGGGAAGAGAGGGATGGGAGAGGGGCATGAGGAGGATGAGGATGAGGATGAGGAGGAGGAGGACGAGAAGGAGGAGGAGGAGGAGGGGGCGGAGGAGCATCATCAAGAAGAGAAGGAGGAAGAGGAGGAGGAGGAGAAGGAGGAGGGGGAGGAGGAGGAGCCGAAGGAGGAGGAGGAAGAGTAGGAGGAGGAGAGGAAAGGGGAGGAGGAGGGAGGAAATGGAGGATGGGGAGACGGAGGAGGAGGGGAGGAGGAGGAGGAGGAGGAGGAGGAGGAGGAGGAGGGGAGGAGGCGAAGGTGGGTGGGTGTGGGATGAGGACGAGGAGGAGGAGGAAGAGGAGGAGGAGGAGGAGGAGCGGGAGGGGAGGAGGACGAGGAGGAGGAGAGGAGGAGGAGGCAGAGGAGGAGGAGGAGGGGGAGGTGAGGAGGAGGAGAGAAGAAGGCGGGGGCGAACGAAGAGGTTGAGACTGAGTGGGGGAGGAGGAGGAGGAGGAGGAGGAGGAGGAGGAGGAGGAGAAGGAGGAAAAGGAGGGGGAGGAGGAGAAGCAGCAGGAGGAACAGGAGGAACAGGAGGAGGAGGTGGAGGAGGAGGGGGAGGAGTAGGATGTGGAGGAGCAATACTAATAACAATAACACGAATAGTATGAATCATAATGCGCATATGCCCCATACTAATAATAGTAATCCTAACAATGTGAATATTTTTAGTAGCAAGGGTAAGAGGATACGAACCAAACTGGTAATAGTAAGAATACTAAAAATACGAATACTACTAATACTATTAATACTATTCAGAAGAAGAAGAAGACTACGACGGATCGTACAATAACTACTAAGACTATACATACTATGAATCATACCAATGATCATAAGCCTACAACTAACCATACTAATACCCATCACGCAACTATAACTTGTACGAATAAGACTATGAACACAAACACTAATAATAAGAAGAAGAACACGTATATCAGTACCAATCAGAGGAGGATGAGGAGGAGGAGGAGGATGAGGAGGAGGAGGAGGAGGAGGAGGAGGGAGGCGGAGAGTGGAGGAATGAGGCAGGATAACGACCGACGTCATCTCCTCCTTCACCTTTTCTGTCTCGTCCACCGCCTGCTCCTCCTCCTCCTCATCCTCCTCCTGTCTCCTCCGCGTATGACGCGCCTCCTCCTGTCTCTTCCTGCTCCCTCCTGCTCATGTTCTTTTTCCTTCAGTCCTCCTGCCTGTCCTCACCCCCTCCCTCCTTTTTACGACTTCTGGTTGACTGGCTAATTGTTACGGCCTTACGACCAGTGCCGCCGACCCTGAAGACGACGACGATGACGACGTCAACAACGACGACGATTACGACGATGCCGACGACGCCGACGACGACGAAGACGCGTTGATGGCTCTGCCACAGTCCCGGTCGGGGAGCGGAGTGGGGGAGGAGGAGGAGGAGGAGGAGGAGGAGGAGGAGGAGGAGGAGGAGGAGGAGGAGGAGGAGGAGGAGGAGGAGGAGGGAGGAGGAGGAGGAGGAGGAGGAGGAGGAGGAGGGGAGGAGGAGGAGGAGGAGGAGGAGGAGAGGGGAGGAGGAGGAGGAGGAGGAACGGAGGAGGAGGAGGAAGGAGGAGGAGGAGGAGGAAGAGGAGGAGGAGAGGAGGAGGGGGAGGAGGAGGAGGCGGAGGAGGAGGAGGAGGGGGAGGAAGAGGAGGAAACGGAGGAGGATGAGGGGGAGGGGGACGAGCATGGAGGAGGAGGAGCAGGTGGAGGCGGAGGAGGGGGATGAGGGGGCGGGGGAGAAGGAGGAGACGGAATCGGGGGATCAATTGTCGGTGGGCCGTAAAGGCGAGAACGCCCGAGTCCGTACCCCAGGGCAACGGGATGTTCGGCCCTACGGACTCTCTTGGGAGTGCTCTTGGAGGCTATTGGGTCGAATTCGAGGCCTCTTGGGCCGCATCTTTGGCGTCCAGTACACATCGTTTGGCGATTCGGGGACCTTTTTGGCCGTCTTGGGAGCCTCTTGGGGCGCTCTTGGCCCGTCTTCCCTTCGAGCCAACTGCGACTTTGCTCAAGTTCGGTTTGGCTTAGCTTTGGCTGGCGCGCTTGATGTTTCGGTTCGGTTTCGCTGAGGCTGGCGCGCTGGAGGAGGAGGACCCAGTGACTGCGAGGACGATGACGATGACGACGCGTCAGACAGGACAGCGTCTTCCACACGCCGGCAGGGTCGGCGGTTTTAAGGGGCCCTCTCCCCCTTTCCACCACCTCCCGTTTGCATGAGAATGGGTCCCCCCCCCAGCCAAACCAGTTGTGTTGAGTACCTCCATCTTCCTTCTCCTCCTCCAGCACCATCACCGCCTCCTCCTCTTCATCCCCCCATCCCTTACCACCGCCCCCTCCCCCGATCTCCACATCTTCCTCCCTCCTCCCTCTGCCTTCTCCTCACCTCGTCCTCCTCCTCCTCCCTCCACCGCCTCCACCCTCCCCCACTTTCCCTTCGTCTTATACCTTCTCCTCCCCCTGTCCAGGACGCGGCCTAGGAGCAGGCGGAAGGAGGACGAGGATGCGGCGGCGAAGGATGAGGAAGGAAAGAGGAGTGGGGGGACTGAGGACGAGCCAGGAGCAGGAGAGGGTGATAGTGATCATACTGATAAGGATTTCACTAATAAAATTCGTGTATATAGTACGGATAGTCACAAGAACCGTAGTATTCATAGTGATACTGGTATGAATAATGATACTAGTGAAAATGCGAATCATAATATAACCACTCAGGATCATGCTGATTATCATGATGCTGATGATGACGATTATGATGATGGTGTTGACGACGACGACGATTACGACGATCATGAAGATGACGATGATTGTGATGGTGGCCATGCTGGCGATTATGGTGATGGTGACCTGGTGACGACGATGACGATGATGATGCTGCTGATGATGATGACAATGTCTACGATGATGTTGATGCTGATGTCGACAACGAGGATGATGATGCTGATGACGATGAGGGTGATGATGGTGATGATAATGATGAGAGGTCGGATTCTGAAGCTGAATATGATGGTGATGACGGTGACGATGATGATGCTGATGATACTGATGATGAAGAGGATAGAGATGATAATGATTATGAGGGGGATTGGGATGATGATGTCGAGGATTGAGATGATGAGAACTGGGCTGATGATGATTTTGATGATGAGTAAGATGCTGACGATGACGATGCTGCTGATGATGATGATGATGATGATGATGATGCTGATGATGATGGTGATGCTTATGACGCTGATGATACCGACGACGATGACACTGATGAAGTCAATTGTGATGACTATGAGGAAGTGGATGATTTGATGCTAATGTTGATGCTGCTGGTGATGAGGCTGATGATGATGCTGTTGACGGTGACGACAATGCTGATAATGGTGATGCTGACGACGATGATGATGCTGATGATGATGATGATGATGATGATGATGATGATGATGATGATGATGATGCTGCTGATGATGATGATGATGATGTTGCTGATGATGATGATGATGATGGTGGTTTGTATGTGCATCGAGACGGTTGTGTGCAAGGGGGGCTGCGCAGTGATGATCCCGATGATGATCGCAGAAACGTTTAGCAGTGATCCGACTTCGTCCGTCACGGCTGAGCCGATTGCTCTAGGTGCAGTGGTTGAGGCTGCGAGAAAGCTCGCGCTCGAAATACGCAGACGGCCATCCGACATGTGACCCAAGCCTCGATTTTTTGTTACTCTTTATCAACAAGTAACAGCGGGCGGTGACGGCAGCTCTCGAGATCCTGGCGCTGGGCCTGGCGGTGCGCCAGGGCCCAGACGCGGCCGCTGTCGTTGGTTGGGTGGGTTGGGTGGGTCGGGTTTTGGGGGGGCGGGCGGGTGGAGAAGGAGCAGGAGGCGGAGGCGGAGGAGGAGGAGGAGGAGGAGGAGGAGGCGGAGGAGAGAGCGGCGGAGGAGGAGGAGAGGGAGGAGGAGGAGGAGGCGGAGGAGGAGGAGGAGGAGGAGGAGGAGGAGGAGGAGGAGGAGGAGGGAGGAGGAGGCGGAGGAGGAGAGGAAGGAGGCGGAGGCGGAGGAGGAGGAGGAGGCGGAGGAGCAGGGGAGGCGGAGGAGGAGGAGGGGCTGAGAATCCCCGGGGCCGACCTCGTCGCGGGTGGGGGGCTGCAGCCGGAGAGGCGCCGCCTCCCGCTCCGCGGGGCCCCTCCGGCGGGGCGGCTCGGGCCGCGCCTCCCCCCCCCCCCGGGAGGGGCGGCGCCTTCGCGCCGCACTGCGTGTGCGTGCGCGCGGTGCAGGGATTCCGGGGCCCTCGGTGCCTGCCAGCGGCAGGGCCCGCCCGCCGCGCTTCGGCGCCTCGGAGGAGGAGGGGAAGAACGAGGAGGAGGAGGAGGAGGAGGAGGAGGAGGAGGAGGAGGAGGAGGAGGAGGAGGAGGAGGAGGAGGAGGAGGAGGAGGAGGAGGAGAGAAAAAAAAGAACGAAAGCAAGAAAGCAAGTAAGACATAATGGAAGAAAGATGAGGAGGAGGAGGCAGAATGACTCCACAACCCTCTCTTTCCTCCTCCTCCACCTCCCCCTTCTCCTCCACCTCCCGCCCTCTCTTTATCCCCTCCTGCTGTAGATGCTCTCGCTCCCTTCTCCTCATGAAGCCGCCTTGAACGATCTGAGGCCGCCCGGAGCCCCTTGTTGCGACCTGAAGCTGCCAAGAACCCTTCTGGAGCCCAGCGGAACCTCGTCACGATCTCGGAGCCATCCTCATCATTTCCTTCTTCCCTTCCTCCTCTTCCTCCTCGCCCTCCAGCAACGAAGACGATGACGACGACACTCCTGGAGGGCACTGGGGCGGCACCAGACCCCAAAGGCGGTCCTGGACGCGTTCAGGGACGAGATGGTCGCCAGGCTCGACTGGAACCTTCTGGGCAAGGACCACGCGCCCCCCGCCCTTTGAGAGGCGCCGGTGTCCTTCTTTCGCCGACCTCGGAGGTTCTCGAAGGTTCTTCGGACGGCTTCTGTGGGTCCTCGAGAGGTCCCTTGAGGTTTGGACATGGTTTCGCCAGTTTCTGGACTGGGGGGAGCACCAAACGGGATGAGGAACTTGGGCGGGGTAGAACGGGAGAAGACACTGACGGAGGAGGAGGAGGATGAGAAGGAGGAGGAGGAGGAGGAGGACGGACGACCACGTGGTGGTGGTGGTGGTGGGGATGGAGATGATGATGATGATGATGATGATGATGATGATGATGATGATGATGATGCTGATGATGATGATGATGGTGATGATGATGATGACGATGATGCTGGTGATGATGATGATGGTAAGGATCTTGCTGATGATGATGGTGGTGATGATTGTGGTGGTGGTGGCGACAACGTTGATGACGATGATAATGATGATGAGGATGATGATGATAACGAGGACGAGGATGAGGATGAAGATGGCGATGGTGGCGATGATGGTCTCGATGGAGATTACACGAATGGTGCTGTTGATGAGGATGCGGATGATGAGACTGAGGACGATGATATTGATGATTGTGATAGTGATGATGATGATGCCGAGGAGGCCGGAGGAGTAGTATCTCGATGAAGATGAGACGGAGGATATGGATGAGTATGAACAGGAGGAAAAGGAAGAGGAAACGGATGATGTTGATGATGCTGATGACGATGAGGATGGCGGTGGGCGCGATGGTGATGATGATGGTGGTGACGATGGTGGTGAGAATGCTGATGATGACAATGATGATAATGACAATGATGATGCTGATGATGATGATGATGATCATGACGATAATGATTATCATGATGCTGATCATGCTGGTGGTGGTGATGCTGATATTGATGATGCTGATGCTGGTCATGATGCTGCTGATGATGATTACGATGATGATTATGATGATGACCATGAGGATGATGGTGATGGTGATGGTGATAAAGGTGGTGATGGTGACGACGACGATGATGACGATGACAATCATGGTGGTGGTGATGGTGACGATTGTGAAGATGATGGTGATGATGCAGATATTGCTGCCGATGATGATTGTGATGATGCTGATGTTGATGATACTGATGGTGATGTTGCTGAGCATGTTGTTGCTGTTGATGACGACCATGGTGTGATTGTGATGGTACTGGCGATACTGCTGCTTATGATGATGGTGACGGTGATTATGATGATGATGATGATGATGATGATGATGATGATGATGCTCATGATGATGATGCTGCTGATGATGATGATGATAATGATGATGATGATGATGATGATGATGATGATGATGATGATGATGATGATGATGATGATGATGATGATGATGCTGATGATGCTGATGATGACGATGAGAAGGAGGAGGAGGAGGAGGAGGAGGAGGGGGAGGAAGGAGGAGTCATGGCAAGTCCAGGATGTTTGCCACATGCACATGCTTCTTACCCCTGTCCGGAGTAAAGGTGATCTCGTGCAGCGGCGCATGACCAGCCCATACAGGCTAATTTGGGACAGTGGGGCAGGAAGAAGGGAGGCGGAGTCGAGAGAATGGGGAAGGCGAGAGTGGGAGGAGGGTGGCGGGGGGGGAGTGGGAGGCAGGGGGGGGTGGAGGAGCACTGGGAAGAGTTTGGAGGAGGAAGAAAAAGAGGATGGTGAAGGGTGGAGGAGGTAGGGAGGAGAGCGGAGGGAAGAGGAGGGCGGCACCGGGCAGGACACCAAGTACTTCTCCTCCGATTTTGCCATGCCCTACCTGCTGGCGGCACGCGGCTACAACATGGAACCCTGGCCAGATGTCGCGCAGATGGAGAAGGATGTGCTCGTCCCCCCCTTCGCGGCCTGCCCCCCTCCCCCCCCCCGCGTGCGCCCTGGCTCTCCAGGACAGGAGCGTTGAGTCGGGCGTACCCCCCATACAGGAGGAATGCTCAAACACAGTCAAGAAATAGTCTGGGGACGATGCTTCGATTGTTTTGGAAGTATGTTTTGAGCATGTTTTGCATCTGTTTTATGTTTCGTCCAACGCCCGCCTGTAGGCGGACGTGCCCGACCCAACCAGAGCGCGCACCGCTCGCTCAGGCACGCGGGCCACCGCCCCGGCCCTCCGCGTGCCCCCCCTCCCGACGCCCTCCTGCCTGCCTCTCCTGCCTGCCTCTCCCGCCTGCCTCCTGCCTGCCCTGCGCCCCCCGTCCCACAGTGGGGCCCCGTGCCAAGAAACACCCTGCTTGCCTCCAGGGTGCCCCAGGTTTGTTGGGTTTCGATGGCTTCGCGATGGAAGGCGCGACGAGCCCACACCAGAAATCCAGAGACGTCATGGGGTCTCAGGGTTAGGTTTCTGGTGGAAGGTTTCTTGTGGTCGGGCCCCCACTGTATCCTCAAGCGCCCTGCTGCCATCTTGAACACGGCACCGCGCGCGCGCGCCCGCACCGCAGCCGATCTGGGCTCCGAGCGGGACGCAGCCCTGGACCTCCCCGCCGCCGCGTGGCGCACCTCCGAGCCGGAGCCCCGCGCAGCAGCCGCGCCTTCCATGGAGCCCCTGGCCAGCCTTCCGGAGCTGCCGCCGAGCGACTGCCCCGACCTTCAGAAGGCCAGCACGGGCTCGACCGAGGCCCGTCGGCAGGGTCGGCCGCCGTCGCCGCCGTCGCCGTCTGCCTCCTTCTCCTGCTCTTCCTGCTTCGCCTGGACGTCTTCCACCTCCACCGCCGCCGCCTCTGCCGCCTACCCCGCCTCCGCCTTTTCCTCCTCCTTCTCCTGCTTCTGCTTCTGCTCATGCTCCTCCTCCTCCTCCTTCTCCTCCTCCTCCTCCTCCTCCTCCCTCCTCCTCCCCTCCTCCTCCTCCTCCTCTCTCCTCCTCCTCCCCCTCCTCCCTCCTCTCCTCCTCCTCCTCCTCCTCCTCCTCTCCTCCTCCTCCTTCCTCCTCCTCCTCCCCCTCCTCCTTCTCCTCCTCCTTCCGCTCCTCCTCCCGTTCAGGATCTTCAAACGGTTGCCTCCTATCGTGGCACACCCCCTCAGTGGAAATGAACACTTGAAGGGGCCTGTGACGAGTGAACTTGGAGGGAGGGTCTATTCCAACACCGTTGATGAGCCTTGGGTTTACAGTGGTCCCCTCCTTCTCCTGCTCCTGCTGCGGCTCCACCTCGTCAGTGTCGCCGATTCTGCCTGCGCCGACCTGGAGCTCAACTAGAGCCTGAGCGGCTCGGCGCCGCCGCGCCCGCAGCGTCCGCAGGCGAGATCCAGCCGCCTTCAGGGCCGCTCGCTCCTCCTCCTGCAGCAGCACCACGGCAGCACCGGGGCCCGACCTTCACCCACCAGCCCATCGACGAGGCGGCCGCCCGGAACTGCCTCGACCGGCACCTCCCTGACCCCCGCCTTCCGACGCGCCCGCCCGACGGCGCCGGGCCCCGACCGGTTCGGGGCCGCGGCCCGGCTCGTGGACGAGCGCTCGGCGGTGCCCTGCATGCTGGAGCCCTGCTCGGGCCGGCCGGCCCCGCGGGGGCTGAGCTTTTCGGACATGGTCGGCCACGTGCAGAGGGGGGTGGGGGGAGGGCTTCTGAGAAGCACCCCTGCTTCTTAGAAGGCGCGAGCCTCATCTATAGATTTAAGGCCGGCGCCTTCTAAGAAGCAGCCTCCTTCTAAGAAGCCCTCCCCCTCCTTCCACCCCCTTGCGCGCGCCGCCAACATGGTCTTCGTGCCCGAGGGCACTGGCCTGACGGACATCTTGGACGTCACCTGCCACGCGTCCAAGCTGCGACCCCTTCCTTTGAAGAGCTCGGACGTGAAGGCGACGGTGGCGACCGCGAACGCGCAGCTGGTGCCAATGGTGGCTGAGCGGACCTACGGCTCACAACAAGGTTTCATCCGAGGCCGTGCTTGTCTCTCGCGCATCGTGCGCCAGGGTGCGGTAGCCCGTCTTGCCACTTTTTGTATCGTTTGACGTTCGCGCTGTCTTTCCCTCGCTCTCCCAGGTCTTCCTCTTCTTGGCCCTTGATAAGCACCGCATGGGCTCTCGCCCATTCCCGCTGCGGCTCCAACGGGCCCCCCCTTCTGCCTGGTGGCTTCCGGAGTTGCTTATGGATGCCCCCATCTGGGGGTCTTTATGGATTCTGATCATGGACCCGCTGTTGAGGCACCTTGCGGACCAGCTGGAGTCCCAGCAGGCTCACATGTTCTGCCCGCGGCCGTTCTGGGGCTCCAAAGCTTGAGCTTGAGTGCGGAGCGACAGCGGACGATGCGGGTGCGATGTTCCCTTTAATTGGCGTTTTTCGTCTGCTCTCCCTCCCCTTCGCCGCCGCCCGCACCTTTTGCCAACCTGTCTTGGCAGCCGGCTACCTGGGCCATCGCTCCTTTTGGCCGAGCGGTGCACGGACGCCGTAGTGCAGAAATTCCGACAGCAGATCCTGACCCCCATCCCGGCATGGGCTAATTTCGCGATAATAGGATCCACGCAGTTCCTTGGCATGAGATTCGGCCCATCGGCAGAACTCGACGCCTATTGGGCGGCACCCACGCGCAAGTGGCGTGAACGATTTCGAGACACTGCGTTGTCACGATACCCCACGGAAGCTAGCTGCCGCATCCGTAATTCTGGCGCAATCTTCGACTTGAGCTACTTGTGCCAGCTCTTCCCCCCTCCTCCGCGCGCAACGTCACGCCCTCCACCGCCTTCTTCGCCTCCCCCCCACGTCCTGTGGTCTCGCTGGGCCCCTCAGCGCAGGTAGCTGGCTCGCCTCGGCCACCCCGCGTTCGTTTCGGATCCTGTGTGCGGTTTCAGCATGGCGCACTGCGTCTCACACACTTCGTGAGTTCGGGGAGGGGTTGGTGGCGGGCCTCGCTCGGCATTCTGTCGTCGTGGGCTGAGATGGCTGCGAGTCTCCCACACGTCGCAACGGGGCACCTTAGCCTTGAGTGCTGGATGAACCTGACCAGCATTGGTGCATTCTTTGCCAATCTCTCACCTGCCGCTTCCGATGCCTCGGGGGTCCTTGAGGATGCGTAGGGGACAGCGGCGGCCGCGGCGCGTGAACCGATTCGGTACGCTGGCGAGGAAGTCCGCCGCCCGCGGCCGCACAGAATACTCGTCCGATCTGTCTCCTCCTCCTCGTCCTCCTCCTTGCTCCCCGATTCTCTCCCCTCATTTTTCGGGCGCCTTTTTCACAGCTGGATCGGTGGCCGTGTTCCAGAGGAGCCCTTCTGGAACACGGAGATCCTGGGACTTAGTCTGCAGACTTCCTCCGTGCCCCCATTTACAGAACTGACCCGGGGGTGGGCAGCGCTTCGCCAGATTTTAGAGCGCACTCCCCCAGTGTGTGCTTGGGCCCACACCAGGGCAGTTGCCAGCGGCTGGACGACGTCGGTCGGCTCCTATCTCCAGCGTCCAGTCTCGTCGATGTTTTCTCGGATGTCAGATCCCCACTCCAGTCCAAGAAGACAAAACCACATAAACATAAACTCTTGGCGCTCCGCGCGGGTTTCTTGGATCCGCGCCTGGCCCCCCCCCCCGGCGGCGCCTCCAGGGCCGCCTTTGGCGGCGCGCTCCGCGCGCCTTAGGAGGGGGTCCAGCGCGAAGCCAAGAAATCCGCGCGGAGCGCCACAAGTTTATGCTTGTGTGGTGTTCTCTTGTTCTATCCATGCCCCAGTGTCTTCCCTTGCCATCGCCTGCTCCGCTTCTCTCTCTCTCTCTCTCTCTCTCCCTCGTGGCCGTCTTCCTGCCTGCCCCTATCGCTCGTCTTGGCCTCGGACCTTCCCTGGGTGCGGTGAATGCCCACGCCATCGTTGTCACGACATCGTCGTTTTGAGTTTCCATATCAGTACCTGTCTATATATATATATATAGGTGCTTTGGGTTAATAAGCGTGGGGGGTGCCCCCCCGACGGGGGTCAACCTCGCCTCGTCGTCGCGCCGCGACGGGGGTCGCAGCGCCTTCGGCGCGCGGTGGCTGCCCGCGACGGGGGTCGATGTGGAGCTGTCGGTGGGGGTGACGCCCCCCCCGACGCTTATCCGGAAACTCGGATGATTTATATATATATATACATACATATATGTATATATGTCAGTACATTTAATATTGCCACAAACGGAAGTCTGATTCGGCGAGCCGCACCCGGTGCCCCTCGCATGCGCACCACTGCAATGCACGAGCCGCTGCGCTCGCCCCACTGCGGTGCACAGAGCGCCGGCGGTGGCCGCATGCTCATGGGCTCCGGCGGCGCTGCGCTCCTCCCCCTCCTGCCTTCCACCTGCTCCATCTGCCTGCTCCTGACAGGGAGCCTCCCAGACCCTCCTCCTCCTCCTGCCCCCCTCCGTCTCCTCCGCCTCCTGCCCCGCCCCCACCTCCTCCGCCTGCTCCTGTCCACCTTCCCTTCTCGCCCTCCGCCCCCCTCTCCTCCTCCTGCTCCTCCCCCCCTCCTACCCCTCCACCTCCTCCCGCGCCTCCCCCCCCCTGCACCGTCTCCCTCCTCCCCGCCCTCCCCCTTCCGGCAACTCCCCCGACGCCAGGCCCCCTCGACATCCGGCTCGGGCTCTTCGACGTCCGACTCCGACTCGGACTCCGGCTCCAACTCCCGGCGCTCGGGCGCAGCAGCCGACGCCGCGAGCAGCGACGGGAACAGCAGCGACAGCGACAGCGACAGCGAGCTCACCGACATCAGCGACGAGGAGGCGGTCGACGAGGACAGCGCCTCCTGCTGCCTGCTGCTCCCCTCCCCTGTCCGTCGCGGTCGTCGTCGTCCTCCTCCTCCTCCTCTTCTCCCTCGTTCTCATCGCTCTCCTGGTTGTGCTCCTCTTCCTCATCCGTCCCATGTCCTTATCAATCACTTCTCTCCTGCTACACCTCCAGACGCGTCGGCAGGTCGGGCCAGCAGCGTTTTGTTGGGACATCCTCACCACTTGTGATCCTGAGGATTGAAGCTTGCCACAGTTTCAAGGATTGAGGGCTGGTGTCCTCTAAACTTTGTCTCTCGTACTAGCTCCGCGCACATTGGTTGTAGAAGCTTGGAGCAACTTCAAGGATGGAGGGCGAATCTCTTTCAAACTGTGGCTCCCGCTTCAGCGCCGCGCACATTCGTCTTTGAAAGTTCGCAGCGTCTTCTTGGACGGCGGGCGGCTGGTTCAACATGTGGCTCTCGCCTCAGCGCCGCGCACGTTCGTCTTTTATGTTGCATCTTGGGATGACCTCGCCTGTCCCCGCATTTGGTGTCTTATCTTGTGCCCGATGCGAGCTCTATGCGGACTCGACTCAGATCGGCGTGGATTCGACGCGGAATCGACACGGTTTCGACACGGACTCGACGAACCCGACGTGGATTCGACATGGATTCGATACGGATGCGTAGGGCCGCGACGGGACAGACAAGGTCCCCCGAGGATGCAAGATAAGGATGGAGGGTCTCGTCTCAGCGCCGCTCGCATTCGTCTTAACACATTGCAGCAGCTTCAAAGATTGAGTTGACCTCCCAGGAGCTGTGTTCTGTCACGGTTTAGGGTTGGCAAGGCGCAGGACTCACGTTGATTTGCCGTGTGGGGGTATAGAATTGGTGTTCTGGCACGGCCTAGGATTGTCAGAACCCAGCAAACACGATGATTTGCGACGTTGAAGTCCCAAGAAAGTGTTTTCGAATGATGACAATTCTCAGTCGGTTCTCGTCCAACCACTTCCCGCAATGCGCGTGCATTCTTGCTTTGGACCTTTGAAGCGGGAATGTTGAGGTATGGTTTATAGCAACACCGTCTCCTACTCGCCTTCTCCTCTCCTCCCTTGCATTCTCCTCCTCCTCCTCCTCCTCCTCGTTCCCCCCCTCGTCATTATTATTGTTATTATTCTCCTCCTCCTTCTCCTCCTCCCTCCTCCCTATTCCCCTGCCCCTTTCTCTCGTCCACCTCTGGAGCTATTGCGTGAGATCCAAAGATCAGGCACGATACGCGCACAGCGTAAGATCCCAAGAGCACGCACGTCAACGACTCAAACGTAGCTTTGGGCCAGCGAATCGGGCCAGGCCGAACGTCCAGGGAGGGGGCGGGCTCCCAGCTGCGAGCGCGGCGATCGCCCTCCGACCCCAGGAGCCAACTCTGTCAGGATAGCAAATCGAGGTCGGTTTGACAAGATTATCCACTTGTGCCCGTGGCCCCGCGACCTGGCACCAATGTTTTCTTCGCAAGCATGCGAGGGATGGATGTCCGCATGGATCTTGGGACACGGCGTGGCCAACCGCTCTTGCACTCGAGACTCGGCAGAGGAGCGGTTCAGACAGTGTTTTCCATTGATGCTTGTTCTTAGCTGCCCCGACACGCAACACGCAGCACGTAGCGTAATGATACGGAGCTCGAGACGTTGACTGAACACGTACATTTTGAACACAGACGTTTTGAACACGGCACGTGTTACGTTTCAACACGTGCGTACCAGAGCAGCTAAGTGCCTGTTGTGTCCGACTCCGACCCTCAACAGCGCGATCAGATACCACATTGGCCTCCACCTCATCAGCTCGCTCACGGCCCCGACGTTTCACCTCGGCAACTCTGGCTGCGCGCGAAGCGGGGCCGCACCTTTGGTTGGAGTGCTCGAGGCTGCGTCGAGGCCCACGGCGACAAGATGCTGCTGTACTTTCCAGGTGAGCCCATGTGCAGCGCACACCTCGTGGAGCACATGGCCTGGCAACCGGCAATGCTTGGCAACGTTCTCTGCTGCTCCGTCAGCGGCCCCGCTCGCCAGCCATGACTGACGAGCGGCGTTTCCACCACCACTACCATAGGCAGGAGAGGGATGACGATGATGATGATGATGATGATGATGATGATGATGATGATGATGATGATGATGATGATGATGAGGAGGAGGAGGAGGAGGAGGAGGAGGAGGAGGAGGAGGAGGAGGAGGAGGAGGAGGAGGAGGAGGAGGAGGAGGAGGAGGAGGAGGGGAGGAGGGAGGAGGAGGAGGAGGAGGAGGGGAGGAGGAGGAGGAGGAGGAGGAGGAGGAGGAGGAGGAGGATGAGGAGGAGGAGGAGGAGGAGGAGGAGGAGGAGAGGAGGAGGAGGAAGAGGAGGAGGAGGGGGAGGAGGAGGAGGAGGAGGAGGAGGAGGAGGAGGAGGAGGAGGAGGAGGGAGGAGGAGAGGAGGAGGAGGAGGAAGAGGAGGAGGAGGAGGAGGAGGGGAGGAGGAGGAGGAGGAGCAGGAGGAGGAGGAGGAGGAGGAGGAGGAGGAGGAGGAGGACGAAGGAGGAGGGGGAGGCGGAGGAGGAGGAGGCGGAGGAGGAGGAGGAGGAGGAAGAGGAGGAGGAGGAGGGAGGAGCAGGAGGAGGAAGAGGAGGAGGAGGAGGAGGAGGAGGAGGAGTAGGAGGAGGGGGAGGCGGAGGATGACGAGGATGAGGACCTCTCCATCCTCCCGTCCCTTCCGTCTTACCTGTGGCGGTTGTGGTGGGAAATCGGCCCAGGAGGAGGAGGAAGAGGAGGAGGACGAGGATGACGAGGATGAGGACCTCTCCATCCTCCCGTCCCTTCCGTCTTACCTGTGGCGGTTGTGGTGGGAAATCGGCCCATCAGTGACAGAACTGGCGGTCGACCTGCCCCTCCCCCTGGGTCTCCCTTTGCCCCTCTCGCTCCTCCCCCTCGCCCCTCCCCCGTCGCCCTCGCCCTCGCCCTGGACCCCGAGGACGCCGATTCTGCTCCAGTGGACCCCAAGGACCTGGTGACCGAGGTACCGAAGGCACCGAAGGACCTCGGCCTAGCCAGAGGATGGGGAGGAGGGCAGCTATGAGCGGGATGGCGAGCTGGCTGACGAGGAGGAGGGCCTCCAGCATGTTCGGTGAGTCTTCGGAGGTACCCGCAGGTGTTTGAACGTTGAAGGCGGTGTTCGGGAGTGCTCGAGGTTCCCGCAGCCTTTAAGATGCCCCTCAAGGGCTCCGAGGCCTCGCGCAGGGGCTCTGATGATGCCAGTTCCCCGGAGGCGCCGAGGCCTGTCCGAAGGGATGTTCCACCTCACGAAGTCCTGCCACCAGGAGGGGAAAAAGCACAGACACAATTCATCGACGATTTCCCAGAAAATAGGGGAAATATGGAAAGTGAGGGGGGGAAGGCAAAAACCCAGAAAATGTAGGAAAATATGGGTGATCCTGTTATTTGTGTTTATCGATTTGTGTGTCCCAGGGCCCCTTTATGCCAGCCTCCCTTCCAAGATGATATTTGACACAGCAAGCAGCACAGATACGGGCGTCGCAACCGCCCTGGCCCGGGCAAGCGAGTGCCGAAACCGTTTTCTGCAGAGTATTCACCCATGGGCGGGGGAGATCTTACGGCGGCGGCATTGGATAAGGAACGTCTCCCTGGGTCCCAGACCCTGGCGCATTCCTGATTGTTTCAGGGCGAGGTGGGTGGCCCACGTTTGGCCGCCCATCGGTCGCGAGTCTCGGGGTTCCTCATCGAAGGTATCCTTATCTAAATGAGGAGGGAAACAACACACAGACACGATGAATCGTCGATCCCCAAGAATATATGGGAAAATATGGGCAGCGGGGGGGAATACGAAAACCCAGAAAATATTGGAAAAATATGGGGTATCCTGGGATTTGTATATTTAGTTGTGTGTCACTGGGCCCCCTCACCAAAACCTCCACTGTATGATGTATGCCTGGGGCACCCAGGGAGCATTGATCAGGACAGTGACGTGCCATCGTGTTGGCTTCTCGTTTGCGAGAGCTCCTGGAGCTTCGCGTGCCCCCGCCGGCCCATCCAGGGACGATGCCTAGGGGGGCCACCAATCAGGGGCAACGATAGGGGGGGATAGGCATAGGGGGGATGCATCGACCTCCAATCGCCCATTGATCGTCGATCGGGGCCCGATAGCTCCAACCTGCCCAGGAAAGTGCGGATTCACCATCGGAGGCCTATCGCCGATCTATCGGCGATGTATCGCCGATCCCAGGTCGATGCATCTCGCCCTATGCCAGTCCCCCCCTTTTCCAGGCCCCTCACATCAAGGAGGAGGGGCGTTGAGAATCACATCGGGAAGCAAAGCGGCCAACAATGATGATCTCAGAGGCCTCTGGGAGCCTCTGGGAGGCCTCGTGGAGCCATCGTGGAGCTCTCTTCTCGGACATGCTGGGAGCATTTGGAGAGCTCTCGGGGCTCTCTCTGGGCGCTCTGGGGGGCCCTTGGGGGCTCTCTTGGGGCCACCTGGGCAGGACACTGCTTAAAAAGGGGGGGGGTCTGATCTAGCGTCACCCCGTCGGAGCCAGAAGAACCGCTTCTTCGAGCCCTGTTGGGATTCTCTTGGGGCTCCCTGTGGCGGTCTTGGACAAAAACTCGGGGCCTCAGAAGCCCATCGAAAGCGAACTCGCGAGGAGGACGCGATCATAGAAACAGCTTCGGTTTCTAAAGGATTCTGGCATCCCTGGAGTATATCCCTGGGAGGCTCCGTGGCCACTGGGAGCCGTCTTGAAGCGGTCTTGGGGCATCCAGGAGCCATGTCGAAAGCAAGATTGGACCATCTTGATTTATCCAAGCGCCTGCTGCAAATCCGCCACCTTGCCAGCGAAGCACTCTGTGTTGCCAACCTCCGAGGGCCGCCCAGAAGACCGTCACGTCATGCGTGACACCTCCCATCTTCATTTCTTCAGGAGCTCTTATAGAGCCCGTGTGGGGCGTCTTGAGGCCGCTCCGGCTTCGGTGGGACCGTCTTGGGGGTCCCTTGGGGCCCTCTTGGGCCCTCTTGGGACTCTCTTGGGCAATCTCGGGGCCCTGTCGAGCCATCTTGGAGCTCTCGTTCCTGGCTGCGGGTCAGACATGCTTCACCAAAGTAATGTTAGGCATCGCGCTGCCTCGTACTTTACTCAGGAGGAGTCGGGCTCTCGCCCAGGACTTCCGCGCAACTTTCTTGGCAATCCTGCGCTCGCCACTCAGGAGCTTCGTACTCGCCAGAGAACTCCGTGTAATTCATCGATGGATCGCTCCATCGACCGAGACTGCTTCGCCATCCAGTCAGGCATCGCTCGTTCATGTCTCGCCCGTTGCGATCCGCCCGCCAGGCCCGCCCGCTAGGTTCCGCCCGACCCGCCCGCCAGGATCCGACCAACACAGTATATAGTGTCCGCCCGTCCGAAGCTGTCCATTTCTGGATCATGTATTCAGCTCGCTTGGACTATCCAGGGGTCCTTGCTGACTCTACACCCCAGCCCCCTCTCTGGCTCTCGGTCTGCGTGGAGCACTCCAGCCCCTCTCTGGGAAACCTTCGGGGAGACCCGGATAGGGGGCAGGAGGGGATCAGCGAGTCTTCTTCCTGCAGCGCCCCCGGCAGCTGCAGCCTAGGGGCTGGCCTCAAGGTCCGCCCAGCTCTGCGCTGACAATGGCTTGGACCAGCATGCTGTGGTGCCGATGCTGACGAAACGTGCACAATCCAGGCAGAACTCGCTTCGGCGTGATGGCGCCTGCCACCGCTGGCCAGCGCGCCCTCGAAAGGAGCCTCTGCGCCTCTCGCCTGCCCGCCACGTGCAGTGGAGACCCCTGCCAAGAAGCACCCTGCTTGCCTCCAGGCTGCCCCTGGGTTTCTCGGGCCTCGACGCTTCAGCCGTGGGAAGGCGTGACGCTCCCACGCCAAGAGTCGATGGACGTCCTGGGGTCTCAGGGTTGGGTTTCTCGTGGACGGTTTCTTGTGGTCAGAGATCGATGCAGGATGAAAGTCCGCTCAGAACATACTCTGGGTGGGGTCCGGGGCCGATGTCGAGCGGGTTGTGATCCTGTGACCCCCTCTCCTTCAACTCTTATTTCTCCTGTACTCCCTACCTCTCCACCCCCTTTCCCCTTCCTCCTCCGCTCTTGCCTCGCCCTCCGCAGACCTTTGGGTCCCTGGGCTTCTTGTGGAAGGCTTCCTGCGGCCTGGCCTCCGCTGCGGTGCCCGCCGCCCCCTCGCGGCGAGACGCCGCGGACGCTGGCGCCTGCCCGCCCCCCCGTGGGCCAGCAGCTCCGGCGACCCGCCGGGCACTGCCGAGCACGCATTGGGCCGGCCCTGCCTCCGTCTGGCTTTCAGTCGGGCCTGTTCCCCTATACAGGGGGACTTTCGACGAAGAATTTTAAAAATGCCCCAAAAATAGTCCAAGAATAGTCTGGAGATTATTTTTGGATTTTTTTTGTTGCCTTTTGGTGTATTTTTTTGGTATTTTTTTCGTCGACAATCCCCCTGGGGGACAGGCCCGACTGAAGTCTGGCTTTGCGGCGTCCCCGCCGCTCGGTATAGTTTAAAACCGATCCCCATCCCCATCCCCATCCCCTTCGAGGGCCCCACCAAACGACCGCCCCAGTCGGGGATACACCCCTCGAAACCCGAAGGGAACGGCCTGTATCCCCACCCAGGGGGGTAAATCTGCCGGTGGGGCCCAGGCCACGCCGCTAGGGATGGGGATCGGTTGAACGATGCTCAGCCGCGCAGCGGGCGTCAGTTTTCGCACCCTGCCCCCTCTTCCAGGCTTCCCTCTCTTTCGATGTCCCGCCCGCGCGACCCCCCTGCTAGGACTGGCCCGCCCGGCCCGCCTGGCAGGGCCCGGCCGCCTGACGCGCCCTTGAGAGGGCCCGCCCTCTCGCTTGTTTGGAAGGCCGCCCGTCCGCTTTGACGTCCCGTCCGCCCGACCCGACCGTCAGGCCTCGCCCGCCTGCCCGACCTGCCCCCCTCGTTGGGCTCCGCCTGCCCGACCTGCCCGTTAGGATCCATCCTCCCGACACGTCTGTCTTACCTTTTCGGGGCTGACCCAACGGTCGGCATGAAGGAGTCCCCTCAGAGGGGGTACGTTCATATACCAAGAGGACGGGTGTCAAGGGCGTGGCGTAGACACTTCTGGTAGCACGCGATCGATGACGAGCGAACTGTCTTAACTGTCTATTATTGTTGGCGGTTGGGGTGGTGATTGCGACGATGCTGGCGACGACGATGTTGTTGCTGCAGCTGCTGCTGCTGCGGATGGTGATGATGATGACGATTATGTGAATGAAGATGACGATGCTGCTGATGACGATGACGATGACGATGATGATGCTGATGATGGTGATGATGCTGATGATGATGACGACGATGATGATGATGCTGGTGCTGATGATGGTGATTATGATGATGATGTTGTTGTTGTTGTTGATGACGATCAGGGGAAGGATATTGTTAATGAGGATGATTATGTGGATGGTAAGGTGGATGACGAAGACGATGCCCATGACATGACGAGAAGGAGGATTGTATGGAGCATGTGGGCTCAGACGATGATGCACATGATGATGATACTGCCAATGATGATGATGATGATGACGATGATGATGATGATGATGAAGATGATGATGATGCTGATGATGATGATGATGATGAGTATGATGATGATGATGATGATGATGATGATAATGATGATAATGGTGCTGCTGCTGATGATGACGATGATGGTGCTGCGTATGATGATACGGGTTATGCTGACGATGATTGATGATGCTGCTGATGATGATGCGTATGATGATGCTGCTGATGACGATGCTGCAGTTGCTGATACTGATGCTGATGATGCTGAATATGATGCTGATTCCGATGCTGATGACGATGACGATGATGATGGTGATGATTGTCGTTATGACGATGATGCTGATGATGATGAGGGTGATGATGATGCTGCTGATGATGATGTTTATGATGGTGCTGATGATAATGCTGCTGCTGCTACTGCTGCTGATGATGATGATGATTATGATGATGATGATGATGATGATGATGATGATGATGATGATGATGATGATGATGATGATGATGATGATGATGATAATGATGATGATGATGATGATGACGATGATGATGATGATGATGACGACGATGATGATGATGATGATGATGATGATGATGGTGATGATGATGCAGATGATTACGATGAGAATAAGGAGGAGGCGGAGGAGGAGGAGGTGGAGGATGGCGAGGACGAGGATGAGGATGAGGCGGGAAGAGCGTGATGACGAGGAGAAGGGTGGAGGAAGTGGATGACTCAGGATGGGAGGCGAGGGACGGGCGGGCGGGAGGGAGGATTTTTTGGGGATGGAGGGGACGGAGTTTAGGGGCCCTTCTCTCTCCCTCGCCCTCGGCTGCGCGCCCTCGGCTGCGCCGCGCTTCTCTCCCCTCGCCTCCCCTCCCATCGGCTCACCCTCCCCTCCTTTCTCCCTCCCCTGTCCCTCCCCACCCCTTCCTTTCGGCCCTGGCGTGGTTCGGTCCACTCACCTCCCCCGCTTCTCCCCCCTCGTCGTCGCCTCCACCCTCCACCCCTTCCCGTCCACCCGGGCCGAGGACCCGAAGTACCCCGTGACCTGGGAGGGGGCATCGGCCCCAGGGGTGCCTGGTTTCAACAAGATCGCCGCACTGAGGCTGCTGAGGCCTCGGCGTCGTCGACCTCGTCGTGGTCGTGGTCGTGGTCGTGGTCGTGGTCGTGGTCGTCGCCATCGTCGTCGTCATCGTCGTCGTCGTCGTCGTTGTCGTCGTTGTCGTCGACCTTGTCGTCCTCGTCCTCGTCCTCGACTTTGTCGTCCTCGTCGCCTGCGCCCCTCCACCTCCGGTTCGGCCCCCCCCCCCCCCCGCTCCCCCCCTTCCTTCTGAACCTCTCCCCCTCGCCCTGCCTCCACCCTCGCCCACCTTCCCCCCCTCCCCCCTTCCCCATCTTCGCCCTCTCGGCCCTTCGCTCCTCCCCCTCCGATTCGCCCTCTGCCGCCCTTCGCTCACCGTCCTTCGCCCTTCCCCAACCTCCGTTTCCCCTCCCCCTCCGACGCCCCCCTCCCCCCCAGACCCCCCCCCCGCGCGAAGGCTCGGCCACGCGCAGAGGGGGATCAGGGGGGAGAGGGGAAGGCTTCTTAGAAGGAGGCTGCTTCCTAGGAGGCGCGGGCCTTACATCTGCAGACAAGGCCCGCCGCGCCTTCTAAGAAGCGGCCTCCTTCTGAGAAGCCTTCCCCCCTCCCCCTGCCCCCCCTTCTGCGCGTGTCCGACCCTCGCGAAGGCCGCTGAAGAAGGCCGCGAAGGTGGCAGCCGCGGCCCTTGAGGGCCCCGTCCCGCCAGCGGGCAAGAGCGTCGCATGCCCGCCGCTGCAGCCGCACCAGGAGTCGGTGGCACTGCTGCTGCACCCGCAGTCGCCGGTGACGAGGCTGCTGGTCGACCACCCCACAGGCTCTGGCGGGGGTCGAGGGTCGAGGATCGACGTTCGAGTATTGAGATATTTGGGTCTAGTTGATTCCACGTGTGTCTGCCTCTGGCATGCTTTTTCTCGCAGCGGCTGGGTGCGCCTCGAAGATCTTACCGCTTCATCCGTAGCCTCAAGCTGGCTCAATCCACGACTGGTGAGACCACCCGTTGCACTTGCAGCAGCAGCACCACAACGTTGGAACGTTGCGGAGAGTCGCTGTCAGGGTACTAGGGAAGTTGCGGATGCTCATCCTAACACGCGTAATGTTAATTTGTCCGCCGATGTGTCTCACAACGATCACCAGCAAAGTGGCAGTGACGTGTACTTTCGACCATGTGCTCAGCCGCCGGATGATTGCGACTATCGAGATTGCGCCGCCGACTTTTCTCATGGCCGCGGACGGGGTGGAATAAGCCCGATTCGGCCGCTCGGTGGCCGTGAATGGCGACGGGGCCCTGGTGGCGGTGGGGCCCCGCATGACGGCAGGAGCGATGCCCTGGCCCGGTCTGGGCCCGTGTACTTCTTCGACGCCGGCGGCGCGCAGTTGGCGAAGCTCGTGGCTGCGGACGGGGCCGCCTTCGACTATTTCGGGATAGCGGTGGCCGTGAGCGGCGACGGGGCCTTGGTGGTGGTAGGTGCCCACTACGACGACGACGCCGCGCCTGGCGCTGGGTCCGTGTACATGTTCAACTCGACCGGCGGCGCGCAGCTGGCGAAGCTCGTCGCCGCGGACGGGGCTGCCCACAACCATTTCGGCCGTTCGGTGGCCGTGAGCGCCGACGGGGCCCGGGTCGTTGCGGGGCTCCGGCCTGGCAACACGGGCCCGGGTCCGCGTACGTGTTCGACGGGGCCAGCGGCGCGCAGTTGGCGAAGCTCGTGGCTGTGGACGGGGCCGCTCCTGGATGGTGGTGGGGAGCGTCGATTCCACTGCAACCGTGTCCGCGTACGTGTTCGACCTCTCCATCCTGGACGCGCCGACGGGATATATTTGTGCAGTGGGTGCGCACTGCAGTAGCTTCAATGGTCAAACAACTGGTACTGAAGCTGACGTCGTTGCGGCTTGCGACCTCGATGCCAATTGTTCAGGTTACGCCTATGCGTACGGATATGCGAATCATGCTTACCTATGCAATCCGACCGTTGATCCTGGCCCAACCCAGCATCATAATCATAGGCTTTGTGAGAAGGTGACCTCAACGACGACTGTGAGTCCAACCGCGAATCCACACACGACCTCTGCGAGTTCTTCGACAGCCGCGAGTTCCACCACGACTCCGCACACGGCCTCGGAGAGCTCAAGCGCTACCGTATCTTTGACGACCACGAGTTCCACGAGCTCCACCAGGACTATCCACACCACTTCCGCGACTTCTTCGACGACCGTGACTTCCACCACGACTCCGCACACGACCTCTGAGAGTGCGCTGGCGCCAGCGCCACTGTCGGACACGACGGTGACGACCAGTTCAAGCGAGTCAAGCGCCGTTGAGACGGTGGCTGCTGACACCGCCACCGAGGATACCACGGCGTGGGGGTACAAGGTGGCCTCCTTCATCATTATTGCCACGATCAGCTGCCTGGCCTGCTGCGCCATGTGTGCCAGTCCAGTGGTCTTTGTTCAGCGCCTGGCGCTCCCAGACAATGGCGACGAGGTTCTGACGAGGTGAGCCTTAAGGTTGTTGCCTTTTTGGATGCGCGTGGTGCTAGGAAGGGTGGAACTGACCATCCATATGACTTTTTGGCTATCATATTCAGAATATACTCCCCTGGAGCGGGAGTCGAATGGTATCGCATTGCCGACAATGAGCGGGGTTTTCTGCAGCACTGTTGGTGATGACCCCGCGCCGTTTCGCGCAAATGTTTCATGCGCCACTCGTTCTGGGCGCAATCCAGTGCCCTGGGTAGCCTTCTCAGAGGCTTTGCGCGCGACCCTCCTCCTCCTCCTCCTCCTCCTCCTCCTCCTCCTCCTCCTCCTCATCCTTCCCTTACTCGAACGGTGCCTTGGTTTCCAGTGCCATCCTGCATTGCTTGTCTCACCTGGCCATTCACAGCCTGGTCATTTACAGCATGGCCAAAGAACGCGGCTGCTGTTAACACTGGTTGTTTACTTTGTAACTTGTTTCATTCCGCTGTGCGAAAAAATCCTGCCGCTTCGTGTATCCCCACTAGCCCAGCCCGAAACAATGCCCAGATAATTTCTTTTAATCTGGGAGGAAGTGTATGAGCAGGCAGTGGGACAAAGAGGGGGCAGTCGGCAAATCGAAGCTCGGCATAAGCCTAAGCAGACCCAAGAGTAAAGCGAACATGCCTTCATGGGCCTGTCGATGTGGGGGCCTCTTGGCAGCTTATGTGGGCCATCTTCTGGCCTTCTCGGGGCCCCTCCCGGGGCCATTTCGGAGGCCATCAATCAAACAATGAGGGCGGCGCTTATCATAACCCCACGCCGAAGACCCCCAACTCGCCTCTTGGGGCCCTCTTGGGTTGCTCTTGTGCCTCTCTTTGGCCTCTCTTGGGGCTCTGTTGGGGCTCTCTTGGGCCTGTTTGGAACCGTTCCGAGGCCTCAGAAACCCGAGCGACAAGGCGGTACTGCAACACTCACTCGTTTCCCTTTGGTGCTTGAAGGCTTTGCCTGTCGGGGGCGTCCCCGGAGGCTCCGTGGCCATTTCGAGAGGGCCATCGCGGGACGGTCTTGGCACCTCTTGGGAGATATGTCGGAGGCGACCTGGAGCCATCTTGAGCCCTTCTGTGCGACATTGTGGGCCATCTTGGGCTGCTTGGGGCCACATTGGAGCCATCTTGACCCACATGCCTCCCAATGCTGTCTCCGAGCCGTTTGCATCTTTCAGCCATCCAATTGATACAGTTTCTCAATGGATTTGGTTTTGAGTGAAAGGGGAGTCCTTATGTCAGCCCCCTCGCCGGTGCTCTCAAATCGCTTTTGTGGGCTCTCTTTTGGCGCTCTTGGGCGCTCTTGGGATCGTCTTGGGGCCTTCTAGGAGCCCTCTTGGGACTGTGTTGCGCAGTCTTGGAGGCGTCTTGATTCCTCGAAAGTAAATCGGAAGCAGAAATGCGATACTGCAACAGGTACGTGCTTGCCTGAGGTTTTGCAGCGGTGGTCTCTCGGGGGTGTCCTCGGGATGCCGTTTAGAGCAGTGTCGGAGCGGTCTTGGGGCCTCTTGGAAGCATGTTGGACGCTATCTTGAGCCATCCTGGACCATGTCGGCGCCATCTTGCGCGCAATCTTGGGCACCCTGACCGCTCGCGACCCCCCCGTCCCTCTTAGAAGGCGGCGGGACTTCTCAGAAGCCCTCGCGCCTTCGGATTGTCATTGTCTTCGGGGAAGGCTCAGACACTTCTCAGAAGGCCAGGGGGCTTCCGAGCCTTCTGAGAAGGCCTTCTCCTTCTCACTTCCCCCCCTCGCTCGCCGCCGAAATGAGAACGCGCCCCATGGCATGCCTTGGGGTCGGCCACCACCCCGTAGGCCATGGGCGATGATCGAGGAGCAGGGAGGAGGGACCGAAAGACAAGCGCGCGGGAGGTTCTTCTAATTTTTCGGCCTCCAGGGGCGGGGGGGGCGTTTCGGACCCTGGGGCCATCAGAAATCGATCCAGGATGAACAACTGGCCAGGATTGACTGTGGGAGGGGTCCAACGACCCGATTTGACAAGACTTTTTGCTGGGGGATCGGCGACCTGTCCCGCTCTCGGGTGGCGGGAAGGTCTCCAGATGTTCGTTGGCCAGAACCTCCATTGATGAATGCGGGAGGTGCTGCGGTTGGCGTTTTGTGGGGCCGCGCCGACCTTGGCCAAGTCTTGGGGCCCCGCAGGGGTCCCAAACCCTCGTGTTCCACGTCCGGAATACCCCGGCGGGGCCGCCGGGGTCACCCCGCAGTGCCCCCGGTGGGGCCGCCGGGGTAGACCCGGAGTACCCTATAGGCCAGGCGGCTGAGGTGACCCCGAGGCACTTGGCATCGCTCGGACGTGTGCATTTTTCCTTCGGCGAGGACCATCGAGGAGCATCCTTGATCATCACGCACGAAGCCCCAAAAAACATGGGGAATGGACGTCCGAGCGATGGCCAGGGTACCCTGGCGGGGCCGCAGGGGTATACCCCCGGGGTATACCCCGGCCAGGTGGCCGGGGTGACCCCCTGGCCGGGCCGCTGGGGCAACCCGGGGGTGCCCCGGCTGGGCCGCCTGCCGCCTGCCTGCCGCTGGCCAGCCATCTCAACGCATGCTGGCGCCTTTGTTGCAGACCCCCCCCCTAGCACGGGTGAGTGGTGTCCGGTCTTGGGTGGCAGTTCAAATGGCCCGCCTCCATATCTCAGGAGGGAAAGAAGCACACAGACACAATGAATCGTCGAGTCACCAGAAATTACGGGAACATATGGGAAGTGGGGGGGAAGACAGAAACTCAAAACATATGGAAAATTATGGGTCATCTTTTAATTGGTGGGCGTTTATTTGTGTGTCCCAGGGCCCCTTCAATATCGGCGATGTCTCGCCGACTCGAGGTCGATGTCTCCGCCTGAGCTGGCTACCCCCTGCCGTGACGCCTCCTGCTCGCAACTTTGACCCTGACCAGCAGGCTCCGGCAAGACGAGGGAGATGATCCGCGTGCTGGACAACTTCTTCTCCGACCACAGGCCGAAGGTGCCCATATTCCCCAAGGAGCCCGTGTGCCGCAACTTCTACGCCGAGCTGCTGCGTTGGCCAAGTCGCTACCGCGACTTCTTCTGCTGCTTGAACCCAGAGGAGGCCAAGCAGGCCTGCGGCTTGCGGAGCTGGCGCAAGCGGCGAGAGCAGCTTTGGTCCGGGGGGGGGGAAACAGACGAACAGCGTACTGGTCATGATACCCCTCTCTCGCTTTCGCCTTCTTAACATTGGGCCTCCAGGGGTGCCCTCGTCACCACGACTGGATTCGCCATGAGAACCTGGCCAGAACGAGCCCCAGGAAATGCCCGGGGAGCTGCAGAATCGGTATCATACTGCTCCCCCCCATTAACGCCCAGCCCCTTGTCCTCCCATCTTTCCCCTCCGTCTCGTCATCATTCCCCTCTTGCCGCTCCTGCCGCTGCTTCTTCTTTCCTTTTTTGTTTTCATCCTTCTTCTTCTTATCCGCACCCCCTTGCCTGCCACCTCTGCTCCTCGCCCCCCCCCCTCGCCATCGTCCACCAAGCCCTCGTCCTGCTTCTCCTCATCCTTCTCGTCATCGTTGTTGACATCCTCCGTCAGGTCGTCGTCGTCCTCGTCAGGCCATCATCAGGTCGTCGTCGTCGTCGTCGTCGTCGGCGCCGTCGGCGCCGTTGCAGCCGCCGCCGTCGCCGTCGTTGTCGTCGTCGTCGTCGTCGCCGTCGTTGTCGTCGTCGTCGTCGCCGTCGTCGTCGTCGTCGTCGTCGTCGTCGTCGTCGTCATCGAACCCGTCATCGTCGGCGTCGTCGCAGGGACCTGTCGGATCTGGACGAGACGGAGCTGCGCAGGCTGTGCGCCGCGCTGCGGGAGACGCTCGAGATGAAGGGCTGGTTCTACATGGGCTGCATGGCGCGGGGAGGGCCCTCCCCCATCGACGCTCGCCTCTCTAGGATTGAAGCGGCCCTCCCCCTGGGCCTCGGCAGTCCCCTATAGAGTTGTGGAGGACGATCAATGGAGAGGAAGTATACTGGCAAATTCTTTCCAGATGTCTAAGCAGTGGTTCAAGCATGTTTTTCTTTTTAATATGCTTTGGAACGTTTGTAGAACACGTTTTACACATCTTAAACACATCTTTAATTCAATGATCGGATTGTTAGAGTGTCCATTGTCATGGCATCCACAACTCTAGGATCGAAGCGGCCCTCCCCCTGGGCCTCGGCAGTCCCCTATACAGGCTTCGTGTGCGGGCATCCAGGCACCCCTGGAGCCCCCACCTGGGAGGTACCTTCGTGAAGCGCCTCCGGAGACTTCATGGGGAGGTCCAGGTTGCAGGCGTCCTTTCCAGAGGTCAGCAGGAGGATCCAAACGGAGGTGGGCCGAGGATCTCGAAGCGACGGTGCGAAGGCACCACGGCGGTGGAAGGAGCCGGATGCCTGTCGCAGAGAGCTCGTCACAGTGAGAAAGGGCTTGGCAATTGAAGTCTGAACTGAAGTCAGGCATACCCTTCTACAAAAATAATAATTCAAGAACAGTGAAACAAGTAATCTGGAGGCGATTGCTGACTAGTTTTGACTATTTCTGAGTTTTTGTTAACACTACGTTTCATGTTTCTTCCCAAATCTGCCTGTAGGAGGACACGCCCGACCTAATTCCACATGCTTCGCGTAACCCCACCAGCCCTGCAGCCAATTAAGTCGCTCTGTGCCCCAGACGTCTATCCCGCTTCCTGGATCTGTCCATGGAGCCGCCGAACAAAAAAAGTAACCCCACCAGCCCATCTGGAAACGATGCCCAGGCGAGTTGCCCTGATCAGGCATGTGGGGGAGCACGCAGTGGAATAAGGGCTGGGAACCCGTCATACCGATACCCCAAGCGGGGGAGGATAGAGCAGGAACCAGAGGAAGAGGACCTTGAAGCGTCTTGGCTGCCCCAGGGGGAGCCTGCTAGGGGATTTCACGGGAGCCTCTTGGGGGCATCTTGGGGGCACCTTGGGGCCTCCTGGGCGCCTCCTGCGGCCCTCTTTGGAGCCCAGGGGGTAATCTTGAGGCCATCCTGGAAGGGATCGATCAAAGAAGCGGGGGTACACACTTAACACCGCCCCCCCCAGGAGGCCAAAATGGGTCCAAAGCCTTGATGACATCAATGACTTTGGCTTTCTCGCCGAGGCAATTTTGGATTCTCAAGGCCTCGCGAAACGCCCCGTCCAGGTCCAGGGGGAGGGGTAGGCAGAGGGGTCAAGACACCCTCCCCGCCCGCAAGTCGTCTCGCTCACTCCCACTCGCCCTCCCAACACAGAAGGGGCACACGAGCCACAGCGTATTGAGCGGTAGTTTTTTTGATGGACAGCTGGGGAGAACCAAAGCAGACCCCATGTGCGCAACGCTGGGGCGAGGTGCGCCAGGCGTGCCAGGCGCGCCAGGTGTGCCCGGCACCCCTGTGGCCCAAGCGTGCCGGGCACGCCTGGTGCGCCAGATGCGCCACGTCATACACGTGTGCCGTGTATGCTCCAGCCTCGCCAGGTGCGCCACGTTCTGGGCACGCGCAGATTTTGCCAGATGCTCCTGCGCACGTGGCAGTACACATCGGGAAACGTGTCGGCCCCCACCACCCTTGTCGAAAACCGGTGCGCAATCGCGGCGAGGTGGCCATCATAGCGTCTGGTGGGCCTGCGCGTAGCAGGCAATATGCCAGCAACCCCGCCGTCCCAGTCAAGAGCCAATGCACAGTGATCGCGGTGTGGCCGCGCACGTTCCAGATTTTGTCTCGAAGTGCATGTTGTATCGTTTTTAACAGGGATGCTGGCTCTGCGCGCAGCAGGCAATATATGGGCATCCCCGTCGTCCCTGTCAGCAAAAATATAAAGTGCTCGCGGCCTCGCCGATCATGACCCAATATTTTTGCCCAAAGTGGAGTTGACATCTGACAGGGATGGCGAGGTGGGGGGCCCTCACTGGTCCTGGTTGGATGCAGGTCGGCTTGGGGAGGCTGTGTTTATCAACAGGGCACAGTGATGACCCCTCCCAGAAGAGGAAGAAGAGGGCATTGGATGAGTAAACACCTTGCACTATTTATGCCTTAGTGATCTGGTGGGATCAGATGTGCCAGGCGACTATATGAGCGGCGCCCCCGCGCCTCCTCTCGGTCCTACTCGCAGCCGCGCTTTTAGGCGACTTAGGAGTTGCATCTTGCCTCCTGCCTCTTCAGTCCTGGCGTCCTTCGACGTGTTGCGGTTCGGCCACGCGCAGAAAGGGGGGTACGGGGAAGGGAGGGAAGGGGTTCTTAGAAGGACCCCTGCTTCTAAAACGCCTTCCCCCTCCCCCCTGATCCCCCCTCTGCGCGTGGCCGAGCCTTACGCGCGGGGGGGGGGAGGGGGGGGGGTCGTCGGAGGGGGAGGGGAAACGGAGGCGGAGGGGGGCGGCGCCGGAGCCGCGCTGGGGCCCCCGGCGGCGCCTCCGGCGCCGCCCCTGGCGCGCTCCGCGCGCCAGGGAGGGGGGTCCAGCGCGGGTCCGAGAAATCCGCGCGGGCCTCCGAGTTTTTATGTTTATGTCATTATTCGTTCCCCTATTTTCCCCCGTTTACTCCTCCTCCTCGCCCCCCCCCCCATTCGATAAATTCGACGCTTCGTCCCCACCAGCCAGTGCGACGGTCCCGTCCCTCGGGTGCTACCCTACACTCGTATGTGTGGCGCTGAGTCACTTTGGTGGTGCATTCCCAGCTACCCGTGTTTCTACCGTGTGGCTTTGTGCACGTTGCTTTGTTCTTACCAGTCGCTGGTTAAGGGCTCAGGCGCATCTCAGTTGTGGAAGGTTCTTTCCCTGGCTACTTTGTTCCACTCTCTGGATGCGTGTTCTGACGTCGCGATGGTCCGCTGCCGCCGTCAGGGCTTCCCCGCTGGACTGTGTCACCAGGCAGTCTGTGCCTACCCGTCAGACTCCCTGGATTGACGTCCCGCTCGGGACCGTTCCCCACCCGTTCTTACTCGAACTGTTGGGAACGCCTTACGCGCCATTTTGGCTGCGCTCGGCTTCCTCGGTGCCTGTTCAGACTCCCTGGATGCGCCATTGCATGTTCCTTTCAGGGGCTGCCCTGCAGACTCCCTGGATATGCACGCCTTGGCTCAGACGCCCTGGGTCGCTGCTGCCTGCCGCCTGACCGCGGCTCCGCGCGCGCCCGCCCCCCTAGTCGCGGCCGCAGCCCGACCGTGACCGCCTGCCGCTGGCACTTCCGCCTGCGGCTGTAAAAAAAGAAGTCCCCACTAGCCCATCCAAAACCGACGCCCAGTCGAGTTGAGACGTTCATGGAAGCGTATGAGCAAAATGACGGGCAGTCGTTATCGTTCGTTTGTACGTCCGGAGGAGGAGGAGGTGGATGGAAGATGGAGGAGGGAGGAGGAGGATGAATTTGCGGAGGAGAATATTAATGATGATAATGATGACGATTCATATGATGATGATGATGCTGATGATGATTGTGAAGCGGATACGGATGAGGACGAGGATGATGAGGGCGAGGATTATGATGATGTTGATGATGATGGTGATGGTGATGATGATGACGATGATGATGATGATGATGGTGATGACGCTGATGATAAGGATGTTGATGATGGTGATGCTGAGGATGCTGCTGATGATGATGATGGTGATGCTGCTGACGATGATGTTGATTATTATTGTGATGATGATGATGATGATGATGATGATGATGATGAGGATGAGGATGAGGATGAGGATGGTGATGGTGATGGTGATGGTGATGGTGATGATGGTGATGATGATGCTGATGATGCTGATGGGGATGATGATGATGATGATGATGATGATGATGATGATGATGATGATGATGATTATGATGATGATGATGATGATGGTGATGGTGATGATGATGATGATGATGATGATGATGATGACGATGACGATAAGGAGGAGGTGGAGGAGGAGGAAGAGGAGGAGGAGGAGAAACAGGGCGAACAGAAGAGCCACACGCTTCTTGAACGCCTCTCGGAGTCTCCTCGGATGTCGCTTGAACGCTTTTTGGAGGCCTCTTGGGGCGTCTGGGGGGGGGGGGCATCTTGGCGGGCCCAGGGCCGTCATTAAGCGTCTTGGGTGCAAAGGGGGTCCTCTTGAGGCCTCTTGGGGGTCTCTTGGGAGCCTCTTGGAGGCCCTTTTTGTGCCTCCTGGAGCCGTCTGGGCGCCGCTTGGGACCCTCTTGAGGCGCTCTTGGGTGGGAGCTTTAGGGGCGCTCTTGGATCCATCTTGGAATCCATCGATGCACAACGAGGGCAGCTTTAATTAGCCTTGCCCTTCTGGGGTGCCTGAAAGCGCCTCTTGGGGCGCTCTTGGGGCGGTCTTGGAGTGCTCTTGGCCCCTGTTGGGGCCCTCTTGGAGCGGTGTCGGATGACTATCGGAAGCGAAACAAAAACGAGAACGCAAACCACATTCATTTTACTAAGGTGTTCGATGGTTTTTGGTCTCTTGGGGGCCTCCTTGGGGAGCTCTTTGGCCACGTCGAGCCATCTTGAGGCGGTCTTGGGGCCTCTTGGAGCATCTTCGAAACCATCTCGAGCGATCTTGCGCTATCTGGAGCCATCTTGACGGCCATCTTGCACTCTCTGAGGCCCTCTTGGAGCCATCTTGGGCCATCTTGGACGCTTCAACTACCCGCGACCAGCCCCGTCCAAGTCTAGGGGAGGGGGCAAGGGGGAGGGGTAAACCCCTCCCCGAAGGGGAGGGGGGTTGGACGAGAAAACTCCCTAGACCACCTACGCCCAGAGGGCTGGTGGGATTGGACGGGCTGCTGAATGACGGCCCCGTCCGCTCTAAGGTCTGAAAGCCTGGTCAGTGATACTCCTCCTCTTTAGGAGGAGGAGGAGTAAGAGGAGAGGAGGAGGAGGAGGAGGAGGAGGAGGGAGGAGGAGGGAGGGGGAGGAGGAGGAGGAGGAGAGGAGGAGGAGAAGATGAGGATGAGGAGGAGGAGAGGGGGGAGGAGGAAGGAATAGAGGGGGGAGGAGGAGGAGGAGGAGGAGGAGGAGGAGGAGGAGGAGGAGGAGGAAGAGGAGGAGAAGGAGGAGGAGGAGAAGGAAGAAGAGGATGAGGAGAAGAGGAGGGGGAGAAGGAGGAGGAGGGGTCCTGCTCCTTCTCCCCCTCCTCCTCCTCCTGCTGCTCCTCCCGTTCCCCCCCCAACCTTCGTTGACGATGGCGGCGGAGGTGCGTTCCAAGCGGAACGACTTCAAGAAGCGCTTCCCCAACGACGAGCTGCCGGGTGGCCCTCTGAGGGCTCTGCGCTGCCCTCAGAAGACGATGATAGTGCTCATGATGCTGCTGCTGCTGCTGATGGTGCTCATGATGCAAATAATTCCCTACCTTGGCTCTGCCTAGAGGGTTCTTACTCTCTTTCTTAAAGGGGCCGGGCAGTGCACACCGCCCCGGGCGGTTCCCCCAGTATCCGCCCCGCGGTCCCCCCAGTTACGTCCCCTTAGCTTAGCGTTGCTTATCTCATCTTAGCTTAGCTCATTTCATCTTAGCTTAGCTTCATCTGAGCTCAGGTTTATCTTAGCTTAGCTTACCTTCATCTTAGCTTCGCTGAGCTTTAGCATAGCAGAGCACAGCATAGCATAGCAGAGCGTAGCATAGCATAGCGCAGCACATCATACCATAGCATCGCCCAGCATAGCATAGCATAGCGCAGCATAGCATAGCATAGCATAACAAATCATAGCGCAGCACAGCACAGCACAGCATAGCACAGCGCAGCATAGCATTATGATCAGTCTCGTTTGCTAAAGCCTCCAGATCGTAGAATCCATTAAAGTAGTTTAGAAGTAACTTCAAAGTAACTTCGCGCATTTCGTGGAATATGTACGCCCTCAGAGGTTTCGCCCCGATGGAAGTAAGTCAAGGGCCCAGCGCTCCTTGAATCATATCCATTAAAGTAGGGACGCGTTCCCACGCGGGAGTTCGCCACATGGGAGTGGGCGCGCGCGCGCGCGGGCGTTCTCCAGAACGCCCCGAGCGGTGCATTTTCTTGCGGTGTCTATTTTGATCAGTCGAAGCTCATTTTTTTCCTCCTCTTCCGATTGGGTAAGTCCCTTCCTCCTCCTCCTCCTCATCCTCCTCTTCCTCCTCCTCCTCCTTCTTTTCCGCTCCTCATTCCGAGATCATCGCTGATTTCATTGGCCTCTTGTTTTTTTGTACGCCCCTCAATTTGTCTGGTTCCCCACCTCTCCCTCCGCCCTGCCCGCCTTGGCAGCAGTCGTTCACTCCTTCTCCGCCGCCGTCCCCCCTGCTCCCCGACCATACCCTCCTCCCACCCCCTCGCTTCTCCGACCACTCCCTCCCCCGACAGCCCCCCCCCCCCTTCCCCCGACCACTCCCTCCTCCGACCACTCCCTCTTCCCCCCTGCTTCCCGACCCCTATCCGCCCACTCCCTCCTCCCGACCATTCTCTCCTCCCGCCCCTTGCCCTCGACCCTCCGTCCCTCCTGTCCCTTTTTCTGGCTTCGTCCTTCCTCTAATTGTTGACGCTTCGCGTATCCCCACCAGCCCATCCAGAAACGATGCCCATGATAGCTGACGGGGGGGAGGGAGGAATAGACATACAGTCAAGCAGCGCGGGCAGCAAGAGTGAATTGTTGTGGAGGTCTCTTGGAGCGTCTGGGAGGTTTCTTGGATGCCTGGGGTCCTCTTCCTCTTTGGGGTCTCTTGGGCCTCTTTGGGGGGGCCTCTTGGACAGCTGTCGGTGCTGTCTGGGCGGCCCTTGGGACGTCTCGGGGGTCTCTTGGCCGTATTGGGGGGCTCTTGGGCGACTTGAGTGCCTCGGGAGCCTCTTGGGGCCGCTGGGGGCCCTCTTGGAGGCCTCTTGGGGGCCTCTTGGGGGTTCCTTAAGGTCCTTGAGGCCATATAGGGGCCATCTTGGCGCCTCTTGGGGCTTCCTGGGCGCCTCTTGGGGCCATAGTGGGGGAGATCGATCAACGAAGGGGGGTTCCCGAATTAGCATCCCCCCTCAGGAGCTCCCCAACTCCCCTCTGGACCCCTCTTGGGGCGCGTTGTGGCGCTCTTGGGGGCGTGTTGGGGCTCGCTTAGGCCCCTCTTGGGGCCATCTTGGGCCAGTTTAAAATCATCTTAAGGCCTCGAATGGCCATCAACAGCGAAACGGTGAAAAGGCAAACCTCATTGGCTTCGTTAGGTTGTTCAATGAGTTTGACCTCTTGGAGGCGTCCGTGGGAAGCTACTTGGCCTGTTGGCGCCGTCTTGGGGCGGTCATGGGGCTTCTTGGAGCATCTACGGGGCCATCGTGAGGCATATCAGGCTATCTTGGATTATATTGGGGCTCATCTTGGGCTCTCCGAGGCGCCATTGGAGCCGTCTTGGGCCATCTTGGACGCTCCGACGGCTCGCGCTCCCCCCGTCCAGGTCTATGGGGATGAGTGGGGGGAGGGGTGAACCCCTCCCCGAAGGGGAAGAATTGGGTTGGAAGAACCAACTCCCTAGACCACCTACGCCCAGAGGGCTGGTGGGATTTCCTTTCCCTGTCCTTCCTCCTGTCCCGCCTGCCAGTTCCGTTCCCCCCTTCCCCGCTCATCGCGTTTCCAATCCCTCCCCATTCTTCCCCTCCGCCTCCAGCGCCGCCGCTTCCTTCCCTCCCCCCTCCTTCGCGCCACGCGCTCGGCGTGGCGCTGGCCCCCCCGCCCGCCGCCCGCGCTGCGGCGCGCCGCGCCATGGCGTCCCCTTGGGACGCGGTGGCGGCCGCGGCGCCCGCTGCCGCTGGGGCAGGCGCAGGAGGGGGGCCCGAGGCCGAGGACGGGGCGGAGGGCGCAGCAGCGCGCTTCGCAGCCACAGCTGCCGCCGCCGCCCCGCCGCCGCGCCCCCGCCGAGGCAGAAAGGACTGGAGGCTAGAGGAGGTGAGGAGGGAAGGAGCTGCACTAGGGGCGGTCGCCCCCGCAGCTCTACCAGCAGCAGCACCAGCGCCACCAGCAGCAGCACCTTCAGCACTCGCCATCCCATTGCCAGAGGCTTCCAGGCTTGAAGTCGGCTTTGGGTTGGGCCCGCTGGTCCTTGGCGGCTTCTGGGCTCCGAACCGTATGTGTGGCATACTGGAGACGGCTTGCGCGTATGCCACACGGTTCACAGACACAGTCGACCATGATGTTATGAGTTTGTCCTCGCACCTGGACACTTCTTCTCGTGGTACGCTGAACTGGACGCAGCTTGGACAGACGCTCGGGTCAAACAGCCAAGTGCTGCAGGTCAAGCTACGGAGGTTGGCAGAAGCAACTGTCCTGTTACAGAGTTTCGAACGGCATGCCCAAGACGGTTTCATAATGCGTGCACTTCACCCCCGTAATTGTTTATATTACGTTGAACAGACACGTTACGATGAGACACCGATGAAAGCACGAATCTCTGGCGACAATATCCAAGACCTGCTACCAGCTAATGTTGTACTTGACGAACGAAGGCCTACTGCGGCCGAGAAGCTGGTTGAGCACCTGGCGGCGGCAGTGCACGCCACGCCCGAGGCGGCCAAGGTGTTGCAGATCGGAAGCGGCTTCGGCATGATTGCGCGGGTCCTGAATAAGTTGGCATGCTTGATGGGGCCCACCGTGGCACCGTTAAAAGTTCTGGAAAGCAATTCAGCCAATGTTACGCGGCAGGCGTTGGAGCAGAGTTCGGCGGTGGGCAAGCGCGCGGGCGACTTCCAACACAAGGTCAGGGCGGTCTGCTCAGACAGGCACGGGGCGACCATCCTTGCGGAGAAACAGATAGCAGCTACCAGGGGGGCAGCGTGGAAAACTTTGTTCAACCGATGTGAGATCCACTGCACGTCAGGGTGTTTCGAGAAATCCTTCGGCAACATGTTCACAGATGACGTTTCAGGGAGCATTAACTGCGCCTTGTCGCTTAAACATGGACCTGCGATGAACTTATTCCGCCAGAGCCTTCGTGACATAGTGCAGGACAGGTTGGTTCCTATCCACGTCGCCCCTCCGCCAGACGCAACCGAGTACAGGAAATTCTGCATCAACTTGTTCATGCAAGGAGGCGCCAACCTGCCCCAGAAGCGGCTTCTCCTGTCTGTGCTCCCGAATGGTGATTGGCGGAAGCACGACCGCGTGGAGTTCTACTGCAGCGAGGAGTTCTTGAACAGAGTTGGTAAAGAGAAGCTTGCAGATGTTATAGCGAGGGGCCTCGTGTTTGCCCTGTCTTCCAGCCAGCCGCACTTGTGGCCGAGGCATCGCTGGCTTGGCGCTGATCTCGCAGTCGAAGAACTCGGCAGGCTTGAGGCGGTGCACGGGCTTCTCAGCGCCGTGTACCCCGTCTTCTGCGACAGGGTTGCTGGGGGGCGCCCGAGGGGCCCAGCTGCGCCCGCCCCGGCGTTCCCAGCCATCGCCGCTCCAGTCGGCGCGCCAGCTGCTATTCAAGACGCGCCCGCAGTGGCAGCGGGGGGCGGCGTGGCCGCAGGAATGGCAGCACCAGACCAGCAGCCGCAGGCGGGAGGCGGAGATGCAGCACCCAACGATCCCGTGGCGGCGCGCGCCGTCGAGAACGAGAGGCACAGGAGGAAGGCGAGGGCTTGGCTAGCAACGTCCCCCTTGGCAAATCTCATGTTAATGAGACAGGCTATGCAGCCGCTTGTGACCTTGGTAACGCAGCAGCTCAAAGTCGGATCAGCAGATTGGGAGATCTCAGAGCGAAGCAAACTTGCGAAAGCCGTGCTATCTGGTGAGGCCACCCATGGAGTGCGATCTTATAGGCTATTGGTGGCGGCGTCAGGGACATTGGAACACCAGGTAATGGAAGCAGTCAGAGACATATCCACGACGAGGTCAAAATGGGTTCACTTCCCATTATCATGCAGGCACTTGCGCTTCAACGCGCTGGCGTTCAGGGTCCTCAGCCGCAGCCTTTGCACGGTCCACGAGTTCATCTCAGTCTACCATATGCAGTTCCCAATTCGGCTGTTCTTGTTGCTACTACATCCCGAGAAGGGCGCGGAGATGGCAGCCATCAGAGAATGTTTGTTGGACCCGTGGTCTTTGTCTATGAAGAGACAGCATCCAGATTTTGACGGAGAGGAGTTTTTCGCTAAGCTGATGCTGACGGCGCTACTGCAATACACTGACATGAGCGGCGTCGAGTCCCGACATTCTTCGATACCAAGGCAGTTGACTCAACGGTCGTGCCAAACGCACACCCTCGAGATAGCAGACGCCAGTGCCGAATTCGTTTTTCAGCAGCTGAGGACTTCGAGGCGACGCAGGCACATTGTGCAAGCAGGCACTGTGGCAACGCCTCCCCGTCCTCGGCGGGTGACCTCTCCTCCTCTTCCTCGCTGCTTGCCGCCGCCGTCCTCTTTCCTCTTCTTTCCTCAGGGCAGCGGGGGCGGGGCTGGGCAGGGTTGTTGTCGGTCAGGTGCAAGGTTGTTGTCGGCCAGAGTTCAGACGCGCACGCACGCGCGCTCGCTGCGAGGGTTCGGTGCGATTTGCGTCATTGTGGGGCTTGTCGCGCGCGGAGCGTGGAGGGGGCCACGCCGGCCGCGAGCGTGAGCGCATACGGGGGAGGGGAGGAGGGATGACGGGGAGGAGGGGCGGCAACAAGGTGGGGGGGCAACACCGCTCGGGCCGTCATTGCCCACAGGCCGTACAGGGGGTGCGTCGCACGATCTTCTCGGCCCCAACGGGGTCGGGTGACGCCAGGCGGCTGCTGGGAGGGATCGGCCAACTCAGAATTTCTTTCCTACCAATTGAGACGAGTCAGGGGCTGCTGTCGCTTCCCAGAGTCACCGACCTTCGGCGATATATTGCTGCAGCGCGGGGGATGTGGTGGAGAGGAGTGTGATGTGTTCCACGTGTCGCAGCGTCGCGATGCGTTGTCGTGCACGCGTGTCCCCCGCAATACGTGACATCGTAGCGCTGAGAAGGTTTGATTCCGTGAAGTTGGTGCAGGGTTGAGCCGCTTCGCGGCACCACCATTCTGGTCCCGAGCTTGTGTTATGATATGTGCGCCTTCGGCTGCTTTCGGACAGCCCGCAGCGCGCCCCGACGGGCTACAGCGACAGAAGGGTGCAGTGCGGCATGGCTCCGCACGCGCCTCTAACCCTCTCTTGCTCGTGGGGGGTAGCGGATCTTGGATTGGGGTTGACGTCCATTGGTTTACACGTGCAGTTTTGAGATTCACGCTCGATTTGCGTGCTCTGCCTGCACATGCTTCTGCTGCCAGCTGTACTCCTCCAAACAATCCTCTCCTGCTGGTTCCCATCCTCCCGAATCCCATCTCTTGTCATCGCCCCGCCCTACCCCATCGAATCCAGCCTCACCCGCTCTCCGCGCTATTCCCCATCATCTCCTCGGACGTTCCCCCTCCATTCACCACCTTCCGCTCCGCCCCGCCCCCTCGCCTCCACCGATCCTCTCTCGTCTCGCCTCCAGCTTCCTTCTTTGTTCTCATGCGACTGGTCGTTTGTCCGCCCGCGGGCTGCGAGGTGAAGCCGAGCATCGGCAAGCAGCGCAGACTCGCGGCTGGGAGGAGGGCTCAGAGGGAGTGCAGGGGAGGCGGCTTGTGGCGAGCCCGGGTGCGCTCTAGAGGGTCGGGCGGCGTGGGGCTGCCCGACACCAGGGCGCTTGCCATTGAGTATTCTGCTGCCAGGAGGGAGCGCCGTCCCGAGCTATTGGCATTGGTCCCAATCGCGAGAGCAGCGACATTGGCGAGCCGATCGATGAGGGAGAGGCTCGGGCAGAGGAGGGTGGCAGCGTTCGGGCCGAGCGTTTCAGCCGTTAGGAGGAGGAGGCAGCAGGCGATTGTTGAGTCCCAGGCAGTGCAGTTGGCTGACCTAGATGCCGACGGGCTCGTCAGCAGGCTCACCCAGTATAGTGAAGCAGACCTTGATGATGGCTTTCGAGTTGTCAAGTACATGGAGAGATACAGGTCCAAGAGGTTGAGGTCAGCACATATTGATGACGACAAGCAGTTAGCACTCTTTGAAGATACGGTAGGTGTCCCTTCAATTGCAGAGCTCTTGGAACAGTTGCCCCAACTGGACGGTGCGTACCTGACGCGCGTGCCGTCCGAGCATGCAGAAGTGTTCAGTGTCGCATCTAGCGCCAAAGACGTAGCTAGTAAGGTCTGCAGTTGGATTGAGGCTACTTCTAAACTTGACATCGGCCAGACGTTGGATCGACAGTGGATGGACAGACATAAGACAGTATGCCACCGAGTTGCGCCTGTGCCCGACGTTCCCGCCGATGCAGCCCCATCGAAGTGTTGGGAGCGGGACTGGTGCACGTGCAGTCCCGCAGGCCAGCGTAGTTGGAGAGTGCGGAACGCGCTGCTCAAGCACATGAAAACTATATTTGCCCCACCCCCCAGGGGTTGCAGGCCCGTGCTCGCGGAGGGGAGTGCAGTCCTGAGGATTGTGGGCAGCAAGGAGGTCGAGGCAAATGTAGATGATGATCCGTGGGCTGCTGTGTCGGCCTCCAGACCCGTTGACCACGTGCGAACAGAAGTATGGTACCATGTTGGATATATGCAGCTCAGCCCGTACAGGCCCACTTACCAACGCATGGTGAAAATCGATTGTCCTTGGGCCAGTTTGTCTTCAGATACGGTTGACAGGGTATGGCTTCAGGCGCGCGTCTGCTCTTTTTGCATGTCTCGCATGTGTGCATTAAGTTGTAATAGGGGGTGCGATATCATTACATAGCTGTTGAGTTCGACATGCGTGTAGCGACATACTGATGTGTCCCCTTCAGTGTTGTGGTGGGTAAGCCGTAAGTGGTGTTACAGTATGTTGCAGTGCGCGTCTCATCACATGTAACACTAGCACGCAACTTGTACGCATGGCTCTTCTAGGGTTGAATGTCACGGCGTTGCGTTGACTTGCATTGCTTCCGACAGCATGTGTTGTCGTGAGCTTTGTTGGCCGTCGTCTCCCCCGCTGCGAGTGCCATGTGAGGCAACTTTCGAACCAATGGTGGAGCGCCAAGCTATTGAGGCTGTATCCAGCAACGATGTGGTGTCTGTCCGTTGGTATGAGATTGAATCGTCATCGCAGCGGGTGCCCTACTTATCTCCGAATTGGGTGTCCGTTCGTGCAGTCCCTGGTGCAGCTGATTTCGCACAGGTGTTCCCGCCGCAGAGGCGCGGGAGGAAGAGGAGGCAGCCAGATGTTGATGCCGACGTGGCCGACCCCGATGACGGGGACGGAGCCGAGCAGCTAGACGTAGACGAGAGCGCCCATGTTGAGAACGACCCCGAGGGCCACCACCCAGACCTTCCCGATGAAAGCGGGGGCGATCCACTGGTGCCCCTACTTGATATGATTGAAGATTGGCACGCGGAGAAGGTTGAGAAGGTGAAGGCTGCCTCGGCAGCCCCACAGCCCGCGGGCCCAGGAGGGCCCGCTGGGCCCTCGGGCTCAGCAGCCCCCCAAGGCGGCGGCGACGATGCGGGTGCTGATCCAGTTCCCCCACCGCCGCCGCCTCCACCACCAGGTCCTCCAGCCAGAGGGGCATCCAGCAGAGCCGACTTCACCATGGATGTCGAGGGGGGTACCATCAGGTTTTACGCCAAGGGCAACATATACACAGCCACGCGCGGATTTCACGATAATTGTGTATTGACACGCACCAGGAACAGGGCACGTAGGAGGAGCGAGTTGAGCGGGGAGATGCGTGTTATCGGTCGGCCAGTCGGGTTCCTCACTGCTTGGTTAGCTGCTGGAAGGGGCCCAGGGGTATTCGATAAGGCGTCCCATTCAGATCCTGAGTTGCAAGCAACGCTTGGCTGGGACACCCGACACTATCAGCGGTCAGGCCTCAAGACCACGGAGGCTGGCCGCACCCTCCTGAGTTATGAGAGGGCGATGGAGGCTGGCGAGCTCAGTGAGCCTGAATCGGTTGGTGCATATATTTCGAGAGCTAGGTAGATCCTTCCATCGGTGACGGGGGCATTGCACGTAATAGTAGATAGTGTAGTGTAACAAATAGACTTGCCGCTACCATCCTTGAAGATATGATGGGGAATGCAGAGCATGGGAGGAGGATCAGTGGGGAAGAGGAGGAGGATGAGGATGTTGCACTAGATGCAGCACAGTGGCGCATGAGGGACGAGGAGGAGGAGGCGGAGGAGGAGGAGGATCATCATCATCATCAGCATCAGTCTCATCATCATCACCATCACCACCAGCATCATCATCACCTCCTCCTCCTCCTCCGCCTCCCCAACCTCCTCCTCCCCCTCCTCCTCTTCCTCCTCGCCCATCGCCCTCTTCCTCCTCCTCCCCTTCCTCATCTTCCTCCTCCTCCCCCACCCCTCCTCATCCTCATCCTCCTATCCTCCTCCTCCTCCTCCTCCTCCTCCTCCCCCCCCTCCCCCTCCTCCTCCTCCTCTTCCTCCTCCCCCTCCTCCTCCTCGTCCTCCTCCTCATCCTCCCCGAGTTGCCTTGATGAGTCGAGGTGTAGTAGCGGCAAACAATGGGAAAGTGATTCGCAGCCGTCTTGGTGGGGTGCCATGGTCATGAATCATGCTGCCAGGCAAGCGGCGTCCGACTTCCTCCTCCTCTTCCTCCTCCTCCTCCTCCTCCTCCTCCTCCTCCTCCTCCCCCTCCTCCTCCCCCCTCCTCCTCGTCGTCCGCCTCCTCCTCATCCCCCTCCTCGTCCTCATCCACCTCCTCATCGAATTGCCTTGATGAGGGAGGTGTAGGATCACGCAATCCAAGAGTGAGCCACACCCGCATTTCGGCACAATTGGGAGGTGATCGTATGCTGAATTATGGCTGGCATAGGTGCGCCTGCTGAATTATGGCTGGCGCATGTGCGGGCTGGGCAGTTGGGCGTTCAGTGCATGTGTCGGGGAGCGTCTCGTTAGCCCTCCTCCTCTTCCTCCTCCTCCTCCTCCTCCTCCTCCTCCTCCTCCCCCTCCTCCTCCTCATCCTCCTCCTTCTCCTCCTCCTCCTCCTCCTCCTCCTCCTCCTCCTCCTCCTCCTCCTCTTTAGGGACTTTAGGGCAGCGGATGGGGGTGATGCCGATTGCAGATTTGCTCACGCATGTCTACCCCTTTCATGCCGTCCTCCTCTCCCTCCTCCTCGGGCAGCTTGTTTGGGGAGGTGCGGCATGTGCTGCAACGTGGCGCTGCTGCTCCTGCGGCAACCGCGGGCAGCTGGCGCAGGCCCGCGCGGGGAGGGGCGTCGCTGATGATGTGTTGGTGATGTCTTGTTGCGGATGATGGTGACGAGGAGGATGCTGTTGAGGTTGCCGATGTTGCTTGTCGATGCTGCTTGCGAGTATGGTATGTTGTTGCTGATATTGCTAATGAGGGGTGGTGACAAGCAGCGGAAGGGGGGCAGGGAGGAGGGGGGGAGGGGGATGAGGATGAGGATGAGGATGAGGAGGAGGAGGAGGATGTGGCACTATATGCAACACAGTGGCGTAGGAGGTAGGGTAGGGGGAAGGAGGAGGAGGATGAGGAGGGGGATGAGGAAGACGGTGGTCGAGGAGGAGGAGGAGGCGGAGGAAGAGGAGGAGCAGGATGAGGAGGAGGTCGGCCACATCCGTTTTTGGTGCGGACCCCGTGTCATGCTGCCAGACGAGCGGCGTCATGCTTCCTCCTATTCCTCCTCCTCCTCCTCCTCCGTGGTGCTCCTCCTCCCCCTCCTCATCCCCCTCCTCCCCCTTCCTCCTCCTCTTCCTCCTCCTCCTCCTCCTTCCCCCCCTCCTCATCCTCCTCCTCCTCTTCCTCCGCTTCGTCCTCCTCCTCCTTCTCCCCCTCCTTCTCCTTCCCCCCCTCCTCCCCGCCCCGCCCTCCTCCCCCGCTCCTCCTTCCCGAGTCGCCTCGCCGAGTCGCAGCAGGACACAATCCAAGAGTGGGCCACGCCCGTCTTGGTGCGGCCCCCTTGGGGTCGTCTCTGGCCGTCCTCCTCATCCCATTCCTCCTCCTCATCCTCCTCCTCCTTTTGCTCCTCCTCCTCATCCCCCTCATACTCGTCCTCCTCCTCCTTTCCCCTCCTCATCATCCTCCTCTCTTCCCCTCCTCCTCCTCCTCCCCCCTGCCCCGCCGCCACCTCCTCATCCCTCTCGACTCCTCGTCCCCCTCCTCCTCCCTCTCCTCCTCCCCTCCTCATCCTCCTCCCCCTCCTCCCCCTCCTCGTCCTCCGCCTCGTCCTCCTCCTCCCCCTCCGCCTCCTCCCCTTCCTCCTCCTCCTCCTCCTCCTCCTCCCTTCCGCATCGAGTTGCCGTGATGCGGGAGGTGTAGTACGAAGCAATCCAAAAGTTAGCCACATCCGTCTTTGTGGAGGCCACTCGGGGTCGTCTCTGGCGGTCCGTCGTGGGCCATCCTGATGCTATTGGGCCGTAGTTGGTGCATGGTGGGCCGTCTTGGAGACATCTTGGGGCCAGTATATGCGCTCTTGGGGCGGCAACCTTCGGCGTCTTGAGTCGTGGGGGCAACTTGAGCAGCCTTTGGGACCTCATATAGGGTTGTTGGGAGAGGGAGGTGGAATCTCGTCAGACCACCTGCCGCTTAAATGGCTGGTGGGTTGAACCTTACAGCCCCAACCCTCCCAAGGCCCACGGGATTGTCCTGGGCACTCGTACGTAGCCATTTTGGCTCACGCCAGCAGCGTGCTGCTGGTGTCCAGGGCGGGCAGGGCTCCGCCGAGTGCGGTTTGGGCCGAGGCCCTAGGCGTTTCCGCTGACATCGAGATCGACTTGTTCGTCGAGGTTCAGCGCGAGAAGCTTCGACGAACAAGCCGATCCCGATGTCAACGGAATCGCCTCGAGACGGTTGCGATGGCGCCTCCTCGCAGGCGCCCCGCGGCAGCAGAGCGCACTGACCGCTCCCGCTCGCGCGGCGTCGAACGGCAGGCGGCAGCGGCGGCGAGCAGCAGTGGCGACCAGCAGCAGGCAGCGGCGGTGCCGCACGTGCCCGTGCTGCCCATCACCGCCGAGAGCGACGAGCAGCAGGGCGACGTGCCCATGACGTTCTCGGAGGAGCTCCGCAAGGAGGAGCAGGAGGAGGAGGAGGAGGAGGAGGAGGAGGAGGGGAGGGAGGAGCGAGGAGGAGGAGCGAGGATGAGGAGGAGGAGGAGGAGGAGGAGGAGGACTGTGGTCGAGGATGGGGAGGAATAGGCGGAGGAGGAGGAGGAGGAGCAGCGAGGAGGAGGAGGAGGCGGCAGAGGAGGAGGGGGAGGCGGACGGGGCCGAGGAGGAGGAAACGGATGAAGAGGAGGAGGAGGGGGAGGAGGGCCACGGAGCAGGCGTGTGTGAAGATCAACCAGCTCGAGCTCGCGATTGCGTTCATTCTCACGTGCATCCGCATGCTGAAGAAATGCATCGCAGACCACGACCGCGACATCTGTGAGATGAAGGGCACCGAGTCGCAGCTGCAGCAGCAGCTACCAGCAGACTCGTCCGGCGGCGGCGGCTTCGACGGCGCAGCAGTCGCAGCTACGAGCAGCGACGTCGAGGACGAGCAGCACGACCACGATTTTGAGGAGGTCGAGGTCGACGACGGGCCCAGCGGCCAGTCCGACGCCCAGCCCGACGCCCAGCCCGACGAGCCCGCCAGCGACTGAGCTCGAGCCCGACGCCCAGGATTCCAGACGCCCGAGCCCGCCAAGATTGGCTCCTGGGGCCCAGCGGCGCCCTGCTCGTGAGCAAAATGGGGACGGATGGAAACATGAGACGGGGAGGAGGAGGACAAGCAGGAGGATTAGCAGGGGGAGCAGGACGAGCAGGAGGAACCGAAATAGCATGATGAGCAGGGGGCGGAGGTGACGGAGGAGGAGGAGGAGAATGAGAACGAGGAGGAGGATGAGGATGGGGGAAGAGAAGGAGCAGGAGGAGGAGGAGGAGAAGGAGGAGGAGGAGGGAGAGGATGAGGATGAGGAGGAGGATGGTGGCGATGATGATGGTGATGATGATGATGATGATGATGATGATGGTGGTGGTGATGATGATGGTGCTGTTGATGATGGTGATCCTCCCACTCCTCCTTCCCCTCCTCCTCCTCCCCCTCATCCTCTTCAACCCCCTCGCCCTCCTCCTCCTCCTCCTCCGCCTCCTCCTCCTCCTCCTGTTCCGCCTGCTCCTCCTGCTCCTCCTGCTCTTCCTGTTCCTCCTCGTCCTGCTCCTCATGCTCATCCCCCATTCCTGGTCGCCCATTTCTCCCCCTCCGCTTGGGAGGCGTCGGCGTGGACTCCGACCTCCTGGATTTCGCTGGCAATCGTGCCGCGGGGCCGCAGGCGGCGCCGCGCCGCCCTGTTGTCGGGGGTAGGAGGATGAGGAATAATAGAGGGGGAGGGGAAGGATGAGGAGGTGGATATGCCAACCAACGGCGGAGGAGGAGGGGGAGGAGGAGGAGGAGGAGGAGGGTGATGTTGACGATGGTGATGATGATGGTGATGATGATGATCATGATGATGATGATGATGCTGATGCTGATGGTGATGATGATGGCGATGATGCTGATGATGGTGATGATCCTCCTCTTCCTCCTCCCCCCTCCTCCTCCTCCTCCTCCTTTCCCCCCTCCCCCTCCCAATCCTCCTCCCCATCCTCCTCATCCGCTTCCTCCTCCTGTTCTTCCTGCTCCTCCTGCGCATCCTGTTCGTTATGTCCCCCCTGCTCGTCCTGCTCCTCCTGCGCATCCTCTGTTTATGTTCCTCCTTTTCCCACCTCCCTCGGCTTGGGAGGCGTCGGCGTGGACTCCGACCTCCTGGGCTTCTCCCGCGCGCGTGCCGCGGGGGCCGCAGGCGGCGCCGCGCCACCCTGTTGTCGGGAGGGGGGAGGAAGAGGAGGAGGGGGATGAGGATGAGGAGGAGGAGGGGGAGGAGGAGTGAGAGATTCCAAGCAAGTGCTGAGGAGGATGATGAGGAGGAGGAACAAGATGACGATGGTGATGTTGGTGATAATGATAATGCTGAGGATGATGATGATGATGATGATGGTGATGGTGATGCCGATGATGATGACGATGGTGATGATGATGATCCTCCTCCTCCTCCTCCTCCTCCTCCTCAGGTCCTCCTCCTCTCCCCCCTCCTCACCTCCTCCTCCTCCTCCTCCTCCTCCTCCTCCTCCCCCTCCTCCTCATCCTGCTCCTCTTGCTCCTCCTGCTACTCCTGCTACGCCTGCTCCCCCTGCTCTTCTTACTCGTGCATCTTGCGGCTCCTCCTGCTCGTCCTGCTCCTCTTCCTGCCCCTCCTGCTCATCCTCCTTGCCCCTCCCTGGGAGGCGTCGGCGTGTCGACTGACCTCCTGGACTTCGCTGACCTCCTGGACTCTAGGCGGCGCATTCCCGCCTTGCCGTCCTGCCTCGGGGGGGGGGGGGGGGGGGGAAGGGAAGAGGGGGCTGCCTCGCGAGATGGCGCGGCGCGCCATTTGTGGTAAAGGATGAGGAACAGGGTGGGGGGGGGGGGGGGGGAGGGGGAAGATGAAGGGGGGGGAGGAGGAGGAGGAGGAGGAGGAGGAACAGGATGAGGACGGCCACCAAGCCTCTGTCGCAATCGTCGTCGTCGTCGTCGTCGTCGTCGTCGGCTTCGCCACAATCATCGTCCTCCTCGTTCTCCACGCGTCCTCCACCTTCTCCTCTCTCGCCTCTTCCTCGTCCCTTGTCCTCTTCTCCTTCTCATCCTGCTCCTCTCCATCCTTCTTCCTGCCCCTCCTCCTCCGACATATATGTTGCCATCCGCTCTGACTTGACTCGACTGCGAAGTCTGGCAGTCGGGAGTCGGCCCAACTCGTGTTCCTTGGGGCGCGGCGGTGAGCGCAGCGAGCCCTTCCCGCCCACCCCGAGGTGGTGCGCCATCGTGGGCGTGTCCTACTTGCCGACCTTCGACTGGGCAGCCGAGTTACTTTTGCGAGCGTGCTGCTCGAGAAAATAACCTTCCAAGTGTGCGCGCTCGCGTGGTCAATCTCACCCAAAGTAGGTCATGTGTTTCAAGATACGTTCAAAGTAACTCTAAAGTAACTCCGCCACCACTAAAGTAACTCAAATCTAACTCAACAGTAACCCAAACATAACATCAAAGTAACTCCAAAGTAACTCTGAAGTACTCACGATACACGTAAAGTAACTCAGAAGTAACCCAAAAGTAACTCAAAAGTAACCCAACAGTAACCCAAAAGTAACTCCAGCGTAACTCGAACGAGCAACTATGAAGTAGAAGGGGTCACTCAAACATGATTCAAACGTAACCTTTAACGTAACTCATGGGTAACTCAAGCATAACTTTGCTTCGAGAGCACAGCGCGTGCCACCAGGTCGAACATGTAGCCTGCCGCAGCCTTTGTCTGGAAATCTGACAGGCACTTGTGCGTACGTGTTACATTAATAAAGGCGTGGCATCGAAGGCGTGGGCAAGCATCGAAGGCGTGGGCATCTGCCCTCCGCGGCCATGGCGGTGCCTGTTCGGCGGCGAGGACACCTGCCCTCCGAGACATTCGACGCCTGCTCTACTGTGAAGAGTTCGCACGATCGGCGAGGGCTGTGATCTCACGGCAGGAGATGCGCGCTTGCGGCGAGGGTTGTTCATTTTCGGGCATCCTGTGCATCGCCACATGTGAATTTTCGCAAAGTCCCCCACCGCCCCCCCCCCTCCCCGATCGCGGCGACAACAAAAAAACAGTCCCCGCCCCCCCTCCCACCTCCTCCCCCGCCGCGCTGCGCCCCCGCCCCCCGCCTCCTTCCTCCAATGCAGCACGCGCGGCGCTGGCGTGGAATTAATGCAGCGGTCCACCGCGTAGCGCGCGCGGCGCGATGGCCACTGCGTTCAAAACCGCCCCCCCCCCCGAGGTGTCACAATAGCACCAGCGTTATGGCTCTACTGCGCGTTATACTTATGCTCCCACATGACCGCGTGGGCCATCCGCGACATGCGACGCCTGCTCGACTGCGAGGAGTTCGCATGAGCGGCGAGGGCACCTCGGCGGCGAGGGCATCTGGCTCCCGCGACATGCGACGCCTGCTCGACTGCGAGGAGTTCGCACGATCGGCGATATCTGCGCCCCCACGGGAGGCGATGCGCGCTGGCGGGGAGGTTTGTACATTTGCTCAGCGCGTGCATCGCCACACGGGAATTTTCGCGAAGCCCCCCCCCGCCCGCTCCCCGACCGCGGCGGCACCGAGAATTTTTCAAAGTCGCCCCTCCTCCCCTCGCCAGTCGCGCTGCGCCCCCACCCCCCATGTCCTTCCTCCAATACAGCGCGCACGGCGCTAGTATGTACTTAGCGCAGCGGTCCGCCGCGTCGCGCGCGCGGCGCGATGGCCACTGCAATCAAAACCGCCCCCCCCGATGTGTCACAACAACACCAGCCGCGTTATGGCCCTAGTGCGCGTTATACCAGTGTCCCCACATGGCCGCGCGCCCCTCCCGCGACGTGCGGCGCTTGCTCGACTGCGATGAGTTCGCACGAGCGGCGAGGGCTGTGGCCCCGCAGCACGCGGTGCGCGCTTTCGGCGAGGGTTGCACAACATCCGACATTCTGTGCATCGCCACATTGGAATTTTGGCAAAGTTCACCCACCCCCCTTCGTCGCCGCGGCGAAACCCAGAATTGTTCAACGCGTTCCCCCCCTCTCACCCGCCGCGCTGCGCCCCGGCCCCCTTCTCCATCATCCAATGCTGCGCGCGCGGCTCCATTATGTAGGCGTCGCAGCTGTCCACAGCGCCGCGCGCGCGGCGCGATGGCCACTGTGTTCGCAGCCGCCCACCAGCGGGCCGCGCCGCGCGCGAGGCGGCCAATCCCCGCCCTGCAGCCGCGGCGTGAGGCAGATGCACATCTTTCCAACGCTTTCCCCCGCTCCCCACCCCGCCGCCGCGCTTCCCTGGCGCGCGCCCGCGCGGGCTTCCTGGGCGTTTAGGGGTCGCTGCGCAAACGTCGCTTGGGTGCGAGTCCAGCCCCACTTGCGGCCCCGCGCCGTCGCCGCGGCGCGCGCGCGCAGAAGCGTTCGATGCGTTGCCTCGTCGTTTCACAGCGGTCCAGTCGACCGCGGCGCGGGCGCAACAACGCGCCATTTTCCAAAGAACCTCCCGCCCTGCTCAAAGGGCAGCCGCGCCGCGGGCCCGAATGCAATTCCATCCAGGAACGACCCTTAGCGTTCTCGCTCTGGCCACTGCCGCGCCGCCCATGCGTCTGCGATCGCCCCATGAGCCAACGCGAGCGCAAGCAAGCTGCGTTGCTGCTCTCCGCTGGCAGCGGCAGCGCCCGCCCGCCACTTGAAGAAGCCCGTGTGCGTGCTAATGAAAGCCCTGCCGCGGCCGAATCGGAGGGCCGCGGTGCGCGCTACGATCTCGGCGGCGGGTCCACGTGGCGCCCGTGGAGCGTCTCCACTATAAATCCATATCAGCGCATCCGCTCGCCCGCGCTTCGGCGCACGCGGCGTCGCGTCTGGGGGGCGGGGGGCGATGGGGGCAGCGCGGGAAGGGGGTGCGGTGGCATGGGTGGCTCTGACGCGACGGGGGGCACGGGGAAGGCGGGAGGGTATGGGGCGGCGGGGGGGGGGTTGGGGGAGGTGGGGGGGGGGGGTAAGGGTAGGGGGTTTGCCCTTCGGTCTTTTGCGGCATACCCGTGAGGTGCGGTGGTGCAAGGAGCAGGGGGGGGGGTGGGGGGGGGGGGGGGCTGGGAATACTGTTTGCCGCGGGGCGCGCCGTCGGCGGCCGATCGCATTCCGTCGGCTTCTTTTTCCATCCGTCGGCTTCTTTGCAGGCGGACATGCGCGCGGAGTGACGCCAGCCCTCTGGGCGTAGGTGCTTTAGGGAGTTTCTCTTCACCGCAATTCAATTCTTCCGCTTTCGGGGGTGGGTTTGCCCCTCCCCTTGCCCGCCCCACCCCCATGGGCCTCGACGTGGGGAAGGGGGGGGGGGGGGGGGGGGGGGGGGGGGGGGGGGGGGGGGGGGGGGGGGGGGGGGGGGGGGGGGGGGGGGGGGGGGGGGGGGGGGGCGGGGGGGGGGGGGGGGTTCGCGGTGTCCGTCGGGGCGTTCCCTTAGCAGAATACCCTCCGAAGAGAGCCCCCCCCCGCCTCGGAAGAGAGCCCAAGGTGAGCTCCAATATGGCTCGACAATAGCCTTGAAGCATCACGAATGGCTCCTTAGAATGCTCACATCGCGGCGCACAGTCCGCCTCGGCAAGGAACGGGCCCCAGAAGGCAAATAGGGCTTCCCGGCCGAAAAGGGCACTACAAATGAGGCCGGACAGCAAAATCATCGGAACCATTCAGAGCAGGGAAACCAATGAGTGTTGCCTTCTCGCCTTTTCGCTTCCGATGCCCATCCGAGGCTTTGAGATGGGTCCGCGATGGCCCAATGGGGCCCCAAGAGGGGCCCACGAAAGCCCCATCGCGGCACCCGAGGGCGCCCACGATCGCCCCAAGAGCGCCCTAATAACGGTCCAGGGTGCGATTTGGAGAAAAACCCAAACACCACCCCCAGAAGGTGGGGGGGGAGGGGGGGTCGAAATGCGGGGCCCCGCTCTCGAAATCGAAGCCGCGCCCAATATGGCCCCGAGCGGGCGCCGTGGGAGTGCCTGGGGTTGGCTCCCAATGGTGGCCGGGCCCCAAGGTGGCAACCACTATTGCCCCAATCAGGCTTCCGCTGATGAGAGCCCCACCGACACGCCCCCCCCCCACAAACCCCCCCCCCGCCCCCCCCCCCCCCCCTCCCCCCCGGCCCCCCGAGAAGGCCCCAAGCGGCCCCAAGGGCCCCCCAAGAGGGCCCCAGGAGCACCCCAATTCGTAAAACGTTCCCACCAGGCGCCCCAAGGGCCGCCCAAACGGCCCCAAGAGCCGTCCAAGATGCCACCACAATACCCACATGTGCCCCACCCACAAAAAAACGCCTCAAGAGCATCACCGAGGCATCCAATAAGCGCGCCAGGCGCCCCAAGATGCTTCCAACACAACGCACTATTGTTACCCGCGCTGCTTGGCTATATGTTTATCCCCCCCTCGCCCGCCAGCCGTCATGGGCATCGTTTCTGGGTGGGCTGGTGGGAATGCGCGAGGCGTCAACAATTGTTGGGGGTTTGCTTCAATTGGCAATTCAACGTCGGTCGCATTCTGCAATGGACATTGCGCGACGGTCGCGCCTGCGTCGCCCGACGAGGTAGATCGGCTATTCAGGCGCAGTTGTCCGCGGGGTAGGCGGCCATGGAGAGCGCGGTGCAGGAGCTGAAGTTAGCCGAGCTGGCTAGGGCACTCTCTGACGCCCGACGACGTCTTCCGACGGGGTTGACCGCCGCCAGGGCGAGTTGCGTTCGCGCCGCGGCGAGTTTTTCGCGCGGGTCGCGGCGCGCTGCGTTTCCGACGGGCACATGCTCGACCGCGATCGCGACGCGGGCCCGCTCGGGCGCGCGGCGCCGCAGCGGCACCCGCTTGCGGAGGCCGCGCGACGACGCCATTGTGCGCGCAAGGGGCGGCCCAGCCAACATCAGTTCGATATCCGCGCGGCCGCGGCCGCCGAGTCGCGCGGCCCGCGCCCGCGCGCGTGCGCGCAGAAGGCCCGCCGCGCATAGCGGCGGGCCGCGCGGCAGTGGCGAGTTTCTTGTCGGCGGGGGGGGCTCCTGGCGGAGACTGGGATGACATTCCTGCGTGGGCCTAGGGGCCCTTCTGCCGACCTCGTTCTTTTCGGGCTTCCCGAAATACTTGGGGGTGGGGCGTGGGTTGCGAAAGCTCATCATTCCCCTCCTCTTACCTGCTCCCCCCCCCCCCCCCTCCGCCTTATCCCCTCCATCGCATGTCACCGCCCCCCCATCCCTCCCTGCCCCTCCACCTTCGCACATCCCCCCTCTCTCTCAGTATCCTTCCCCGTCCCGCCCCCGCACCCCTACTCACTTCCCCCCCTCCCACCGCCCTCACCCCCCCCTCTTCCCTACCCCTTCCCTCTTGTCAGCGATGTCCATACCCCCTCCATATCAGCTTGTCCTTCTCCTTTCCTATCCGATCCCTCCATCCTCTTCCCCTTCGCCTCCGTTCTACCCCCGCCCCCGCCCCATGCCCCTCTCTGCGTTCTCGCAGCCGCGGCGCAGGCGCGCTTGCCTGCGCTTCCATCGAACACCAAATGGTGCGTGCGCAGGGGGCCTGGGACATACTTGCGACGGGGTGCGCAGCGACCCAGAGGTCCTCGGAGGCCGCCTCGGGGGGGGGGGGGGGGGTGCGCGCGTTGGCGACGGGGGCCAGCGCCACCAGGGGCCCCGCCGAAACGCGCAGGGCGCGCAAGTCTGCTTCAAGGCTGACGCGGAGGCAGCGTTGATTTTCACGGACGCGACCCCGCGGCAATCGGTCGTCGGGCGTCTCGGGGGCGGATCGCAGCGTGACGGCGCAAGCAGCAATCTTAACCCATGGGGCGTTCTTTGCAGCATGTCGCCCAGGGGCCGCGGGTGGACATGCGTCTCTCGAACTTGCAGCCTCAGTCCGGGTCGCCCATCCTGGCGACATGGCGCGGCCAAGCGCCGAGTTTGAGAGGGCGCCACCGCGCCACCCGCAAACAACTTTGCCGCAAGGAGCCCGCTTGTCTCATGACAATGTGTCCGCGCATTGGGTTTGAAGCCTTCGCGGCGCTGCTGGAGCAGAAGCGTTCGCTCGCGAGGCCGCAGCTCCAGGGTTCGCGGCGGCCTGTGCCCCCCGCGTGCAGGAGACGTTGGGGCTGGTGGAACGCGGGGCGTGCGTGCGTGTGTGGGGTTGGTGGAAGGCTGCTGGAGGGTTGTGGTGTGGTGTGGTGTGGGGGGGGGGGGGCGAGGGGGCCGGGGGGGGGGGGGGGGGGGGGGGGGAGGGGGGGGGGGGGGGGGGGGGGGGGGGGGGGGGGGGGGGGGGGGGGGTGGGGGGGGGGGGGGGGGGCGAGGGGGCTGGGTGGCTGTGCGCGCGCTTCGCATTGCGCCACCCGGGTGGTGCCCTGTGTTGGGGGGGCAGGGGTGAGAATGGGGGCGGGGGGCGCCCCCGTCGCGCAGGGTGGCGGAGCGGGCGCGTGGCTCCGACGGGGAATAGCGTCGCGTCTGCGGGCGCGCAACCTGCCCATTTGCAAGCCGCCATGGCACGTGCCGCGCATATCAACACGCAGTTCGAACACACCGCAAAAGAGGACGCCCAGGACTCGTTGGGTGAATGCTCTTAGGTGATGGGGTGGGGTGGATGCGGTGGTGTTGTGGGGTCTGGGTGTGTGGGTGGGGTGTTGTGCGGGTGTTTGTAATGCTTTGTCGGTTGGTTGGCGGGTGTGGGTGTGCGTGTGCGTGGGTGGTGGGGGGGTGGGGGGCGGAGCGGGGGGCGGGGTGGCGGGGGCGGCGGGTGGTGGTGGGCGTGGCGGGGGTGGGGTGGGTTGGGTTGGGGGCAAGGATATAAGGGGTGTTGTTTCATCGTTTGAAAGGCGCGTATGCGTTCTCTCTCTCAGCGCCAGAGTGAGTGTTGGATTGTGTGGTGGTTGAGTGCGCGGGGCAGTGGCTCATCGCATGGCTGCATGTTGGAAGTTTATAGGTGGAGGTGTGGCGGGGGAGGGTGCGGTTGAGCAGGGTATTGCCTGAGCGGTTGTGATGTTGGGTGGTCGTGGGGTGGCCTACACTGTTGTGATGGTTGTTAGCGCGCGTATGTGTTGTGGGATGTTGCAGGTGGGGTGCATGCGGCCCGCCACTGCACGCGCCGCGCAACCCACCGCACCCTGCATTCCGCATCGCCCCCCCCCCCCCTCCCCCTGGGTCCGTTTCTCTGGAATGCACGTGCCCCGTGCCCGTGCATGATGCCAACCTCGCTTGGCTGGTTATGTCTTGCGTGTCTGGGTGTCGTTGCTGACGCGCCGCGTCCGCCCTTTGAGGTGGCGCATGGGGGGTACAACATAATGTGTGTGCGTGTATGGTTATGGTTGTGCTTGTTGGTGGAACTTGTACAGGCTAGCCCAGGTATGTACGGACTGCGCCATGCATGGGCTGGTCGGGGGGCAGTGGGGGGGGGGCGCAAACTGCAAACTTTTATCGTGATTCACCTCCTTGGTGCGACGTTGTTTTACGAAATTCGATTTGGCATCTTGCCGCGTGGGCAGAATGTGTGTGCGGTAGAATGACGGGGCATGCTGACATATGACAATGTGTACGTTTCGCTTGTGATCTCGCCGCTCTCGTGTTCTGTTTTCCTCTTCGTTGCGGCCACTCGTCCATCCATACGCTTGGCACAGTGTAGCGGGTGCTATGTCATTGTGTTGGGTGGCGGAACTATGTTACTATATTTACGTACACACAATCCGTATGCCCATGATTTGCAAATGTTAGACGCGTGATGTTGTGTATAGTTCTAAAACACAACCATTCGTAGGAACACCGATTGCATGCATGTATAAATGGCTGTGTGATAAGCTACTTCGGGTTTTCGTTGGCCACCGAGCGGCACGCAGGGGCGCGACCCGCGTGAGCAGGGAGGTTGTCGGTGCGGACGGGGATGCAATGTGGGGGGATGGGGGTGGTAGGGGGGAGGTGGGAGAACTGCTGATGTCGGAAAAGCCAGGACGGCTGCAGGACAAGGTTTTTTTTTTTTTTTTTTTTTTTTTTTTTTTTTTTTTTTTTTTTTTTTTTTTTTTTTTTTTTTTTTTTTTTTTTTTCCAGTATTGGTGAGCGTGCCAATGGCACGTCTCCTGCCTCGCGGGGCCTTTGGCGGGCCGTCCAGGCGATGGCATGTCGTTTTCTCGCAACCTCCTGGGGGTGTGCACGGGGCCCGAAACCGTGCGTTGCAGGGTGTTGCAGGCGCGCCGTGGCCGTTCACAGCCGCGCGTCGAGGGGGGTGGGGGGGGGGGGGGGGGCGGAGGGAAGCCGCGGCGGAGGCCGCGCATTGGAGCCAGGGCCTTCTTGGACGCCGCGCAAACAATTTGTCACGCTTCGCGTATCCCTTCCAGCCCATCCCAAAACATCCGCCAGGCGAGGTGCCTTCATGAAGCAAGCGCCGCAATAAGCAATCGAAAAGTGAACCACTTCCGCTTTGGATGCACCCTGGGGTCGTCTCTGGCCGTCTTGGGTCATCTTGAGGCTGCCTTGGGCTGTCTCGGGTGCAGCGTGGGCCGTATCGGAAACACATTGGGGCCATCTTGGGTTATCTTGGGGCGTGCTGGCCGTCTCAGAAGGCGCCAGATGCAACGCTGCCAATGCAACATATGATGCCAATGGTGATGGTGATGCGGGTGATGATTAAGATGGTGATGATGATGACGATGATGATGATGGTTATGATGATGATGATGATGCTGATGATGCTGATGATGGTGATGATGCCGATGATGATGATGATGATGCTGATGATGGTGATGCTGATGATGCTGATGATGATGATGGTGATCCTCCTCCTCCTCCTTCTCCACCTGCTCCTCCCCCTCCTCCTCCCCCCCTCCTCCTCCTCCTCATCCTCCTCCTCCTCATTCCCCATCCTCCTTGTCCTTCTCCTCCTCCTCCTCCTCCCCCTCCTCCTCCCCGAGTTGCCTTGGTGAGGGGGGGTGTAGCAGCAAGCGCTCCCAAAGTGAGCCGCGATCGTCTTGGCCAGACTGGTGGGCCACCGCATGGGGCCCACGGCGGGCCCGAGGACGGGCCCGCGTGCGATTCCCTTACATGTTTCTTGCCATTGGCGCTGTTGTTTGCGAGGGCGTCCCTTCGGACAGTGCTTTCCTCGTCGGCCCTCCTGGGGATCCGTAGCCATTTTGGCTTGCTCGAGGTTTTCGCTGCAATCTGCGGTGGGTCGGCATCTCCCCGACTTTCAGACGGCATCCTCGGCGGCATGGCCCATCGGGGGAAGACGCCTCCGCCGAAGCATGGAGGCGCGCTGATGGGCCCACCGCCCCCGCGCGCAGCGGGCAGGGCCTCCGACGCTGCTGCGAGTGCTGGGGGGTCCAGGACGCCGCCGCCTCCGAAGGCCCGACCGCCTCCGTCGAGCTCGGGCGCGTCCGCGGCCGCTGCCCCAGAGACGCAGAGGCAGGCCAGCAAGAAGCAGCCTAGCGGCGACAACTGCCAGTGCGGCCTCTGCAAGGCGTTCGCCAAGGACGCCAGCTCCCTCTTCGGAGGGTTTTCCATCAACACACGTCTTCCCTCCACGACCCCCTCGTCCTCCTCGATCGCCCTCAGCTGTCGCTGAGCGCCGCTTTTGCTTTCCTCCTCTTTCGCTTCGGCTCGCAGGACGGCAAGCCGTGGGCGCTCAGGAAGATGGCGAGGAAAGCGCAGGGCCTTGTGGAGGTGGCGGTCGGGCCGAAGTGCGAGGAGTGCTTCTCTATTCACGAGGACGGCTTCTCCCACATGGAGTGGGACGCGTTCTGCCAGGCGAACCAACATGACGAACAGGTCAAGGCGGACATCGCCGCCGCCAGGAAGGTGCACCCCAAGCAGGAGCCGCCGCCGACCCCCGTGCAGGAGGTCCTCGAGCGCACCGACCACGCGATCGAGTCCAGGAGGTCTTACATCGTCTTGACGGAGAGCGACTCGAGGAAGGCGTTGCAGACCAGGCGCCTCGCGAAGGAGAGCACTAAGAGCTTGTACACCGCACAGGTGCCGAAGGAGGGTGAGGATGGTTGGGAGCTGGGGTATTGGTTCGTGAATCCGAACATGCCGTACAGGACTGTGGATATCATATCCCGCACAGGCGTTGGGCGCGACAACTACATCATGGACAGAGACAAGCAGTTGTGGAAGAACCAAGGCACGGTCATTTGCTCAAGCAAGTCGCGCCTGATGCATGACCAGGCGGGCGTGCTCGCCATCCTGGAGAAGGACAAGGCTGGTTTCATGAAGACGCTGGATGAGTTCTTGGAGTCCAAGGGGGCCAAGGGCGAAGGAGTCGGCGACGGCGCTGACGCGGCGATGCCGGATGGCAGCGCTGCGCTCGCGGACGCTGCCGCCGCTTCTGACGACGAGAGCGAGGACGCGGAGTTGGTCGGCCGTGCGGCTGGCCCATCGTCAAGCCCGCCCGTGCGCCTCTCGGGCAAGTCTTCTCCAGCACAGCCGTCGCCGTCGCCGCCAGCATCGCGCGTGGGTGGCCCGCTGAAGAGGCTCAAGACCTTCGGCGCCTCGGCGATCTCCGACACCGCCTCGGCTGCTGGAGATGAGACCCAATCCAATGCTGGGGCCTCCGAGCTGTGCATGCTGGCCCCCACGGGCTCCTCGCAGGGGGAGTTGCAATCGCGCGGGGGTGGGTCCATGCGCAGGCGAAAGACGATGAGTGCGCTGCCAGGTTGCCAATGGATTGCGTGGCAAACGTTTGCGCCATGTCCGATTTGGCGAACGTGCGTTTGCCATGCGATTTCGCTGGCGAGTTGGCAGCGCGTGCGCAGCCTCCCTCCGTCTCTCTTCCCATCGCCATCCCCCCTGTCCTCCTCGCATTTCCCGTCGCCGTCATCTCGCCCCTCCTCGACTTCGAGGTGCCCGAGCCCTCCAGGGACACACCTAGTACTTCAATATCTCGCCCTCTTCGTGCGTGGAGCGCCCGCCATGGACCTCCCTCGATGCGTGCGTTGCAACAGCCCCGCTGCAGGCACGGGTGCACTCGACCATTGGAAATCGAAGATCAGCTTGGCCATGGTGATGAGCGGCCAGGTCGACGGGAGGACGATCAGCGCTTGCAAGAAGGCGGCCGCGAGGATGACCCAGAGCGAGGACGATGCCGTGAAGGCGGAGGCGCAGTTGCTCAACAACTTCATCAAGACGATCGTCACGGCGCAGTGCCTCCAAGTACAGAACATGCCGACGTGCTTCCCCGGCGACTTGAAGCTGTACGTGCGGAAGATGGTGGAGGAGGATGTCATATGGCCTTTGCCCAACATGGAGAAGTTGCTTCACCTTCGATTGGCGGATCTTCAAAAGCTTGGCGACATGAAGGCTCTGTTCGATGCGTTGGATCCCTTCAGCAACTCAGTCAATGGCAAGTTTGACCCTGAGTGCCCTCGGCTTGCCGACATCCCCCTTCCGATGGCCTCCAAGACGAAGCTGCTCGTCCACATCTCCATCGAGACCCTTCTCCTCGGGATGATCGGCAAGGGCGCGGACTCCCAGGGCCAGGTGAAGACTTACACGACGATCTGCATCGACAAGTTCGAGGATGTGGACCTGGTGTGTTTGGACGGCCCCTCTGGCGCGTGCATCTCGGAGTGCCTCGACACGTGGAGGGCAGTATTGGGGCTGGTGTCGACGTCATTGGACCCATCGTTGGAGGACGCGTGAGTTCCGAAAGCCAGGAGGTAACGTGCGTGGCAAGTTGAATACCCCACTCAAGTTGTAAGTATTTGTTTGGTTGACGCGTGCTTCCTGTTCTGCATTGGGATTGTTTGTATCCCCATGCCGTTCTGCCCAAATTTTCGCTGGGGTAGTGGGGGCGGCGGGGGAATGAGCCCCCCCCACAATGTTTACCTCCAGGTTTCATGGCGTAACATGGTTCGAGGAGGGCGGTGCGTTTTGGGGTAGTTGTAGTTTGCGTTCGTGCTTTCCTCCCTCGGTGGTCCTTCGGCCGTCGAAGTGGGCAAGCACGGAACGTGTTGGCAGCAACTTGGGGTGGGGCAGGAACACCGTCAACGTGTGCCGCTCACGTTATGTTCTCGCTTTCGGATGTCTGAGGACCCAGTCAATAAGTTGCACGCCGCTCTCGGCAAAACGACCAGGTCGCCCTTGGTCGTCGTGGCGGCTGCAGTCGCGATGAACCCTTGGTATGAAAGCCAGATGCGGGATTTCATCGAGCACGCCCCTGGTCTGAGACAGCATCACGGCCGCGTCGTGGAGATCGACAAGTTCGCGAACGAGTTTACCGAGGGAGAGGCCATGTACGAACAGTTGGCCGATGCGTTCAAGGAGCTCTCCGAGATGAAACCCGCGCTGAGGCTGGGGTCTTTGGACTCCACGGAGCGACTGCTGAACGTGTGCTTGGAGAAGCAGCGCGTGTACACGAAGGATGGGTCGCACCCAGCGGCCACCTTGCAGAAGTGGAACCGCGTGCTCGCCGAGGCGATCGGCTTGCACCCGCACGACGCGAAGATCCACCAGTGGATGGAGGAGAGTGCGGAGGCGCTGGTCAAGCTCGACCAAGGCTCCAAGATCGAGGCGCTGCGCACCCTCTCCAATGGCGTTGTGGAGGCGTGCGTGCGCAACCCGCAGTTCTCCACCATCGCGGCCGTCTCTTCTAAGGTTGACCCTTTGCTGGGCGCCGTGACTGGAGCGCACGTCGACCCCAACTACTTGACTGACCACCACGCCGAGGCCATGTTGGAGTGCGCCATCGCCCTGGGCGAGACCGTGGCCTTCGAGGTGACCATGCAGAATGTGAGTTCCATCGACGCGGCCGCCGCCGAGAAGTTACTGAGCGTCTCCATGAAGCTGGCCGCGGTCGTCGGGGCCAAGGCCAACTTCGGGTGCGCCTACGCGCCGCTCTTGCAGAAGGTCGTCTGGTTGATGTCGCAGTGGGTTGACTTTCAAGGCGTCGCCTCGCTGCTCGAGCAACCGCCCCTCATCGAGAACATCTTGGCCTTCAGCAGCTTCGACGCGAAGATCAAGCAGCTCAAGCAGGCGGCTGTTGAGGTGGACGAGATGATGACTGCCACCCAGGGTCGCGACGACTACACGGCCATCAAGCTGAAGCAGTTCCTCGCAGAGAGTTCGGCGAGCTTGACGAGGATCCTGGACGCCAACGCGGCCGCCAAGAAGGATGCAGTGATCACGGCATCAGTGGAGTTGGCCAAGGTCGCTTCGGGCCCGCAGGCGGACGACAACGCCCCCATCGTGAAGTGGCAGGACACGTTCAAGGGCTCGACGTTCTCCGACTTCTTGGCCCACTGCGACGACACCGTCTTGAAGATCAACCCCATCGGGCACAAGAAACTCATCGATGACGGACTGGAGGCACCCATGCGAATTAAACAACACCACCAGGGGAGGCGGGAGGAGGATGAGGACCCATGCAGGCGGGCCGCGGACGGCAAGGCTGAGGAATGTGGAGGTGGAGGAGGTTTCGGTGGGAGTTGTTGGCGTGCGCGGGCACGGAGGGGAGGTGAGGAGCGGTGCGGACATCGTTTAATGAGAGGTGGGTTGTCAGGCGGGCTTGGGGCCCGCCTGCAAACCCACCTCTCATCATTGACGTCTTCGCTCGCTCCTGGTCTCCCTCCCCCGCCCTCGATGGTTCATGCGCTACGGCGTTCCCAGGCCGCCGCCGCGTACAAGGAGGCCGCCGAGTTGAGCGGCGCCGAGCCCTCCACGGTCGTCCTCGAGAACGCGGCGGCGGCCGTGCTGAACGCCCAGGTCTCCAAGGTCAGCGGCGTGCTCGCCCACAAATTCAAGACGGTGACAGAGTTGCAAGTCTTGCGGGGCGCCGTCCAGTCCGAGCTGCTGGCGTTCCGTGCTGAGACCAAGCTGAAAAAAGAGGCCGCTCTCCTCCATCCAGCCTTGATGGCGCGGGTGAAGCTGGCGCTTCAGATGAAGCCTGCGCCGCCCTAGGCCGCTGCTCGCGGCCCAGCGGCCCCCGAGAGCCGCCAGGCGCCCCGTGTTCGTCCTCGCTCAGAGGGGCGGGGTTGGAGGAATAGGAAGGAGACGGAGGGCGAGGAGGAGCAGCAGGATGATGAGGGAGCGAGGACGTGAGTCAGCAGCTGCAACATGTGATATGAAGTTTCGTGTCGCTCGACGGTTTAGTCGAGCCGTTTTCGAGGCGCTGGTGCGGAAGATTTACCACACTAAGTATGGTAAAGCACATGTCGTCAGCATCGTCACCATCATCATCAGTCCTCCACGTTGTTCCTCATTCCCCTCCGTCGTCATCCTAATAATCGCCCTCGTTCCCTTCCCCACCCCACCCATCCTTATCATCGCTTCTTTTTTCCCTTGCCCCCATCCGCCCTCTTGCCTCCTCCCGTCGGCCTTCCTCCAACCGTGCCGCCCTCCCGTCATCTCCCCCTCGGCTCCTGCGTCCCCCTCCGCCCACCGCCCTCACCACTCCCTCCCTCGTCCCGCTTCCTACCCTCTCCCCCCTCTCGTCGGCCTCAGCTTCCGCTTCGCCCCCCCCCTCGCTTATTCATCCCGATCGCGTTTGCCCATTCCCCTCCTTCCTCCGCCCATTTCTCTTACCATCCCCTCCCCGTTCGCACCTATGCCGCAGATTCAGCCCCATCCACCTTGCCTCTCTCGTCCGCCGCCCCCTCCTTTACGATCCTTTCCCTGTGTCTGAAATGTGCCAAAACACATAGGATTCGAGCACCAAGGCGAGGGGCGATCTGTAATGATATACGTTACACACTTTGGATTCGAGCAGCACGAGAGGGACAACACCTAGAAATAGTTACGGATCAAACATGTACGATGCGAGTCCCAAGGGATGGACATCTTTACGAATATACGTAATGCGCCTGCGCTGTTTGAATCGGCGGGCGCGTGAGTCGATGCATTCGCGCGCCGTGGGTCTCGCCGCCCGCGGGGCTTGTGCTGGGAAGAAGGGGCCCTTCTGGGAGAAATCACGTGCGAAACGATCTCGCAGTGTTCAGCACCGCGGGGAATTCGATGTAACCTTCCGCCTCGCGGGCCTGGCCCGCGGGGTCGTCTACTTACTTGGACCGTTAAAAACACGTTAGTTATCAATAATATCCCTAAGTTATTTTGATGTTATTGTAGAGCTACTTTAATTGTTTCCCAGGATTGGCTCCTTTAGCAAGACCCATTTATCATAAGCATAGCATAGCATAGCATGGCACAGCACAGCAGAGCATACCATAACATAGCATATCATAGCATAGCATAGCGCAGCATAACATAGCATAGCATAGCATAGCGCAGCATAGCATGGCATTTCATAGCATAGCATAGCAACTAATGCTGCTTTCCTAGGGGCTCCAACTTATAGGTAGGGTCGCACTGGGGTAATGATGCTAATGGTAGTAAAGATAATACTACTACTAATGCTGCTGATGATGGGGATGCTGATGCTGATGCTGCTGCTGATGATGATGATGCTGGTGCTGCTGATGAAGATGATGAGCATGATGATGCTGCTGACGATGATTATTATGATGATGATTATGATGATGCTGATGCTGACGCTCATGATGCTGCTGATGATGCTAATGCTGCTGACGATGATGCTGATGCGAATGATGATGCTGATGACGATGATGCTGATGATGCTGATGATGGTGCTGAACTGATGATGATGGTGGTGGTGGTGGTGATGGTGATGATGATGATGACGATGATGATGATTAGGCTGATGATGATGATGATGGTGGTGTTGGTGGTGATGATGATGATGATGGTGGTGGTGGTGATGATGATGGTGGTGGTGGTGATGATGATGATGGAAGTGGTGATGGTGATGATGATGATGATGCTGATGCTGATGATGATGATGATGATGATGATGATGATGATGATTATCATGCTGCTGCTGCTGCTGCTGATGATGATGATGATGATGATGATGATGATGATGATGATGGTGATGGTGATGGTGATGGTGATGGTGATGGTGATGGTGATGATGATCGGGTAAGGCCATGACGGTCTGGGAGCGGTGCTTGGCGCAGCCGTTATGAATACTCGTGCTCACCCACGGAGCCCCCAGGCCCCACCGAGGAGGGGAGGGAGGGGGAGGGGGCGCCCTGTAGCGCTCAGCGGCTCGGGCCTGCCGCCCCCGAGCTCGGCGCCAGCGCCCCCCCGCGTGAGGTGCCGTCCTTGCCGCAATCTCCTCGGCGCGGCGGCCTGGCGGGCGCTGGTCCCGCCCGCGCACGGGCCGCGGAGCGAGACCACGCGGGCGCCGTCCGCGTAGCAGCCGCAGACCGCGCAGAAGACGAGGCGGCGCGGCCCCTCGGCCTCGGCGCGTCTCCAGAGGCGGTGCGTCTCGTCGAAGCTCACGTTCCACCAGCGCGGGCGGGCGCCCGCGGCCTCGGCGCCTTGCGCAGCCTCGGCGCCTGCAGCCTCGCCGCTCTCCTCCGCGTCGCCGTCGGCGTGCTGGGCTCCTGGGCGGGCCTGGGCCGCCAGCGCCGCTGCTGCCACCGCGGCTGCGGCGGCTGCTCCCGCGCCCTCGGCGCCGCGTCGGCCCGCACTCGCGGTGGTCCGCGCGCGGCCGCGCCGCGCATCAGCCTCCTGGCCAGGGGCCTGGCGCTTCCGCCCCGCCGTCTGCGGCCCCGGCGGCCCACCGGTGGCGCTCCCCGCCGCGTCTGCCGCCGGCCCACCGGGGACGGGCGTGCCGTCCGATCGGCCCGCGCAGGCGTCGCAGAGCCAGCGCGTCCCGCTCACGTCCGAGACCGCCGTGCCGTGCGCCCCGCAGGGCCAGCGTCTGCAGCCTGGCCCGCCGTCGCGGCAGCGCGTGGCGCCCCGCCGCCCGCATCCGCGCCCGCAGCAGGTGGACTCCGCCGCGTCCGCGTCCGCGCCGTCGGCCGCCGTGAGGGCGGCGCTCCCCATGATGATGATGATGATGATGATGATGATGATGATGATGATGATGATGATGATGATGATGATGATGATGATGATGATGATGATGATGATGATGATGATGATGCTGATGCTGATTGCTGATGATGATGATGGATGATGATGATGATGCTGATGCTGATGCTGATGCTGATGAATGATGATGATGATGATGATTGATGATGCTGATGATGATGATGATGAGATGATGATGATGAGGATGATGATGATGACATGATCTTGGACATGCGTGCTGCTGCTGTGATGATGATGATGATGATGGTGATGCTGATGCTGATGATGATGATGGTGCTGATGCTGATGATGATGCTGATGCTGATGCTGATGCTGATGCTGATGATGATGATGATGATGGTGATGGTGATGGTGATGGTGATGGCGATGGTGGTGATGGTGATGATGATGCTGATGATGATGCTGATGATGCTGATGATGCTGACGCTGCTGATGATGATGCTGATGCAGATGAGGATGATACGATGATGCTGATGCTGATGCTGATGCTGATGATGATGCTGCTGATGATGATGATGATGATGGTGATGATGATGATGGTGATGGTGATGGTGATGGTGATGGTCGGGATGGTGATGGTGCTGGTGCTTGTGATGATGGTGCTGGTGCTGGTGCTGGTGAAGGGTTGTGGTGATGGTGATGATGATGCTGATGATGATGATGATGATGATGATGATGATGATGATGATGATGATGACGGGGTTGAAGGTGTTGATGGTGGTGATGAGGATGGTGATGATGACGATGCTGATGATGATGGTGATGATGCTGCTGATGTTGATGGCTATGCTGGTATCGGTTATGATTATGATGCTGGTGATGGTCACGAGGATGACGATTACGATGATGATAGGGATGACGATGACGACGATGATGACGATGATGGTGATGATATCGACGGTGATCATGATGACGATGCTGATGAGGATGATGACCAGGGTGCTTGTGCTGCTGATGACTATGATGATTATGAGGATGATGGTGCTGATGATGGCGATGATGATGGGGATAAGTGTGACGATGATGATGATGATGATGGACATGCTGCTGATGATGACGCTGATGGTGACGCTGCTGATGATGGGTGGTGATGATATTGATAACGATGTGGATTAGTATGGTTATGATGTTTGTGATGGTGATGATGATGATGATGAGGAGGAGGAGGAGGAGGAGGAGGGTGAGAAGGATGAGGAGGACGAGGATACTGAGGAGGACGATGTTCCAAGTGCAGTGTTGCGGCTATGTTGCCACCTGGCGTGGTGGTGTCGTGCGGCTGGCCCCTTTCAATGCAATTCGAAGATTCTGTCCGTGCAGGGCCAGGTGACGAGCCCATAGCGTTTGCCAGTCAAAGGGCTGCCCCCTCGTCTTGGGATGCCTTCCGCCCGCAGGTTCCGCAGATGACCGCTCGAAACGCGAGGGTCCGCAGACTTCCACAGGAAAATTGTGAGGCCTTGCCAATGACGCTGCAGGCTCCTGCAGCACCCTCTGCAGACCACCAGGAGCCATTTAAATTCTCTCGATTCGAGTCGATTCGATTTCGAGGGTTTTGAGTTCGCTCCGATTCGGCTCCGAATTCCAATTTCGGTTCGGGTTAAGTTATGCAGGCATCGGCTAGGGCCGCCGGACGGCGATTGCGATGCTTTCCGATCTGCCTGCCGATGTCTGTCGACTCCACATGTTTCGATCGTCGATTCGATTGTCCGCTTCGAGCTTGGAACGTGCCGGAACGCTCTGAGAAGGCCGCGGCGCCCGAGACATCCTCCAGATCTGGCAGATCCCAGAGATTCTCGATTTTATTCTCACCCGATTCTTCAGGAGGGAAAAAACACACAGACACAATTAATCGTCGACTCGCAGGAAAATATGCAAAAATATGGGAAGTGGGGGGCAAGACAAAGAACCCAAACATATGGGAAAATATGGGACATCTTTTTATTTGTGTGTATTTATTTGTGTGTCCTGGGGCCCCTTCAATTCTGTCCTCGCCCTGGCCTCGTCTCAGCCCCGGGCTCCTGCGCCCCCCCTGCCGAAAAACGTGAGGGAGCTCTCGCCGACGGCCGCCCCGGCAGGGGCCAGCGAGGCGTCGGCTTGCCGCCGCGCGCTGCGCGCCAGACAGCAGCGTAGGCTTGTTGCCAACCCCGAAGCGAGCACGACAAGTGCCGGAACGGGACGGAGGTTTGGGGTGAGCCGCCAAACCCCAGGGACCTTGGCAGACCCAGGCCGCGCTCGGCCGCCAGCCCAGAGCCCGTCGCACCACTCGCGCGGCATCTGGCCGCAGTGGGCGGCTCGAATGAAGCGCAGGGGCTGCCACAAGCCACACGCCAGCCCGATTCACCACGGACGCCGCCGAAAGGGGGGAGGGTGGAGAAGAGGAGGAGGAGGAGGAGGAGGAGGAGGAGGAGGAGGAGGAGGAGGAGGGGGAGGAGGAGG